>JAQOOD010000004.1:6108364-6708364 GCA_029633175.1 Citrus glauca | reverse complement strand
TAAATTCTTTAATGTATATGATGAAATTAATTAAATACTAATTGATATAAATTGAGATATTCAAACTAATTTTAGAAGAATTTTTAGTAGTCTTTTACCATATTTTTAAGAAATTCGAGCAAATTTAGAATGAGTTCACTAGATTTTTCAGTTACTCAAACTAACTTAGGAGGCTGTCCTTTCGATTGAAAATACTGGTAGGCTAAAGTATAATTAAAAATAATATATTCTTAAAAAGAATTAGAAAAGATAACCATTGAAAATGGAGCGAAAATATTTCCAAAAGTCTCCGCTGACGTCATTAAGTAGGCTCAATAGCACTCCTCCACGTGTAAAAGTCAAAGTGGACTAGATCGAACTTGGCGGCCATGTAACGCGAGTAAAAATCAAACACGCTATTCACGCGCGTAACATCACCTTCCCCGTGGAATCCAAATCGTGATTTAGAACATAATTAAATAATAAAAAAAAATGGAAAATAAGAGAAACGAAAAGGATCTTTCGGGTCACAATTTTCTCAAGGGAAAATTTCCAGGCTCTCTCCAAATCAAAATCAAAATCAAAATCAAAATTACAAGAAGAAAGAAACCGTGTGAATGCGAATATAAATACAAGGCAAGAGGCCAAAAGCCAGGAGGCAATTACAAAGCCTGAGAAACAAAGTGGGGCAGAGAGAGAGAGAGAGAGAGAGAGAGAGAGAGGGTTGCCGTAAATATAAATTTTCGAAAGTGAAAACGTTTTTCTCGTCAACTTTCACGCCGTCGACGAGAAAAACAAAAACAAGAAAACAAACGAGAAAAGAAACAAAGGAAATAGACTTGAGGCAAAAACAAAGACGACCCCAGATTACAAAAAAGCTTGTAAAGTCGAAGAAATGCGGGTCAAGTTGAGATCTTGAATATGGGTTCAGGTCAACTTAACGGCAACGTCAACGGTAACTGTAACGGTGGAGGAGGAGGAGGAGGAGGAGGAGGAGGGGATGGTGTGACGACGACGAGCGGCAGCAGCAGTAACAGCAACAGCAGCTGTTATAATAACAGCTGGTTGTGTAAATGGCGGTGGCCGCAGCAACAGCAGCAACATGTTGCCAAGAATAATAATAATAACAATAATAATAATAATAGTTTAAAGGGCGGCGGTGGCGCCAGCTTCGGTGGTCGGAGGCTCGTGTTGTCGTCGTCGGGTTATTTTTTTGTTGTTTGGTGTTTTGTTGTGTACCTATTTGTTGGGTTCTTGTACGGATGGCTTGCGTTGAAGAAACCTTATACGGTTGCTGCTGGCTTGTCTTCTTTCGGTTGTCAAGAAGATAGTGAAGGTTCTTGGTCTATTGGTGTCTTCTTTGGCAACTCTCCTTTCTCCCTTAAGCCTATTGAAACTGTAAGCTGAGCTTCTTCACCATTTCAATTGTGCAGTAATTTTTTTTTTTTGGGCTTAATTGCGACCACATGGGTATTTTATTTTTCTGTTATTTTCTTGGTCAAAATATGCTAAAGATTGAACTTTTTGGGGCTTTAGTTATATGGGTAAGTTTTTGGTTGTTTGAATTTTGGTGGTTTAGTTTGTGACGATTAGTGGGCTTGGATTTGGTGCAGGCGAATGTATGGAGGGATGACAGTGCAGCGTGGCCAGTGGCTAATCCAATTATGACATGTGCTTCAGTTTCTTCTGCTGGGTTTCCTAGCAATTTTGTTGCTGACCCTTTCTTCTATCTTCAGGTATTATTTTATTAGACTTTTTAATTTTCTTTTTAATGTCGTTAAAAGTATATAATTTTGTTCTGTCATACATATAGTTAACTTGACCAAAGTTTGTAAGTGGTTATGGCTTAATGAACAGTAGACTATACAATGAGGGAATCAAGAACTTCACTTTTGTGTATTTTAATCTTTCATCACTGTCTCCTAGTGTAATAGTTAATTCTCGTTGGATTGCCACTTTTGCTACTTTTTTTGCAGAGGCAAGGTATTTTTTGAATAAATAATTTCTGCAGTGGGATTATGCTTAATTTATGAAATAGAAATTGCACTCCCGAACAGAGGGAATCGGGAGCAACCACCAAGTTCTGAACAAAGGGATATAAGTTTAGTCACCTATGAGATGATTTCCTCGTGATTGAGGCCCCAGCGTAGCATATGACTGTGTTTTTCTGAGTATTAACTTGTTTGATAATTCTCCTATAATTGTTCCCATCTTTCAAAAATGATAAAAACATGACTGGACACCATTTGTGCTTGCATCAGCAAGCACTACGAGCCAGGTGGTTGCTAGTTGAGAAGCAGTAACTGTAGGGAGTGACTTTAAGATGTGAAAGTATCAACTGAAGGGAATAATCTGCACTTTGGATAAGAATGTGCATTCCTTTGTTAGATGTCCTTGCTTAATCAGGAGTTGGTAGACAGTAGTGAGAAGGTGCTAGGTAAAGTGATAAAATGCTCTCTGCTTGCAAAGAATCTTGTCTAGACCAAAAAAAGATGTCTTTAGTTTCTCATTTGTTGCCTTGTTAATGTGTGATGAATGGGTGCTTCCTTTATGCACCTATTATTTTCATTTACTTATTTTTGACTTTTTGACTATGCTTTATATTTCTTTTGGGACTTTTAGGTATCATGTGTTGCTTAAGTTCATTTGAATTTTCACCGATGCATCAAAATAATAGGAAAACGGCATTTCTTGCTTGTTAGTGCTTTGATTGATTACAAGGTGTTGAGGCTTTAGTAAAATAATGGCTATAGCATAGAATAGCCCTTCCCATATTTAAGAGAGGGTTGGAAACCCTTATAGTCAAGTTATTATTTAAATCCACCTAAAAAATGGATCCTCAGTATTAGCAGAGCCTACTTCTTTCTGTAGCTGAGCTTACTGCAATTCATTATATTAGTAGGTCGTGGCACCCATGTGGTTGGCTGTAGACAGTATTTCTCATCTCAATGGATTGAATTAAGGCTCATGTTCCCTGCGGCTATCTTGTTTGACTTCTCCCTGGTGAAGATGGTATTCACTAATATGACTACCAAAGGCCCCTGCTTTCTCAGGTTTCTTGGATGCTAAATTCCAATGAGTTTGAGAATTGAATTTTCTTAGTTACTTGGATTGTGTAAGAATAGTTACTTGGGACCAAATAAACTGTGAATTGTGTCATTGCGCACATCTAAGGACTGGAGCCAGGTTAGTTCCGCCAAGCCTTAATATGTATTTATCCTCATACATAATACATTTGGTGGGACTTACGGAATCTTAATCCCTATCAAGTGTTCCCTCTTTTCCCTGTGAAAGGTGGATACAGGGTCCTCTTTCTTGAGCTCTCTCCTTATCAATTTTTCTCTTTTTTAATGCCATTTACAAAGCTCTTATAGTGGTTGCAACTTTATTTATTTATTTTTTTAACCAAAAAAAAAAAGAGGAAAACCTAACCAGGATGAGCTCATATGCTACTGGTCTAATAAGATTCCAATTGTTGGGGACGAAAATGGTATGAGGTACTTTGCCAACAGAGATTGTGGTTGTGGATATCAATTGCAGTGATGCCGTATGGGTCTTACAATAGATAATAATGATTTAAGGCAATGGTCATTCTGAAATATTAATTTTAGAGGACCAGATGTTCTTTTCTGTAGTATAGAGTGTTGTGAGGTTCTTCTACTATGTCTCTTTGTTTGGCCTTTTTAGACATGTTGATTAGTCTAGAGGAATAATAGCTAGGGGTTCTTGATATTAGTTGCGCACATTGACTTAGATCCTTTTGGTGTTTCGCATGTTAATAGTACCACGGTGGCTAGATGCTCCCTGGAATTTCCATTATTGTTATGTTTAAAGGATACGGGGATCAGTTTTGCAGTAAGCACATAGAAATTGGTTAGAACCAAGTGATTAATTAGAACATTGATACATTTTGAGTGATGTGTCCTTTTATTTAATTGCATTGTTTTTGACATGAAGGAGATAGACGGCTAAGATAGACGGTTGACTGTCCTTATAAAGAATTAATGGTATATCTGAATTTTATTTCTCTGGAGACGGTATGTCTGCAGTTGTTTGAACTGAATATACGCATAGGAACACACAAGTAAAGAAAGAATGGACTTTTGTATTTTACCGTGCATGTGTATGGTTGGGTATTCCATTGCAGATAAAATTGGGAGATTGTTTTTATTTTTTGTGCTTAAAACCTCCGAAGGTACTTAATTTTCATCTGTGAAACTAATGCTTATTTCACTTTTACATTGGGTAAAATGCAGGGAAATGATCTTTACCTATTCTATGAAACCAAGAATTCAATCACAATGCAGGGGGATATTGGGGTTGCAAAAAGTGTTGATAAGGGAGCAACATGGCAGCAATTGGGCATAGCGCTGGATGAGGACTGGCATCTCTCTTTTCCATATGTTTTCGACTACCGTGGCCAAGTAAGAATCATCTTTCTATTCAATCATCTGTTCTTGTCTCTTCTGCATCCTTAACCAACTTACACCATTTTGCTCTGGCTATAACCTGACCAGAGAAATACATACTTGCAGTATGAACCTGGCATTATGAGGAAGTATGATTTTGAACAATCTTTCAATATCTATAGGATTGACCATAAATTCAGAGATATAAAATGCT
Source organism: Citrus glauca (assembly GCA_029633175.1). Classification (NCBI taxonomy): domain Eukaryota; kingdom Viridiplantae; phylum Streptophyta; class Magnoliopsida; order Sapindales; family Rutaceae; genus Citrus; species Citrus glauca. The sequence goes on along the minus strand of JAQOOD010000004.1, from coordinate 6,703,762 downwards.
TTCCAAACAAAATAGATGCTGCATTTTATGAATTTCTGATTTTGAGCCTGTTAATTTTCTAAACTGGGCCATCTGGTTCTGGTCCCTGCAGTGCTCATTTGTTGCATTTTTTTTTTCTTAACAGATATACATGATGCCTGAGAGCAGAGCGAAAGGGGAAGTTCGTCTTTATAGAGCAGTTAACTTTCCTTTGGAATGGAAACTGGAGAAGATTATTATGAAAAAGCCTCTTGTTGACCCCTTTATGATTAATCATGATGGACAATACTGGCTTTTTGGTTCCGATCACAGTGGCTTTGGAACCACGCAGAATGGACAGCTAGAAATTTGGTATAGTAGCTCACCTTTTGGTCCATGGAAGCCACACAAAAAGAACCCTATTTACAATGGTGACAAAGGCTTGGGTGCTCGAAATGGAGGTCGGCCATTTGTATATGATGGAAATCTCTACCGCGTAGGTCAAGACTGTGCTGAATCATATGGGCGACGTGTGCGTACCTTCAAGGTAGAAATTCTTACCAAGAATGAGTATAAAGAAGTTGAGGTTCCCTTTGTTTTTGAGGCCTCAAATAAGGGAAGAAATGCTTGGAATGGTGCTCGATACCATCACCTTGATGCACAACAGCTAAGTTCTGGTGAGTGGATAGCAGTTATGGATGGGGATCGGGCGCTTTCAGGAGATTCAGTCCAGAGGTATATTCTTGGCTGCGCTTCTGTTGCAGCTGTTGGTATACTTGTTGTTTTATTAGGTCTGCTACTCGGTGCTGTGAAGTGCATCATACCCCTTAATTGGTGCGCTCAGTACTCAGGGAAGAGAAGTGATAGTTTGCTGACCTGGGAAAGGGAAAGTATGCTATGTTCAAAGGTCAGACGGTTTTGTAGCCGCTTAAATAGATCAGCTTCATATCTCCAAGGCAAGATAAAACCCAATACCAGCATTGGAAGATTGGTTCTGGCTGTGATATTTGTAGCTGGGGTTGCACTAATGTGCATGGGGGTTAAGTTTATCTATGGAGGCAATGGGGCAGATGAAGCTTACATGTGGAAAGGTCACTACTCTCAGTTCACAATGTTAACTATGACATTCGATGCTCGCCTCTGGAATTTGAAAATGTATGTGAAGCATTACTCCAGGTGTTCTTCAGTGAAAGAGATTGTTGTTGTGTGGAATAAAGGGGAGCCTCCGAAGTTGAGTGATCTAGATTCAGCAGTTCCTGTGAGGATTAGAGTGGAGAAACAAAACTCACTGAACAATCGCTTTAAGCTGGATCCATTAATAAAGACTCGTGGAGTTCTTGAGCTTGACGATGATATTATGATGACTTGTGATGATATTGAACGGGGTTTTCAGGTATGGCGTCAACATCCAGATAGGATAGTCGGGTTCTACCCTCGTCTAGTCAATGGAAGCCCATTAAGGTATAGGGGTGAGAAATATGCCAGAAGACATAAAGGCTACAACATGATTCTTACTGGGGCAGCTTTTGTTGATAGTCAAATTGCTTTTAATAGATATTGGTCAGAGCAAGCCAAGGCAGGGAGGGAATTTGTTGACAAGTTTTTTAACTGCGAGGATGTGCTTCTGAATTATCTGTACGCAAATGCAAGTGCATCGAAGACTGTTGAATATGTCAGACCAGCCTGGGCTATAGATACATCAAAATTCTCTGGCGTAGCTATCAGCAGAAACACACAGGTGCACTACCATAAACGAAGTGAATGCCTGAGAAAATTTGCGGAGATGTATGGAAGTTTCGCTGGCCGAAAATGGGAATTCGGTGGAAGGAAGGACGGTTGGGATTTATAGCGAAGAAACGGAGTCTGAACCGAAGGTTAATTTCTCTCATCCTCGGTAAATTCTTGTTACTATAGTTGTCCTCCCCCTTGTTTATTGTGTTTGGGGGACTTTTGGTTACCAGTACTTTTGATGAGTAAGATGTATATTATTTCTCAGATTTCTTTCTTCCTTAGCTTTTTGTTTGTCTGAAAAGGGGTAAAATCAAATGTAGGTTCTGTCTCTTTGTTTTCTTTTCTTGTTATCCCATATTTAACCAAGTAAATGGGAAGAAAATTTTATTGAAATCATTTTCAGAAGCAAGTTGTATTTGAATTGATAGTGAAATTTGCTACAGAAATCACCTCTCATCTCATACTTGTCCTTTCGTCCATTTTATTTTTTTAAATGAATTGGTCCTGAGTTACAGTCTATGTATGTTACAATATGTCCAGAGATTTACTAAGATCAATTTGGAATTATCTTCTCACTAATATTACAGAAGAAACTTAAATCCATGCAGTAAGAATTTTAGTCTTTATGGAGGCTGGAACTGGTGCCCCTACTCCAGTACCCTTTGCCTCAGTGGTACTTGTCCTTCGAAATTGAAGTAGCACTGAGACCAGCTGTTATTGCTTGTACTTTTCAATAAAGAGAGGGGAGGAGGGCACATAAATGATTCCCATCTTGTTCTCGTCCCTACAAGATGGTGTCTGAGTTTCATGCTGAGATTCGAGTGGATGTTATGATGCCATCAAGGAATGAAAAATGTTATGTGGACCGCAGTCCATAACATTTATTAAGACACCATACTCCTAAAAATAATTGAAAATTAGTATTTGCTTAAGATACTTGTTAATATGAAACATTTATTCTAGTCCTTATTTAGTGAAGGCGTTTTATTTTTAGAATATAAAATAAAACAATTAAAAAAATACTGGATTTAAATTTGTTGTTTTGATTTTTAACTTCGTCTATTTTTTAAAAAATACAAGCATTACATTCTTTTCTTCAATATCCCAAAAAAAAAAAAAGTTAAATGGTTACTGAAGGCTTTCAAAGCAGTCTTTTTACTGAAGTCTTTGAAAGTAATCTTTCTAATGGGAAAAAAGTCGAGAGTCTCGAATAATAATGGTTAATTTTCTGAAATTTAAACAATATACAAGGATCTAAATGAAAAATGACCATATCTTTATGACCTATCCAGCGGTATTGCCCCTAAAATAAATAATATGACAAGGAATGACAGCTTACGTTTGGAAGCCCACAACATCACGTGGCTTACACATGTTTTTTTCTCTCCATTATCATTATGTGGTATGTTATGCATTTAAAAATTAATTTTTGCCTCCCAGGACTTTGATCGAGTGGTGAATGATCCGGGGTATTCGCTTGAATCCCTTTTTTTGTGGCCGAGATATGATGTGTTTGAAATTGAGGTGTCATAATTTTTAAGTTATAGTTATTATGAAAAAAATTATAATTATAAAATAAAAATTAATAATATATAATAAATATAAATTTTAAATAATAATTTTAATAAAATTATTAAATATATAATAAATTTTTTATTAACAAGTGAAAAATTATATTAATATATCTTTTAAATTATAACAAATACTTTAATACTATAGTTTAAACTTATAACTGTCCAACTTCAATATTAAATATGTCCATAGAACTCTCACTATTTAATTAATATAAATTTATGAATTATATTAAGTAAATTTTTAGAATGTACCAACGAAATATATAAATTCAAACTCTTTGTAAATTTTAAGTTATAAAAATGTAATTAAAAAAAAAATTGATGTTGTCCAAAACATTTTTAAATGTGATAATCACAATGTGCATTTTATAATTATCGACATGAACCTTGGTATATGCGAAGCTCTTGTTTGGTGAATGAATGGTACTGAGTTACCAAACGCTGGTTTTTTTTGGAGGAATCGAAAGTATAAAAAGGATCCCCCTACCTAGACCTAGCCGAGTGAAGCATATTTATTGAATTCCTTGATGCTCTCTTCTTCCTAAGCTTGCTTCTCTTTCCAGATTATTCTTAAATAGTTAAATTTATTTTTTTAATTAACACGCAACTTTTTTGTTTTGTGGTCTTCGTTCTCTATAATTAAACAAGATTAGGAGACATTTTTAGATATGTCTAAAGAAAGAGTCTTTAAAATTGAGAAAAGCTCTCTTGGTTAAGGACCGTAGAAGATAATTTTTATACAAATTCCTTTCAATTTTATATGGAGATTCAATATAAGAGTTGGCGCAAATTTTTTGTACTTTGAAAAAAGGAACACTCTCTTAATTTGGTAAAATGGCCGCGGGCACTCCTTATTTTATAAATGAATATAATTACTTTTTTTTTTAGAACATCAAATTTCGTTTGTGTTAAAAAATAATCATATAAACCCTTTAAAATTTATCTAATAAAGGGGTATTATGTCTCTAAAAAAGAATATATGTGACTATTTTTGAAAATAATGAGATCTCATGATTCTTTTACCAAATTATAAGGATATTTTTCCTTTATATTGTCACAATTCTTTATTCCAAGATTTATTTGGTGTGATTTTTGATAAAATTTGAAAGATTGCTTGATCTTCCTATATTTGTCTAATTGATGTACTAACAAGTTTCTATATGTGTTAGAAACAAAAGAACAATTTAACCAATTACTCTTTAGTTTAATCGCGGGTAACTTCTTCCACAATATAGAGATTGAGTGTTTGAATCTCTTTGTATATATTATAAAAGTACATGTATATTTTATTTTCATTTGTGAGTAGACTTCTAACTTCTAAGATAGATAATTAAGTTATTATGCTATTTAAAAGAAAAACAAAACAAATAAAAGCCACTTCGATTATAGTCCATCTTTTGAATAAAATTTTATGGAATGAGAACTCATTTATATTCTCCAAGCATAATTGTGCAGAGATGAATATTTTTTTTTCCTTACGAATGTGGATAGAAAGTAGACATATCCATGGATACTAATGAGGATAGAATATTGATAGCATTTTTTTGTTTCTTTTTTAATTTTTAATTTTGTCTCTTAGTATTATGAAGACCAATTGACACGTGGCAGTCAATGGTTTACTGAATTTTAATCTTTGATTTTGGTCGATTGTTTGACTCGGGAAATCAGCCCCAGGTGAACAAGTGTCCACTCTGGAAAGCATCAATTCAAAGCAAGCTCCAGCTTTGCCTTTGACTGAGTTGCTCAGCTTTTTACTCTCTATCTCAGTATCGCTCTTTTAATTAAAAATAATAATAATTTCCAAACAAAAATGAAAGTGAAACAGCCAGAAAATCTTAAAAGGAAACAAAATTGAGATTCGAAATAATTTCAATAAGGCCTCGGCAAAAGTCACAATTTATTGAATTGGAAATCAATAAATTTTTTTTTGGGGTGTTGTAATTAAGACTTCTGATCCTTTGTAACGAATTCAAAATTAACGGTTGAATTGTTGGCAAATGATTCACAGTGTCTAAATATAAATTTTTTTCACGGTTCGTGTTTCTAAATTCTAAGTTTACCTCCATCATTTAAAAATGGTTAGTTATTACTCTAATTCTAGTATTTTTTGACTTTCACTTTTTACCGTTTAAATTTGTAATTCTAACTCCCTCACTGATGTTATGATAACGTTTCAAGGGAGATTACTAAATTTTTCATACTCAAATTAATATATATATCACTTATCCTTCTATTATTTTTGTTATACCCAATAATCTCTAATAAAATAATTTAAAGCCAAAGAGAAATAAAAGGGTCATCTACATGATATTTTATCTTGAGCATATAAAATATATATTTATTTTAAGAAAAATATTTAAAGATAATAAAAAATATATGAAAATATTTCATTATTATTTTTTATTTAGACCGAAATCCATATTTCTTACTTTTTAGTACTTAAAATATTTAAAAAAAATTATTTTATGTGATTTGTTTAATTAATAAAAGATATGAATAAAAGTGCATTAAAAATAAGAACACTGTAAAATTACGGTGTCGTGGAGTTATTAACTATTATAAAAATTATAGGAAGGTAAGTGATATATATCGTGATGGAAGAGTAGTTGTATAAGAAGAGTAGAGTACTTTTTTTTAAGTCTTAACTTGAGCTATCAGTGTCCATTTGTTGTGTATAATACATTGTTTAAAGTTTATAAGGCAAATCTAACCCACTACCGCTATATCTTATTGGTTCAGTGATCTGCCAGAAATTTTATTTCTTTCATAGTCATTTTTTAAATTTAATATATTTTCCTATTTTACATATTATTTTCAAAATTTTTATTTTTTTGTTTGCTTTGTTTTTCTTATTTCAATAGGAGAATTTTATCTTAAGTGCACTACCACCAACTTTAAGTAGATATGCAAACATCTTGTAGAATTGACTTTAGTAATGGATCAATCTTAACCAAGGGCCCGCCGCCGCCATTCTGTAGATCAGCTAGCTCATCATCGGCAACCGTTCGATAAAACTAAAGGATCTATTTGAACAAATATTACAAGTTGTGTTTTAAACCGGGATAATCTAACATTTCATGGACCCCAGTTATAAATCCAATATAATTTTAAAAAATAAATTATCCAATATATTAATCAATAAATAATCATATTTAGATTTGCTGATGTGTTACCAGTAACCAAGTCAGAGAGAGATAGAGGATGTGCATTATTCAATCCCATGGGGTGTCTCTCTTCTTCTCTTCTTCAATTCCCTCATCCTTCACTCTCCTCCATCAAACTCATTCATGCACATCAAATTCTCATAACACAACCATAAACAATAATTATTAAGTTTTTATTTTATTTTTGCTCCCCTTTATATATATATATTTTTTTTTTCCCAATATCCAAAGCTTCTCATTTTTCACACGCACATTTAAACAAATTATATAAATAAGAGAGAAAAGAGAATCATTTACTTTTGTTTTTTCAGAGAGAATATAAAGATTAAAGAAGTCTCTTGCTTTCTGATCCAATGCCCTCTCTTGTTTCAGTTTCCTTTGACTATTGACTCTCTTCCCAATACCAAAGTTACCTCCTTTATTTGTTTTGTGAACCAAAGTTTTGATTTATATTTGTTGTTGTTGTTGTTGTTATTATTATTATTATGTAGAGAGAAATGTTGGCAATGGAGAAAGATTTTGATTCAAAGCTTAGAATTGAGGGCAATAATAATTCATCAACAAATTGTCCCACTGTGCAGAGATCCAAGAGCTTTGCTTTTAGGGCTCCTCAGGAGCATTTCAGTATTCAGGATTTTGAGCTGGGAAAGATCTATGGCGTTGGTTCTTATTCAAAGGTTCGATTTTCAGTTTTATATTTGGTCGGGTTTCTGTTATTTTTGCTATAGGCGGGTTTTGTTAATGTATTTGCATTATTTTTATGTTCATGTGGGTTTCCTATGTTTGCTTTGTTTTTTTTTCCTCCTGTTATTGATTGGGAGGTCGTGTTTTTGTTTTAGGATGGATGTTGGAAAGATCTATGGCGTTGGTTCTTCTTTGAACCTGCACGTGTTACTAATTTTGATACCATATGTGATTTTCTTCTTTAAAAACCAGTTAAAAAAAAAAATTGTTGGGCAGTAATATTTTGATGATTATGAGTGGGTGGTAACCTATTTGGTTTTTATTTGGATATGGTTAGGGGATGGTTTAATGAATTTGGCACCAAATGAAGTTCCTGTGGAGAAAAATGAGTTTCGGATTATTTGTTGGTTTGGTTTCTGAGTAACTTGAGGCAAATTGATGAACACGGAACTTAGATTATTAGAATTTGATTTTATCAGGTTCTTATTGTAAAAGCCCTGTGGATGTTTTAGATTTAGCAGAGGCTGAATTTTTATTTTTATGAGATCAGAATAGAGAAGACAAGAAAAAAGGTGAACACACCAAAAATTTCTGAAATTTGGCACCTGCCTGCATCTTTATCGCAACTAAATCAAGCTTTATAAGAAGTCTTCAGAGGATTTGATTGTTTAAAAAGACCTACTGTCGCAGCTGAAAATGATCGATTGAAGCACCTCGAGTTGCCTCGAGTTGAATTCATCATTGAGATTCCTGAAATAGTCTAGTTACTGGGTATCTGATGGTGTTTTTACAGTTTGGTTCGGCCGAAAGTATTACTGATCACGAAGGATTTTGGACATGTTTTCTTGTTGGAATGTCTGAGAGGTTTGGCACTTTTAAGGTGCCTTCAGAGTGATTTAGGGGTATACTCATCAAAATTATTTGACTAGATTACATATGACTTGGCTGTTTGATGTTGTATTGCTGAATCTGGGGTGACCATTTCTCTGTGGAGAGGTAGATGTTTGACATATCACTTCATGTGGAATGTTTCCTTCATTCATGACTTATACTAGTTAGCATCTGATCCTCTGTCATATTTTCTTATTTGAATTGATTTGGTTTTAGTATCAATTTGTGGATGCGTGGACGATTATATGAATAGTAGGATACTAGCGTTTCAGTGAAAGCAGTGATGCTAATTGTAGTTGTTATGATTTCAGAGACAGTCTATTGACTTTGTTTTTCTCTCTCTATTACCTTTATCCCCTCTTATTCCGAGCTTGCACTGCTGTTGCATTGAAGTATGCAGTTCTGCTCTAAGAATCATATATGGCACTTTATTTATGGAGTCTATCTTTTATTCTGCTTAGAACATCTTGCTGACAATGATGTTCTCTAAATATCATATTATCATGATATTAGGTCGTCAGGGCGAAGAAAATTGATACCGGAACTGTATATGCCTTGAAGATCATGGACAAAAAATTTATCACCAAAGAAAATAAAACAGCTTATGTGAAGTTGGAGCGCATTGTGCTTGATCAATTGGACCATCCTGGAGTTGTGAGGCTATTTTTTACATTTCAGGATACCTTTTCACTGTGTAAGTACTCATTGTAATCTGTTTTGAGTTTAAGTGCTTTTACTTGATTTTTATGCCTTTATATTAAGATCTCTCTCTGTACTGCTGGTTTTTCAATTTGGCTTCTCTTATGACTTTTGGTTTGTTTGATTATGTTTTGAAGACATGGCACTTGAATCCTGTGAAGGTGGAGAACTTTTTGACCAAATAACCAGTGTACGTTTGTATCAAAAGCTCCCTTTTCTTTTCCATGTCATTATGGGGAGTACTCTTTGTCTCAAAAGTTTCCTGCTGAAATCTCTTTGGGATTATAAAGTCTTATTTCATTGGGGAAATTGGTAATTTATTGAATTGTAATAAGTATGGTGGAATTTTCCCTCTACATTTTTGGATGATAGTGTATGCTTCCCTTACGTACATCTAGGTTTTAGTTGATTGAAAATTGTTTCTCATCTTCTCAGGATTTTGTATGATTTGGCCAAACAATAAATTTCCAAAAACTTCTCGTCATTTTCAGATTCTTGCTTTTTTTTTTTTTAATACTGTTAGCTTGTCATTCGCACTGTAATAACTATACAGTTATTTGTGTATGCAGAAAGGTCATTTGTCAGAAGATGAAGCTCGCTTTTACACCGCAGAAGTTGTAGATGCTCTTGAATACATACATAGTATGGGATTGATACATCGAGATATTAAGGTACTTTCTCTGCATGTGAGCATTTTTTCATTTACATCTGAAAACAGCTAACGCTGCTTGATTGGCAGCCAGAGAACTTACTTCTTACGGCAGATGGACATATCAAAATTGCTGATTTTGGAAGTGTCAAGCCCATGCAAGACAGTCGAATAACAGTCCTCCCAAATGCAGCATCAGGTAGTGTAGAAATTATCATGTGGAAACTGTTTCACAATATTTTTGATGCTAAGATTATTTTCATGGGCCACCTGTGCAGACGATAAGGCGTGCACCTTTGTTGGGACAGCTGCATATGTCCCTCCAGAAGTCCTCAACTCTTCTCCTGCAACCTTTGGGTAAAGGCACTTTTCTTTTTCTTTAGAATGAGCTAGTCTCATAGATGAGACTGATTGAATGTAAAACTTAAATGAAATCTTGTGTTTGGTGTTACTGATTGCGCCTAAGTTACACGGGATAAACGCTTTTGCTCTTCTTGTCCATATTTAAACAGAAATGACCTCTGGGCCCTTGGCTGCACCTTGTACCAAATGCTTTCAGGAACTTCGCCTTTCAAAGATGCGAGTGAATGGCTTATATTTCAAAGAATTATTGCCAGAGATATAAGATTTCCAAATTATTTTTCAGACGTGGCTAGAGACCTCATTGATCGGTTATTGGTATGCTACATGCACTTTTCTGCTTGCTATCTTTTGCCTTCGTGTAGGCATGCTTTAATTGCTCTGTATGAACTTTCTGGTTTTCCCTGTTGGCTTTTATTTTTCTTTTGTTGTATGTGTATTCTTTCATTTTCTTTTCTGGTTCATTATATATCGGTTATAAACTAAAAAAAAAAAGTAACTCAGTTTTGCTCGTTTTAATAATTTGTGGTTTATGAGCCAAGCTTTATAGTATAAAGGGGTACGCAAGTCATGCAAGTTGGCATATTTGGTTTATAATGGTAGTGGGCAATGCTAACAATGCATCAGTTTAAAACTCCCCTCCCCTCCCCCGCTCCCCCTGGGCTGTCCGTGTTGATGCTGTGTAGTGTGCTTTTTTATTTGTGTTGACACTCTACATATATTTCTTTGACTGCAAAATGTTGGCTTAAAGGAGGACATTGGTCAAAAATATTTTTAAGACGGTGGTCAAAAATATTTTTATTTGCACTATCAAAGCTCTGTTGGGGAAGTTATTAGTGCACATTTCAGAACTTTTTACCTTCTACTATTTGAGCCTTGGGAACACCACTAGGAACCATTTAGCATGACCTGATCTTTCATTGAATATGCTCTTTCTTTAATAAAAATGCAAACTGTACCCCAATTCTGGTTTGACCAGGTTTTGATCCCAAAACTTCTTGTACCACCCCCAACAAATTGTGATGCACCCAAAATGACTCAGCGTCTCAACATAAACGAGAAATTTCAGAAAGTTGATGAATCAATTGTTAATGCCATCAGTTTTTGATACCAAAAATTTCAACTATTAAAATATGACTGGATCTTAATGTGTGTTAATATTGGTAATTTAATTTCTTTAGGTTGCATATCATGGGAGCTTCATCCCTCAAGATTCAACCACCTAAACCTTGAGGACAAAAAATTAAGCTGGCTTTGGAGATTTTGTGTCAGTGCTTGAGGGGCTGTGCTTCGAAATCATTTAGAATGCATGACTTTTTTACAGCATATAAAGGACAAAAATGTAATTTTTGTATTGTTTTGTTTCCTTAAAAGAAAAAAAAAAAAGAATCTTGATTCCTGGTGACAGGATATCTATGAATGTGCTGCTATAAGAATTGCATGATTGTAGTCTCTAATTTGCCACATAATTTTGACACAGGATGTAGACCCCAGCAGGAGACCAGGTGCTGGGCCTGGTGGTTATGCAGTACTGAAGATGCATCCTTTTTTCAAGGGAATTGACTGGAAGAATATACGAGGGCAAACCCCGCCTAAACTTGCTTCGGAGCCAATGGTAAATTTCCTGCTTTTAATTAAACTGTTATCTGTTGTGAAATCTAACTTGCTTCCTTGCCTTGCATTAGTTAAGAGTTCTGGTATTATCTTTTAGGTCCAATCAGGTGAAGGTGATGATGTTCATGATTCCTCCTGGAACCCTTCACACATTGGGGATATTTCAGCAAAAATAAATGATGGAAATGGTGGTGCTTCATCATCTGAAGGATCAATTACCAGGCTCGCTTCAATTGACTCTTTTGACTCAAAATGGTATTGTCTTAACCACTTTTTTTGCACTGTGTTCTATAACATTCATTTTTTGCTAAAAAAAAAAATTGTGGAGTAGCTTTATAAGCTTGTTGTTTTTCATTCTTGTCACTTACCACGGTACTTGTAATTTAAAACACAATTGAGTTAGATTGTTGGATATATTGTCATCAAGTTGGATGGATATGATGATAGTTTAAGCTGCTTTGCAATTTCTTACCTATTGCAATTTTTAAATAAAGTTATAGTTTCGTCGGCTTACGTTTGTCTTGAAAGTTTAAAAGTTTAATCTAGGAGGACTAATTTATGGTAGATTGACCCTTCCGCATTATAAGAATTTTCATTATGTTCACCATGTTGATTCTTTTTCCTTTTTGTGTTTGCTTGTCGGTCATTCACAGTGCACATTGATTTGTTTTTGTTGACCCTGTTAACAGGCAACAATTTTTGGACCCTGGGGAGTCTGTTCTTATGATATCAATGGTGAAGAAATTACAGAAACTGACTAGCAAGAAGGTGCAGCTTATTCTCACCAACAAGCCAAAATTAATATATGTGGACCCTTCAAAGCTCGTGGTGAAGGGAAACATTATTTGGTCGGATAATTCAAATGACCTCAGCATCCAAGTCTCAAGTCCGTCACATTTCAAGATTGTTACGGTATTCCCTCTTTTGCCCTTTTACCCTCCTGGCTGCATATCTAAGTCAGATATCTTTAAATTGCTGCAGTCCTTTACAGTGAATTGTGTGATAGTTCTCTCAACTGATGACAATCTTAAAAATATGAATGTGACTCTATGTTCCAGTAAATTCTATGATACCTGATGCTATGATTTATAATATTCTTTATATATAGTCAATCAGCTCTGTTTCCTGTATAATGGTAATTTCAATCACTCTTTGTTTGGCAAAATTATGTTTATATATTTTCCCCCAACTTCAGATTCATTTTGTGTGGCGTTTCTAGTCTTTGTTTCATTCTCTGATTCAATTTTGTTTAAATGTTCAGCCAAAGAAGGTATTGTCATTTGAAGATGCAAAACAAAGAGCATCACAGTGGAAAAAGGCAATTGAGGCTCTACAAAACCCTTGAGCCGTGAAAGCTATCCTTGGTTTTGGCAGAATATACTTTTCAATCTTTCTGATACTGTAGAGGAACGTGGTCATAATCGATTGAGACCCCCAACTATTATTTATTTTAGAGAGAGGAGATTCACATAGCAGATTTGGATTTTCAAGGTTCAAAGCTGCCACCCCTGCTGCGCTGTGTTGCTTAGAATGGGGTCGTAAAGATATATATATATTTTTTTTTCGGTTGAGCTTGAATGAAAATTACAATTTGATATTTAGGCTTTTGTTGGGGGGCTAGGTTTCATTACTCGTGACCTGTATTAAAATTTAATCAGTCAATGAAAATTTTCATCCAATGAAATATATGCTTTGCAATTTTGTAACTTTCTGTTTGCTTTACATAATGATTAGACTTGTTCAATCTTGGCATGGATTGGCTACCTGTCTTTTGGTTTTGATTTATCATTAAAAAGGAATTATGCGGAATAGCTGTCGGATGAAAGATGGGATGCTGGATTATTTCTTTATCAATTGCAGATTGCATCTGGTGTCACATCTGATGCATCACATCAGATGATTTTTTTAACTACCATGCATATATTTATTTGTCAAAGTGCTGGAGAGGCAACTGTAACTCACTGCAGTTTTTTATTTTCTTTTCTCTTTTTCCAGTCAAATTTCTATCAAGATTTTTCCCAAGGAAGCAGTATATGTTCCCACAATTGAGGGATGATTACTAAGTGCAATGGTGGTTGTAGCTGGATTTGGATTTTGGAGGAGTGTTGATAGGATTTCTGTGCCGATCTTTTTACAAAGTTGCGATTGGGTATTAATTGAATCAAAATATGTGTGAGTTAATTTTAGTTGTACAATGTTAAAATCTATGTGTTATTAGATCTCTTGAAAATGTTATCAAAATTAAGATCAATACTGAATCCAGAACATATCAACAGGCTGTTGACAATAGAATTGTCAACTTTTAAATTGGCTTCTGTGAGTCTGTCATCATTGGTTTTCTCTCTCTCTGTTCTCTTCAACTGATTCAGCAGAATCTCCATTTTTTTTTCTTCCTCCTGTATTTGAGCATCCCTATACAGATTACCATCATTTTAAAACCAACTCTCTTGCTGTCATATCCTTATTTTATAATGAAAAAGCTTTAAACAATCAATAGTGTCAACGAGCTAGTATGTCTGACCAAATGAATCTATATGTGTCATTGGCTTGGAGTAGACGGGCATGGCAAAAATGGCCGCGAACTGTGTTCCTTCTTGCTTGCAAGTAGTGCTGGTCCTTTTTTTTTTTTAAATTAAATTTCTGCATCAGCTAGCCCATCAAACAGTATAAAATCTCTGAACATAATCAAGGAGGTGAGCAGGAAAGGGTAATACAATGGTCCCATCAGAGTGGTTCCACCTGAAGAGAATGCCTTTTTCTGGAACTGGGGCTTTCAAGCCCAATCCTGGGCACCCATTTGTGGATCTGTCAGATTTGTACTTATATCGAGACTAATATTAATATTGTTTAACCTTTTACCCATATGCTTAAGCCTTTAGATCAAGTGACACACGTCTTCAGGAATGTTCGTTAAAATATTGGCTTGATGATTTACTTTTGAAGTTGAAAATGATGTTTGATGCTGCAGAAAGAAGATTTCGTGTGGGAAAGCTTAATAGAAAGAAAGCAATCAATGTTACGTGTGGCAGTGGAATTGTAAGTTTAATTAGTCTCATTGTCACAATTTAATAAAATATTATGTGTTTACTTGGAGTTACTCCTGTTAACAAGCTCATTTGATTTGAACATGCGGTTGGCTGAATCAGGCGAATGCTGCTGCAGTCACACAAGATTTGCTTGATGATTTTGACATATTGTATATTGTCCATTTTGGCATAGCTAGCAATGTAAATAGTTCAATGCCCATTGGAGATGTTTCTATTTTACTCACACTGGCATATGGGACTGGCTGGTACATAATTCGCACCGTCTTGTAATTCATAATCTCTTCTAAATACAATCAATTATTCATATCAAATGGAGCTTAGACTTACAAACTTTCATCATCATCATCTTGGCGGAACCCAAATGCTAAATTGAAATCCAATTATGCTGCCAATTTGGACGTCAATAACTACAATGTACCCACAGGCCATGGTTCTAATCATTTGGGACATATTGGATACAATTCTGAGCAACTTTTTCCGAGCCAGGGAAGCCTAATGATGCTCAGCCCCTGTTGTGGTTCCCAATCAATGAGCAGTGGCTGGCTTAAGCTTGCTGCTAACTTAAGAGGTCAGACACCTGCATACATATATCATTTACTCCTGCGGTTGGTCAACTTGCAAGTATTGTTTTTCCCTGGATTGCAAGTAATTGGAGACGTAAAAGTACGTGCAACATCCACCAAACTAAGGGCATATTTTGAATTATATGGTGCTTGTTTTGACTTTTAATCTATTAGTTACTACAATTTCAGGGGATGAATCTAGAACAATGTGTCAATTCAACCTTGTGCCTCCCGGAAAAGGCTTAGCTGGTAGTTGGACTTAGGGGCTTGACAGCAGACATTTTTGTCGAGAATGCGGCTTATGCGAACTTCTTGTTCATTCTTTTAATCTATTAGTTCTACAATTTCAGGGGATGAATCTAGAACAACGTGTCAATTCAACCTTGTGCCTCCCGGAAAAGGCTTAGCTGGTAGTTGGACTTAGGGGCTTGACAGCAGACATTTTTGTCGAGAATGCGGCTTATGCGAATCTTGTTTCAGAATTTTAAGGTTTCATCAACAGACACGGAGGGTGCAGCAGTAGTAATGGTAAGGATAATGTATAGATAAAGGTTTTGAAGGGCATGGGGGCATTTTCAAACACGTGCAAAAATTAACCTCTCGTATCACCTTAAGAAATCTTCCATTATGCCTTACTGCAAAGAGTGCTGCTAGGTAATAGGAAAGCTGAGAGAACGCTGAGAGAAACGGCAGCTTGTGCTGCCGTTTCGTGTTCTCTCAGCTTCAGACTTTTTTAGCTACCCCCCACGTGAGTAAAGGTCTCTGTCCCCCACGTGTTCTCTCATTTTCCTCCTTCTTCCACTTTTCTCAGCTTCCCACATATCTTCTATTCCCTTCAACTCACAACGCCGAAACTGAAACGCCGAAACTCAGCTTCCCACATATCTCTATTCTCTCAGCTTCTTCCACTTCTCTCAGCTTCCCACATATCTCTATTCTCTATTCCTTTCAACAACGCTGAAACTCAAACCGGAGTCGTTTAAAGGATCCGACTACTCGACGCGTTGTTGGATCAGACCCAAGATGAAATTGACCTGGTTCTCACGGTGGTCGAAGAGATCCGGGTTGTGTTGGCCTGTTGGCGAATCGAAGAGAAACGGGAAAGCTGAGCATCGGCTTGGCGGTGAACATCTTCCGGCATGGGCAAATCGGGATCGGAGGAGTAGAGGTCAGAGGTTGGGAAGAACCAGAAAGGACGAGAATCAAGGGTCTGGGATTCGTCGTCTATGTCGTGATTGAGGTACCAAAAAGGAGGAGTAGATCTCCTGATTGTTTATTATACTTTCTATTAATGTTAGTTTTAGTGCCAAGACTCAAGACCTGCTTCATCTTCATTTCAATATTTTAACACCTAACTCCTGTACAACCTTCTCATCAAGTGCTACGTCTTTAACCAACAATCCCACAAAGCTTTAACTCTATTTTGTGATTTGCTTGGTCAGTTTTTGTTGCCTGATAATTTCACTTTGCCTTGTGTGATCAAGGGTGCTGCTAGATTAGGTGCTATTAAAGAAGGGAAGCAAATTCATGGGTTAGTTTTCAAGCTTGATTTTGGGTTTGATAAGTTTGTGTTGAGTAGTTTGGTTAGCATGTATGCTAAATTTGGTGAGATTGACCTGGGGAGGAGAGTTTTTGACATGTTGGATGATAAGGATTTGGTGTCCTGGAATTGTTTGATAGACGGGTATGTAAAAAAGGGTGAGGTCGAGGTTGCGATGAAGCTGTTTGATGAAATGCCTGAGAGGGATTTGTTTTCTTGAACTTGTTTGGTTGATGGGTTTTCTAAATGTGGGAAAGTTGAGATTGCTAGAGAGATTTTTTATAGGATGCCAAATAGGAAATTGGTTTCATGGAATGTGATGATTAATGGGTATATAAAGGCAGGGGATGTCAATTCAGCATGTGAATTATTTAATGACATGGAAATTAGGGATTTAATCACTTGGAATATGATGATAGTTGGTTATGAGTTGAATGGAAGGTTTATGGAGGCTTTGGAATTGTTGTTGTTATTATTACTATTATTATTAAAATTTATTATTATTATTAAATTTTATTAACTTTATTATTTTAGTCATTTTTAATTATTGTTAATAATAAGAATATTTATATTAAAGTTTATATTAAAGTTTTATTTATAAGTTGTTTTAATTTATACAATTATTTATTTTGTATAGTTTGTAGACATATATAATTGTACTGGCCCTCTAAATATAAGATTCAAGTTATTGTTATAAGTTTTTTTATTGCCATTATTGTATTGATTTATGTCATGGATAAGCATATTGCTTGTACTCCATTATTATCAATAATATATTGATTTATCAGTATGATACAGGTCCTCTGCTAAAGATCCATAGTATCATTTATTGTTGCTATGAATATCAAAATCTAACTATAAAATAAAGCATAGCATTTTAGAATATGAAATCAGAAAAGAAATGGTACTTTAAACCATTAAATAAAATCATATCATTATATCAAAGGAATATGGTGCTGTGATAATATAGAGTTAAATTATATATGCTGTGATATATAATTTTGTACTAGAAAATGAATTTGAATTTCATACTAGAATTTTTCTGAATGCTTTCCTTGCATATTCTTTACACAAAAACGAGCTACATGGTTGAGTTATAAGGTGTAAGACCAGCAGAAAATATTTTGAAGAAACCAAAGATCTATGGATTTTTTATTCTTATCCCCAAATAGGTTTAAATATATGAGTAACCTGTATTTAAGAACTTGAACATTGATTATGCCGCAAATTAATTATTCTTTTGAACATACTTTGTGTCTAGAGTCCAATGAAATGAGAAGCATATATCAAGAATTGTAAATATGTCACCAAAAAAAATGATGGTAACAGTATTACAAATCTAAGTAGCCAAAACAAAGCTTACTGTTACTTGTTTAAGACATTATGTGAAGCATGTTGTGGGCAAATATAAAATAAATTCATTTGTAACTGCAATAGAATGCTATCTTACTCAAACAATTATAAATGAAGCCCGTTCTGGCAAGCTGATTTCATAAGAAAATATTTTCAACGAATTCCAAAAGATAACATTCAATTCTTTTTTAAGGATATCATGCATGTTACTGAAGAATTTCCAAGCATCTCACTTTTTTATTGCCATTTTATCTGGAAAATTCATAGTAAATCAAGATTTCAGAAGCAAATTGATAATCAACAAACAAGCTAAGTTTCACTTCATCAAGCACTGGATAAAACTTCCTAATTAAAAAGTAGCTGAAAAATTTAGAACAAAGTGAATATAAATTTCAAGAAGCAATTTTTAAAAAAGTACTGTAATTAGTTAAATTTAACCAAATTCAAACATCAATCACATCCATTGTTGTTTTCATTATATTGTTGATGTAGCAAATGTTGGAAGCTTCCACTTCCAGATCCTTCGTATGTCATCGAATAAGAAGGATAATGTGGTTGCAAAGCATACGACGGGAGTGGTTGCTGTAATACATAAAAATTTAAAACATGAAATGAGTGTACACTAACAAATTGTGATTTTTAGATAAAAGCTTACTTGTTGCCAATTATAAGGAAATTGTTGATAAATATTGTGCACACCACCTTGAATTGGGTATATAGGTACCTACACAAATGAAAAAATTATATATGTATAATAGACATATTGTTAGTTATGTATATTTAAAATAAAAAAAAACTTGAACATAAAAATTCACAAACTAACCTCACCCACGTTGCTCTGCTGTGTGGAGAATTGATTAGGCACTTGAGAACATAATGGTGCTTCTTCTTCTAAATCCTATAAATTATAACAACCAATTTAACATAAAAATTCAACAAATAAATTTAATAAAATTTAACATAAAAAACAACCAACCTGATTTTTTTCTGCAGTTTTTTTCTTTTGGGTTGATTTTTTTCGAATTATAGATTGCTTCCTCAAAGAAGGAGGACGACCTTTATGTCGAGTTGCTATTGTTGCTGTTGCAACTTCCTTCACCTATACCAATCATTGGTGAATAGTCATTTCGACACTTGCACACCGAATTTGCTTGGGCAGGTCTTTCAGTGCCTTATTAATCCAATCCAATACCGATTTATAAATACTTTTATCATCAGCAGCTATGTCTGCAACCTCATTGAAAGCATTACACATTTTGTCATACCTCTCCTGCTGAATTGACAAATGCTGCCCATCGTAACTAACTTTCACCTTTCTGTAAGATCTTCTCACATTTTTTCTCCACCTTGCCAAAATGTACATATCCGGAAGTACTTCAACACCGTTACGTATCAACACTGTAAGGGCATGTCTACAAAGAATTCCCCTAAATTGAAACTTTGAACAAATACATTTAACTTCACCCGCGGCTTCTTCAAAAACAGCCTCAAACGTTTTTTCTTACCGTGCCCAAGTGATTCACTGATTTCATATATTGATCCCACAATTAATTGTGTCACAATACATCAGTGCAGTTAATTCTTGTTGGAATTGTTTAAATTTAGAAATATTATACACCTCTTCAACTTGCTTTTCCATCTCATATCTTGATACACAAGGAGTTTTTTTGCTGAAACACTTGGCATCTGCTTGCCATTCTAATTCAACTTTCATTCTCAACGCATTTTCGTACTGTGTCACAAACTGCTTCAAATTTGTTTTTGTGTTAATAAATCCATCAAAAAATGCATTCATGCTTTCACTTCGTTGAGTTGTTGACATTCTTGCCCAAAAGCAGTCATTCAAATAACATGGAACCCAAAGATACTGCTTCTCATATAAACCGTTCAATCAATCATTATCCCATAAATTATACACCGTCATCATGTCATGCCAAGCCTCATCAAACGCATTCATACTCAGTGAATCATAAACAGCAGAAAGCAACGAAGAAATAATACCTCACGTTCTTTAAAAGCTCCTAACTTCTCAGGTACCTTCTTCAGTATATGCCACAAACACCATCGATGCCTAGTCGTAGGAAAAACATTTGCGATTGCCTTTTGCATTGCTTTGTCTTGGTCTGTAATGATACCAGTGGGAGGAGAATTAGACATGCATGATAGGCATGCCTCAAATAACCACGTAAATGTCTCGGTATCCTCGTGTGAAATTAATCTACATCCTAACAAAATAGACTGATCATAATGATTAACTCCGACAAAAGGAGCGAATGGCATGTCATACTTGTTGGTAAGATATGTGGTGTCAAATGTGATGACGTCTCCAAAATATTTGTAAGCAGCCCTACTCCTTCGATCTGCCCAAAATACATTCCTTAATCGATCATGCTCATCCAAATCAATACTGAAAAAAAAAACCATTGCATTCTGCTTGCTTGTTCTGGAAGTACTTTAGAATTGTCATAGCATCTCTTTCTCCAAGCTGTAATCGACTACCTTTGTCAACAAGATTCCTACAATCTTTTTCTAGAAATGACACGTTTTCATATCCACCAGCTTCAACAACAATGGAATTGAAATTCCTGGCAATGTTAATTCTTGCACAATCATTCATTTCAATACGTTTTCTTGCACTCGCACTAATGTTGCGGTTACAAGGAAAATATCTATTTTATCCAGACTCAATCCATGATTGTGTTCAAGGTTTAAGGTTTAAAGAATCCATTTTCCATCTTCATTTACACAACCTCCAATTCTAGCATCACAACCAATTTTTGCAATTAGGTTTTGGCTTCAGTACATCAGTAGATTTACTTTCTGACTTGCCACTACGACCACATGCAAATGTCGCATACCTTATAATTCTATCGCTCCCTTTCTTACTAGTTAACTTCTTAACAGGAAACCCTTCTTGTTTACCTTAGGCTTTGTAAAATTGTCACATTTACTCATGACTATCAAATAACATCCCAAGAGTCGGCTCATATCTTTCTGATTGCGCATCTTGGACTCAATCTTCATGTTCCAAATTATCCATTTCTACAAAATAATTAATATTCGTATTAAGCAAAATGTAAGATCAATTTATACAAACACCATCCAGCAATAATTTAATCCATTAAAATTCTAAAAATTAAAAAATGATAAATCGAACACAATTTATATAAAAAATAAATCGAACACAATTTAAATAAAAAATAAATTGAACACAATTTAAATAAAAAAATCAATACAATTTAACTAAAAAAATAAATCGAACACAATTTAAATAAAAAATCATAAATCGGACACAATTTAAATAAAAAAAATCAATGTTGAAACAAAATTTAAATTAAGAATAAATTATTATAACAATTTAAATAAAAAAATGATGAAGCGAACACAATTTAAATAAAAATATAAATCGAATATAATTCAAATAAAAAATGATAAATCGAACACAATTTAAATAAAAAATCATAAAGAAAACACAATTTAAATAAAAAAATTCAATGTCAAAACAAAATTTAAATTAAGAAAAAATTATTATAACAATTTAAATAAAAAATGATAAATCGAACACAATTTAAATAAAAAAATTCAATGTCGAAACAAAATTTAAATTAAGAATAAATTATTATAACAATTTAAATAAAAAAATGATAAAGCGAACACAATTTAAATAAAAAATCATAAATCGAACACAATTTAAATAAAAAAATTCAATATCGAAAAAAATTTAAATTAAGAATAAATTATTATAAAAATTTAAATAAAAAATGATAAATCGAACACAATTTAAATTAAAAATAATTCTATGTTCAAAAAAATTTAAATTAAAAATTTCTAAATCAAACATATTATTTGAATAAAAAGATTTCTAAAATATTCTAAATTAAACACATTATCATTTAATTAATAAATGCATGTATATATCTATTATTATGATATAACAAAAAATAATAAATAAATAAATAATTATTCTTTAAGCTGAGATAATTACCAACTGGATGTTGCTTCAAAATATAGATCGAAAAATGAACGAACGGAAGAACTACAGAAAATTGATTCAAGATGTTGCTTCAAGAAGAACCGAGTGAAAATGGAGTAGCTTTTGCTTAAGGAGAAGAGAATGAAGAAAATGGAGTAACTTTGTTGAGACTTGTTTCACGTGGGAGAAAATAGAGTAACTTTAGCTTTGATGAGTGTGGGGCAAAGGATCTGACAATGGCAGTTGAAACACTTAAAATCTCCAGCTTTTACTTTTTGACTCTTGAATTTTAGCCAAAAAGCTGGTCTCGTGGGGAGTGCTAAGCTGGTCGGGGGGGGGGGGTTGCTGAGAGAAGCTGCCGTTTCTCTCAGCATTCTCTCAGCAGTTTCGTGTTACCTAGCATTTTTCTACTGCAAAATAAGTACTTCTGGCTTTTACCAGACAAGCTTGTTAAATGGCTTCCCGATGATCGTCATCCATAGGCTATCAGACTTGGCCGGGGGACAACCGGGAGAGAATGCAATGAACACATATCGGTCATTCAGTTTGTTATTGAAACTGATCATTTGAAAGTGTCCATCGGAAAATTGAGCATTAGATATGAATCAAAATTTACGCTGACGTATCAAAAGTTTCACTACCATTGTTGTTACTCTTGATTGTCCAAATTCCATTATTCTTGTAAACTTCCAACTTTTTGAAATGTTTATTCTCTCTGTTGTTACAAAAGATCAGAACATTTTAAGAGATCATAGGTAGAAGGCTCCAAAATTTGTGCTTGATGCAGCTCCTTGCTGCTCAAAGGCAATTCCAATGTAGAAAATTAGATAATTCCTTGAGGGGTGGGTTAGAATTAGATGATCATAATCAATAAAAAAAAAATGCCACTTCTTTGACATAACTACAAACTGGTTTTGTCTAATATCTTCTTGTTGCCACTTTTATAATGCAATCTAATATCTGAATCAACTTGTATGTCCCGTGTGGAAGGGCTCTCGCTCAACGGATCAAAGGTACGCCGGGGATAACAGGCTGATGACTCCCAACAGAACTTGATCATAACCAGTAGAAGGGTGCTTTCAACGGTAAAAGGCCGAACCTGAACCTACACAGGCTAGGATTATTCATTTTCAGTTCCTTCATTTCTTGAAACAAATAAACTGATCCGAAACATAAAAAATAAAGACCTGAGTCGAGTAAAAGCACAACTTCATTTTAGTCAACTATAAGAGTCGAGTATCCTTCAAAAGCAATTTCACAACCCTACTTGCAGTGAAGAACTTTTTAAAAATGTGTATCATCATTAAATAACAAATCTGGCTTCAAAAGCCAGAAGTATGATGTGTGCTACACGAAAGTATTCATCAAACCTTTCTATGTCGCCCTGGTCACCAGATTTAACCCTATGCTCAATTATGAAACAAGCCGTTCAATTGCCACCTGAAATAAAAATAGAAAAGAAAACCATCAAGATACATTGGGAAGAAACGTTTATACGTACGAGATAGAAAAAAAAAAGGAAAAATCAGATCATTTAAAAACCCCCAATGTGGTTTTCCTGTCAGTTTATTGGATTGATAAATATCCAAAGAAATTAAAAACTTACTTCATGTTTCTTGATCCATTCCAGTTCCACATGCTAATAAAAGCAATTGAAAACCCTATGAAGCAAAATCATTAACAAGTATACCTGGATGAAAAGGCGGTTTTATCGAACATTATGCACTAAAATTAGTAAGAATAAGTAAGTGAAATGGATGAACCATAGACAATCTGCTAAAGCAAATAACTTCTTACATAGAGATTCTAAAGGGCAATAAATCATGTGAGGAAGTTACTTATCAATTCCAGCCTTAATAGATATGCAAAAATTTGTTTCACAACCTTGGCTTCTATAAGGTGATTCGGAGTAAAATCCGTGATTGTAAGAAGTAAACAGACTGTAATATGTGTAATCAAGTCAAACTTAATTGTTTCTTTGAGTATGAACATCATATCTTGACATTACTCAATATCTAGCCCAGTATAACTAAAGAATAGAACCATCATTGAGAATGACAGAATACCAGAGATTTATTCTTATTCAGCTGGATTTACTAAAAAATCTAAAGTTTCCTTCTTCCTCTCTTATTGGGTGACGTGTGAATGATTGTTGGAAGTGCCATAACTGCCCTATAAGGTAAAATACTGAAGCACTATAACAAGATTTGTCTAGTCATCTTAAAGACAGTAAGGATTTCAAACCTGACATTCCCAGACGTTGTGCATTAAATCTATATGCCCTAAAAATGTTAGATCTATAGATCAAACTCGAAGGATATGGAAAGATAAATTATGCCCTATGCTTTCACCCGAATAACAAGTACTTACTGTAGAAGCCTTGATGGTGACACTTAGTAAATGAACTTCTTTTATTGCTTCCCTTGTCATAGACTCCCTTATGAAACAATAAAAGAAGTGCAAGTCAAGTAAATGAAATCAGAAAATCAAGCAGTTGGTATTTTCACCGAGGCGCTCAAGTAAGAAGACTTTGTAAAATTAAAGAAATTGCTTGCACTCACATGATTAAGTTTAAGGGGGGGTTGGATCATAAACTTGATCTAACTTCAAGAAATCCAAAACCAATTCATAGAAGCTTCTTGTGGCAGGCAAGGTTGGTGTGGTTGGTGACGTATGTGAGTGACAGATTTTGATAAATGGTTATGATTTGTGTGGTAGTTGAATAAATTAATAGTTGTGATTGATTTGTAATATATATGAATATCCCCTCATGTTTAGGTATCAAGGGAAGCAACAAAATCTCTAAATTGCAAAGAAAGAAAAAAAATAAGAGTTGTAATATTTAAGGAGTGTTTTTGAAGAAAAAAAGAATATTTAATTTGAGAGCTTGATTTTTGTCTCATCGGATTCTTCTTGTATTTGGCACCATTTTCAAGCTTTGATACCACTTTTTTGGATAATTTGAAAAAGAAAAAAAAACACTCAAAATGAACACTCTTTATTTCTTCAAGAACACTCTTCAAATACTACAACTCTTATTTTTTCATTCTTGACAACTTAGAGATTTTGTTGCTGCTTTTGATACTTAAACTGAATACACGAGGGCTATTTATACATATTACAAATCAATCATAACCATTCATTTATTAAACTACCACGCAAATCCTAACCATTCATTACAACTTAACACTCCCTTACTTCACCAACTACACCAACCTTACCTACCACAAGAAGCTTCTATGAATTGAATTTAGATTTCTTCAAGTTAGATAAAGTTTATGATCCAATACCCTATACATTATAAGCAACTATTACAAATTTCCTATGGTTAAGATTAAGAGTCGGTTTGGGTTTAACTTCTAGCAACTGGGTTACCATAGCACCTGACTGCCAAATCTTTAAAAATAAAACAAAAATTAAGTACTATGATATCACCATGAAAAGGAATCCAGTATTTGAAAAATTATTTTTGACAGTAAGATTCACCGCAATAGCATAAATGGCAAGATATAACTGAATTATCTCACCGAGTTAACATAACGATGTACATGATGTGACCATCTCTTTTCAAATCTCCTTAACAACTTACTCATAAAGTTAAAACAATAAATATATCATGTTTCTTAGAAAGTCTTAGATGTTATAAGAGTATCGCCTTTTTTTCTTTTTTCTTTTTATTCACTCATTATCATATAATTAATTGATAATATTCGTACATATGTAGTATGCGACAACGAGCAATGCACCTAAAGTACCCAAGACCCTCTCAGCATTCCTTACAACAATTTCTCATTAAAGATAAACACTTTTTTTTTAATTTTTCTTTTAAATGTTAGACCTCCGCCGGCTGCATAAGCCTCACAACAGACAAACCAACACGATTTATATAAATATTATTTAAATTTAATGGTCGAAGGTCTCCTATAGCTAGATAGAAGTCGCATTTTTTAGCGACTTGTTCCCTTAGAATATGGGACGTGGCTGCCACACTTGCAAATTTTAGGCAGCTCTATCTCTTTGCATATATATGTTTATCAGACTTCAGAAACAGATCAGAGAGTAAGGAAAACCGGAAGCAAAATTCAGATGGTATTCACCGAGAAACAGGAAGCTCTGGGGAAGGAATCATGGGAAATCCTCAAGGAAATATCTCAGAAAATAGCTTGCGTTTCTTCTCCTTGTAAATCGACAATGATTTTTTTTTTAATCTGACATCAACGTAATTCTCTTATTTTTAACATTTCATATGTATACACTGTGTGGAATAGAGTTTTAGAGATTGCGCCGGCTGCCAAAGGCATGTTCTCTCTCCTTAGAGATTCAGATGGGATACCACGGAACAATCCTAAGCTCAAGGCTCATGCTGTTATGGTTTTCAAGACGGTCAGTTTTTTTTTGTGCCATTTGTTTATTTATTTCCGTAAAGTTTGAGCAAAACATCCTGAGCAAAGATAGATGAGCTTTTAATTCAGCTAACTGTAAACTAGAAGTTTTTACTAGAAGTTTTTAATTATTCACAGTTTTATGATCATAAATAAACATCATTTATATAATCTTGATGTATGTCTATTTTTTTAGCATACATAAATAAGTAATTATGATAAAAAAATTCTATAACCCACATGCTTTATTTTGATTAATATAATAAAGTTTGAATTAATTTTTACAATGCTTGGCATGTGCATGCTTACTTTTAGACGTGTGAGTCAGCAATTCAACTCCGAGAGAAGGGTAAGGTGACGGTTGCTGACAGAACTTTGAAATATTTGGGTTCTGTTCATCTAAAGAATGGAGTCTTGGATCCCCATTTTGAGGTAATCACATTAATTAAATTCCATTAATTAGTAATAAGCATATTAATTAACAAGCTTCTTTGTTGATAAATACTTCATGTTGAAAAGTCATGCATGTGACAATTTGTCAAAGAGTTATCAAACATTTGAAGAAAAAATAGAAAGTTGGCAAATTTGTTAAATTTGCTAAATGGACACCATTGACATATTTGCATGGGTTAGGTGGAATAGTGTTTGGGTTAGGTGAAGTAGTACTTGAGTTAAGTGGAATAGTATTAGCTTCGAGCCTATAAATAGAGAGAATTTCTTCATTTCAAGATCATCCCAAAATTGTTAAGCTATCCCAAAATTGTTAAGCTTATAATTTCTAAGCTTTTGAAGAGAAGTGAGAGAAGTGTATCTGGAGAATTTATCTTTCCTGCAGAGTGTGAGAGTATTGGGTATATTTGGATTTATAGGAAATGAGATTCGTTACTCAAATATTGTACTCTATTAATTATTAAATAAACAATTACTCTTTCTTGCGTCCGTGGATGTAGGTTTAATTACCGAACCATGTAATTCTTGTGTTCTTTATTTTTCTATAATTATTTGGTGAGCTTGATTCCGCATTCCGCACACAACAAGTGGTATCAGAGTCGACGGTTCGTACTTGGGGGATACAGTACTATTCACGTATACGGTACTGTTCACATACAGTACTATTCACGAATACGGTGGAGACGACTATTTGTACTTGGGAGACAGTCTATTGTAAGTAGTGTGTATTTTTGCATATCTAAGAAAGTTCTGTCAACAAAGGCAATAAGAGTTTAAGGATTCTGATTTTTAATTGGGACCGAGTTTTCGTCCAGTCTTCTGGGAACTTTCCTGGTGCATTTATTCACGTGAAATTAACATCATAGAGACTGTTTTTCAAGTGAAAATAGTTCATTGAGAAAATAGAAGAAGGTGAAATTTCCAAAATTGGAGAGAGATCTACCGAGACTATTTCAGGAGATACTTCAGGTGGGAGGCGAGATTTATCAAATCGTTATTCAGCACCTGTTATAGGAGGCCAGAAGATCGATGTTGAAAAGTTTGATGGGAAAATCAACTTCGGCATGTGGAGACTCGAAGTTATGGATGCCCTTATTCAAATCGATCTCGATGTTGTTCTGAAAAATAAAAGACACTTGTATGATGAAGAAATTTGGGATCGTATAAACGAGAAAGCTTGTGGTTAGATCAGATCTTATTTGACCAAGGAGGTGAAATACTTGGTGAAACATGAGGAGTGTGCGGTGACTTTGTGGCCAAGTATATGAAAAGTTATGGTTTTCGAATGAAGCATGGGGTGTCAATGCACGATCATGTCTCAAGATTTGAAAAGTTACTTGTTGATTTGAAGAATATTGATGAAGATATTAAGGATGAAGTCAAGGCTATGATTCTGTTACATTTATTACCCATTTTGTGACTACTTTGATATATGGGAAGAGTGTGATCGTCTTCAAAGATGTTTGCACAGCATTAACAAGCTTGGAGATTCGGAATAGTGATAAAAATTCTGAACGAGCATTGTCTGACGCTTTGGTGAGTAGAGATTGGGCGATGGAGCAACAAAATAAGCGTGATGGAAAGAATTCTCGATCTAAATCGAGAAACAGAAATATAGCTCGAGATGGGTGTGCCTTTTTTTACGAAAAGGGCCATTGGAGGAAAGATTGTCCAAAAACTCAAAAGAGAGATGGGAAGAAACCAGCAGCAGCAAACATGGCACAGAAAGATGAAGACTCTGATTATTCACTAAGTATTACTCCTACAGCATGTTGTGCAAATTTTATTGAACTCGCAAGCGCACGAATCTGTTGTAGTATAGCTTAATGGTGCGAGTGTCGATCCCACGAGGAGGTGGATTTTAATTATTTTATAGAATTAATTCTGTAAATGGGTGGTTGGATTGATGAAAATGATTTTGATTATCCTAAAACTTAAATTAAAATGACGAGAATAAATTCTAAAATTGGAATTTAAATGGCAATAATAAATTGAAGATAAATCTCTTGAGATGACGTACTTGGGTATCTGGATCCGTATCAACATGCATCATGGGCTAAATATTCCATATTAATACCAATTAAATCATGAGAGGGAAATCCACACCTCATGAACCACGCTCTAATAAATATGGTGCTAAGGGCTTTTCGTGCCAAATAATAATAACCTTATACTAGGAAGCCGGTGAAACCAGGGCAGTACTAGACAAGATTAGTATTATTTGTCGACGAGAAGTCAAAACATCCACAAAAACTAGAGGGGAAGAGAAAATAAATTTACCAAATCAAACCCATGACACATGTTGAGACTTCACCTTCAACCCAAGCTTGAAAGAAAATTAGCCACTCATAGTTGAACTAGGGGCTAAATGGGAATTTATTAAAATACGAAGAAAATACAAGATAGAGAGAGAATTACAGAAAATGAATTCCAAAAATGGATTCAGAGGTGCCAAATTAGGGGGGGAGGCCCCCTTTTTATAGTTACATCGAGTAAATCATGGCCATCAGATTAAAAACAGTTTGGACGCTCAGGATTTCGCCACGTCATCAGCCACTATTTGCACAGTACAGTCAACAGCCACTATTTGCACAGTACAGTCAACCGCTACTATTTGCACAGTACAGTCAACCGTCACTATTTGCACAGTACAGTTAACAGTACCCGTATATGTGAATAGTACCGTAAATGTGAACAGTGTCATTTTTCCTTTTATACTCCTCCTAAGGTTTTCGACCGTCCTGAGTTCAAAAATAATGTCCGTTTTGCCATTTGATCTCTCGTTTATTGTGAAATGACTATGATGCCCCTAAAATACATCAAATACTTAATTAAAATAAAACACACATAATTAAAGTACAAGAAATTTAAACACATAAAAGTAACGGTTGTTAGCAATACTTGATATATAAAATAACGATTTCTCCTTTATAAATATGCACTTTCTAACACTCAACACACCCCCCAACTAGCTTATTGCTAGTCCCTAGCAAATAAAGCGAAAACAAAAATTCAAAAAATGATTTTTTTTTAAACCTCTTTTTATTCAATCAGATTAATGATAACAATCAAATAAAAGTATAAGCATTATCTCAAGTTTAAAGAAACATCACACCCACATCAACCATCCACATGAATCAGCCCGGTAGACTTTGTTGTAGCTACCTTTAAGAATGACATGTTAAACCCCAAAATCTCACTGGAAGTAGTGACACTCTCACAAAGAAATTAAACCCAAATAAAAATAGTCACTCCAATGAATGGTAATTGAGAGAAAATAATAAGAAGTGGTCTCACATGCTCTCACCAAAAAGAAATATGCCCTTAACTTAGAAATAATACGATCTCCAGTTAAATAAAAATGCTAGTCAACCCATTTTATTTATTATAATAATTTTTTTTATGCATCACTACATCTTTTTAGCCCATATAACTAGCTTCTACTTCATATTATAGTTCCCTAAAATCAAGAAGGACTTTTATTATGACGTAACGTAGGCTAGGGACATAGCTAACAAAGAAGGGAAATAAGGAAGACAAAATGTATGTTTGAGAAAAATGCATAGAATTTTTTTTTTTGAAAGTTGCAAGGTAGATTTCACCTATTATTGTTGTTTTTTTTTTAAGCAACAATTTTTGTTTCTTTATTTCTTTTTTTTTTTGAACTAGGCATAACTTTAATATACAAAATATTTATTTACAGTTTTCTCAAACATAAAAAGGTGATGGATCTTGTAAGATATTGGGTAATACTCCAAATCGGAGTGGGTCAAGATAATAAGTTGAGAAAGAAAAGTTTTTTTTTTTTTTAAAAGCTCAAAAGGGCTAACTATGGATATTCATACAAGGGATGGCTACAAAG
The DNA here is from genome assembly GCA_029633175.1 of Citrus glauca. NCBI lineage: Eukaryota > Viridiplantae > Streptophyta > Magnoliopsida > Sapindales > Rutaceae > Citrus > Citrus glauca. The sequence goes on along the minus strand of JAQOOD010000004.1, from coordinate 6,673,268 downwards.
GCTCAAACGGATCAAAGAGGGTCTTTCCATCATCTTTTAGGACTCTAAATAATCTTCTATATCTACTAATTAAATGGGCTTCCAAATGTAACAACACACTCTTTTTTTTTCATTCATTTTTTTAATTATTATTATTATTATTATTTTTAGGGTTAACTAAAAAGCACTCTAGAGATCGTGTACAATAATAAACTGCTAAGCTATATAAAGAATGGGCAAAAGGGTTACTCTCCAAGAAAAATAATAGGCTCAAAAACTCACTTGGTATTTATTATGACATGTTCATTCCTTCAAGCAACTTATTTTTGTCTCCGACATCAACATATAGAGTAGCAAACATAGTGTAACATCACTTCAGACTAAAGATAATACAAATACTAAAATTTGAAATCATCATGTTATCCAATGTTAAAACAAATCAAAAAATTTTTTTTTTTTTAAACAACACCCTACCCCCCAACCTATTCTAAACGTAAAAAGAAAATATGCATGCAGAAATGTGAAAATGATGCAGAAAAATTAATTAGAAAATGGTAGAAAATGAATTTTTTTTAAGAAGATGCGTTTCTAGAGGCACTACACTCTATATTCAGCCATCTTTGACACAAAAAATTTTTGTTTGAAAATGTATATTTATAAAGGAGAAATTAAAAAAGAAAAAGAAAAATGAACATCAAAACAAAGAAAAAGAAAATATCTGAATTTTTTTTTAAATTTTTTTTTATTAAATGATGAAGATGCGTTTCTAGAGTCACTACACTCTATATTCAGCCATCTTCAACACAAAAAGTTAGCAACAGTTAGTTTCTACAACAAAAAATTAGTAAAAACTTAACCAATATTCCACAATTGTCCATTATTCCCTCCCCCCAACCAGAACGAAACATTGTCCTCAATGTGTTAAAGAAAAGAAGTAGAGTTTAGAAGACATCACCTGGTTGGTGCAACACAGAAGAAAATATTTACAGGCGAAGAGTTAAATCTAATTTGTACTTCTTACTGTGGCTATTGTTACCATCATCATTTGAACGCTCCAACACAAAGCTCCAGGGGTCTGGCTCTGGTTTATAAGCTTGTAACATGTCAAGTAGCTCATTAGCAGTGTGAGCACAAATAAAAAGTTTTTTCGCACTGGAAGGAATAAAGTAGTTTTTTATTGCATGGTTAAGAAATGCGATAAAGCCATCATAAAAATTATTGACATTTAACAAACCGATGAGTTTCTGGTGAATGTGCAGTTGGGCCCAAGATGCTAGTGTGATAAGTGCCTCTAGTGTTGCAAGATCTCCTGGCAGGAAAATAAAAGCATCAGCATGATCGAGCATTTCAGTTATCCGTTCTTGCATACCTGAGACGACTAATTCTTCTCCAGTCGTGGAGTCAGACACACTGCCCAAAGGTTTTAGGACTCTAGGGATGATGCCTAACACTTGGCTTCCTCTGACAAGAGCAGCTTCTGAGACCAATTTTGATAACCCTCGGTTACCTCCTCCATACACTAAGTGTAATTTTCTCTCTGCTATGTTTCGACCAAGATTTATGGCTACATCAACGAACTCTTTATGTTTGCCATAGATAAATCCAGAAAGCACACAAATGTTCTTGAATTGTCTATTGGGAGTAGCTGCCATTGGGATATTTTTCAAAAATAATTTGTGAGTGCTTAACAAAAAGTCATATTTAAGATTCTTGGTGACAATGGATCACAACTGTGTATGAGGTGGCGGGTCAATGTCAAAAACGCGTAAAGCACATGGCTCGATAGTCAAAAAGTAAATAGTAAAAACAAACAGTAAGAAAATTATTAAAGACAATAATGCACTGATAAAGCAACAGTGAAATAAAATAAAATAACAGTAAAGTAAAAGGATATTGACAGGTAGTTGCGACTGTGGCTCACATCTTCCTCTGGTTTTACGTCCAGAAACGGCTTGAACGCCCTCTATGGGTCGAGGATAGGCTTCCCATCCAATTTTCTTATAAACTGGCAAACAGGGTCTTTTATAGTCAGATTCCCGAGACTATATCGTGCATGTTCTTTCTGGAATAATGGCCATAACTGGAGAATCGCTCCTTGCACATATCCACTGGGATGCGTTTCAAGAGACAAAAGGATATCATCCAATGACTCCTTATTCAAGCCATCCCTAATGAATTGAATTTTATCTTCCCTGTTATCAGATACCATTCCTAAAGAACATCTGTTTTTATTGCAATTCATTCTGGCACACTTATGACAAGCAACAGAAACTCTTCGAGCTCGTCGTTTTCTTGCATAGTTTCCTTTCCCACAACCAGGCATGTATGCAATAAATTTTGGAGGTAACTCACCTGCCAATCGTACTTTTGCTTCAATTAACCAACGGATGTCAGCAGGTATGTTATTCCTCATGAGCAGTCGCATGCGCTCGGACCGAGTTTTGTAGATCGTAAGGAGGGCATTCTGAGGGAGTGAAGGGAATCGCTTGTGAAGCTTCGCTAGAATCTCGGTTCTGTCCATTCTTTCACCTCAGAATATCAGTTATTATGGGAAACTGAAGTAACCGACTTGATTGTCACGGAGTAACGTTATCCGCCATTTCACCGGGGTAACAAACTAAAGCACACAAACAGAAAAACAAATTAAAACACACAAAGAAAATTAAAATCGTCCTCTTATTGAATTTACCTCAAGCTCCAACTGGATGTCGAAAACACTTTTCTCAATATCTCTGAGTTGGCGTTCTAAACCCTCAACATAGGCTACCAACTCTGGTGGTTGTAGAGCCCAAATGCGATGTGTTTTACAAGAGTGAATCTGTCTTTTGAGATGAGTTTTGACACGTTGAAGTGGTTTAAGAATGTTCAGGAGTAACGGTCTAAGTAAGAGACTCATGATTAACAATGATAAAAGAAAAGTTAATGACAAAAGAAACACACTTATGCAAAAATAAATTCAATTAGCAAAAGAATAAAAATAAATAAAGAAAGAAAAGTCAAACCACCGAAAAGAAAAAATCAATTCAAATCTGGTGGGTCACTTAAATTTATTTCGGTGTCTTCTCCATGTGGTTGGTATTCTAGATATGGCTTTAATCTTTGACCATTAACTTTAAACGTGACACCGTTCTTTGGGTCCCTAATTTCAATTGCCCCATGTGGAAAAACAGTATGAACAATAAATGGACCAGACCAACGAGAGCGTAACTTACCTGGGAATAGGTGCAAGCGAGAGTTGAATAAAAGCACTTTCTGACCTGGAGTGAAAGATTTTCTCATAATATGCTTGTCATGGAAGACTTTCATTCGTTGCTTGTAAATTTTGGCATTTTCGTACGCGTCATTGCGAATTTCTTCAAGTTCTGCCAGTTGTAATCTTCTTTCTGAGCTGGCTTGATGCATGTCGAAATTGAATTTCTTGATAGCCCAATATGCACGATGCTCGAGTTCCACAGGTAGGTGGCAAGCTTTTCCATACACTAGCCTATAGGGTGACATCCCAATCGAGGTCTTGAAAGCCGTTCTATATGCCCATAATGCGTCATCAAGTCTTAATGACCAATCTTTTCTGTCCGGCCTCACCGTCTTTTCTAATATGTGCTTTAGTTCTCGATTGGAGATCTCCACTTGACCACTGGTTTGCGGATGATACGGGGTCGCCACTTTATGAGTGATTGAATACTTTGTCAAAAGAGCTTTGAATGCTTTATTGCAAAAGTGGGCACCACCATCACTGATTATCGCTCGAGGGAATCCAAAGCGTGAAACAATGTTACTTTTCAAAAACCCTATCACCACTTTGTGATCATTAGTTCTGCATGGAATCGCTTCTACCCATTTTGATACGTAATCAACAGCTACCAAGATGTATTGATGGCCAAAAGAAGGGGGAAAGGGTCCCATGAAGTCGATACCCCATACGTAAAAAATCTCAACCACTAAAATTGGATTTAGTGGCATAATGTTCCTTCGTGTAATGCTCCCCATTCGTTGACACCTATCACATGAAGAACAAAAAGTATAAGCGTCTCGAAATATAGTTGGCCAATAGAAACCACATTGTAAAACTTTAGTCGCTGTTTTCTTAGCACTGAAATGGCCTCCACAAGCTTGTTCATGGCAGAATGAAAGGATATTCTGAATTTCATTTTTTGGGACACATCGTCTGACAATTTGGTCTGCACAATATTTGAACAAATATGGGTCATCCCAAAAGAAATTCTTTATTTCTGTAAAGAATTTTGCCTTGTCTTGCTTAGTCCAATGCTCTGGAAGTTTGCCTGTAACAAGATAATTAACTATATCAGCATACCAAGGTAAAACTTCCACACTCATTAATTGCTCATCTGGAAAGGACTCATTCAATGTTAGTGGCTCTGTAATTGTGTCAAAATGAAGACGAGAGAGATGGTCCGCTACAACATTTTCTGTGCCTTTCTTATCTTTGAATTCCAAGTCAAATTCCTGCAAAAGTAACACCCAACGAATTAGTCTAGCTTTTGCATCTTTCTTCGTGAGAAGATATTTCAGAGCAGCATGATCTGTGAACACAATTATTTTACAACCAATGAGATAAGATCGAAATTTTTCCAATGCAAACACTACTGCTAGCATTTCTTTTTCAGTAGTTGAATAGTTCAACTGTGCATCATTCAATGTCATACTAGCATAATAAATAACATGGGGAATTCGATCAACTCTTTGTCCTAATACTACTCCTACTGCATAATCAGATGCATCACACATGAGCTCAAATGGTAAGCTCCAGTTTGGGGGCTGAATGATGGGTGATGTTGTCAACAATTGCTTTAATTTTTCAAAAGCCACAAGACATGAATCATTAAAGATAAAAGGTGCATCCTTAGCAAGTAAATTGCATAAGGGTCTAGAAACTTTGCTAAAATCTTTAATGAAACGTCTATAAAAACCAGCATGCCTAAGGAAAGATCTTACTTCTCTGACTGTTTTGGGTAGAGGAAGATTGGAAATGAGATCCACCTTGGCTTTGTCAACCTCAATACCTTTGCTCGAAATGATGTGACCGAGAACAATACCTTGTGTTACCATAAAATGGCACTTCTCCCAATTTAAGACCAAGTTCTTTTCGATACATCTCTGCAGAACTAGTGTTAGATGACGTAAACATTGATCAAATGAATCACCAAAGACAGAAAAGTCATCCATAAAGACCTCAAGGAATCGTTCAACCATATCAGAAAAAATGCTTAACATGCATCGTTGAAATGTAGCAGGTGCATTACATAATCCAAATGGCATTCTCCTATATGCAAAAGTGCCAAAAGGGCAAGTGAAAGTGGTCTTCTCTTGATCTTTTGGTGCTATGGGAATCTGATTATATCCTGAGTAGCCATCTAGAAAGCAATAAAATTCGTGACCTGCTAACCTATCAAGCATTTAATCGATGAATGGTAAAGGAAAATGGTCTTTGCGTGTGACAGAATTCAACTTTCTATAATCAATGCATACACGCCATCCTGTAGTTACTCTAGTTGGTATCAATTCATTATCGGTATTTGTAACTACAGTGACTCCTGACTTTTTGGGGACAACTTGAACAGGACTGACCCATGAACTATCAGAAATTGGGTAAATGATACCTGCGTCTAATAGCTTAAGAACTTCTGTTCTAACAACTTCTTTCATATTAGGATTCAACCGACGTTGCATTTCCCTAGTAGATTTAGCATTTTCATCAAGGTGAATGTAATGCATGCAGTCTACTGGATTTATACCTTTTATATCCGCTATGGTCCATCCTAATGCTCCTTTGTGTTCTTTTAAAACATCCAACAACTTACCTTTTTGTTCGTCATTGAGGGATGATGAGATGATTACCGGTAAAGTACTTTCGTCCCCCAAAAATGCATATTCCAAAGTGTTGGGCAATGGTTTGAGCTCGAGTTTCGGTGGTGATTCTGATGATGGAATGAGTTTCTTCTCTGATGGCGCTAGTTGTTCAACTTTGGGCTTCCATTTATTAGTGTCCATAGATGGTGCTGAGTCAAGTAGGGCGTTGACCTCATCGACCGATCTGTCAATATCAAAATCCAAACCAAAGTGTGTTAAACATGTTTGTAAAGGATCATCACTAAGGTTTGAAACAAACGAGTTATTAACTATTGCTTCAATTAAGTCCACATCAACAATTCCATCATCTATGTTGTGAGGTTGTTTGGCAATATTGAAGATGTTCAGCTCCATAGTCATGTTGCCGAAGGACAACTGCATATTTCCAGTTCTGCATTGAATATGAGCATCCGCAGTTGCCAAGAAAGGTCGGCCTAGGATAATGGGGATGTGCTTTCTTGAATCCTGTATTGGTTGAGTGTCAATTACAATGAAGTCAACAGGAAAATAAAACTTGTCTACCTGGATAAGCACGTCCTCCACAATACCACGAGGTATTTTCGTGGACCGATCTGCAAGTTGTAACACCACTGGAGTTGGGTGTAATTCTCCCAGTCCAAGTTTCACAAAAACTGAATAAGGCAACAAATTTACACTAGCTCCTAAATCCAACAAAGCATTCTCAATTGTGTGGTTCCCTATACTACATGAGATAGTGGGGGAACCTGAATCTTTGCATTTTAAAGGAATTTTATGTTGGAGTATAGAACTAACGTTTTCTGTTAAAAATGCCTTCTTTTGAACATGCATATTTCTCTTTTTAGTACACAGATCTTTAAGAAACTTGGCATAAGATGGAACTTGCTTTATAGCATCAAGTAATGGGATGTTAACACTTACCTGTTTGAAAATTTCGAGAATCTCACCTGTAGATTTTCCTTTCTTTCCTTTCGCTAACCTCTGAGGAAATGGAGCTTTTGGAACATATTCTCGTGGGTTGGTGTCTTCTTTTTCCTCCGGTGATGAGTCCTCAACGTTCACAGGTACAATTTGATTGTCTTTTGTCACTGGCATTTCCACTTTATTGTCGACTTCTTTTCCTTTCCGCAAGGTCATGACAGCTTTGACCTCTCCATGCTGCTGTGGTGAACTGGTACTTGCTTCATGCACTCCTTTAGGGTTAGGTACTGGTTGACTTGGAAATTTACCTTTTTCAACAGTCATTGCCAAGGTCTGAACTGAAGAAGCAAGTTGTCCTACCATCTTCTCAAGGCTTGAAATTGATTGAGCTTGTGAGTTGAAACCCGCTCTCAATTCATTGCGTAGTCCATCAATGGTGCGGTTCTGTTGCTCAATCATGGAGTGAGTAACATTCTTGAAATTCTGAAATGCATCCTCCCATGGTCTGGGTTGAGAGTAGTTTTGGTTCTGATTGAATGGTCTGAATGGGGGATGGGAGGCTTGAGGATTTTGAGCAATTGGTTGCATTGGTGGAGCTGGAGCTGCTGGTTCATTTTGTTGGAATCCTTGAGACCATGAAAAATTGGGGTGGTCTCTCCATCCAGGGTTATATGTGTTGGAGTATGGGTTGTAATTTGATGGTTTTTTCATTACTCCTATGGTATTGGCTTGATCTGGATATGAGTCAAGGTCATGTGGCTCTATTGATTTAGCAGTCGATAACGATGCTATTTGTCGAGAGAGACCTTCAACTATTGCTTTGACTTCTGTGATTTCTGAACTAGATTCGCCAATTTGAACCTCATTTACTCCCTTAACTCTTCGAGTATTCCTGAGTGATCGACTCCGTTGTTGGGAATTATCTGCTTGTCGCTGGAAGAATTCCCAAATCTCTGATGCACTTTTTGACATTAGCTCTCCTCCACTTGTCGCCATTAGCCATTCTTGCACATTTGGTAATAAGCCCTCTAAAAAGTATTGGCATTGGTGCCATTTCTCGTACCCATGATGTGGACACTTCAAGAGTAGCCCATTAAATCGCTCCCATGTTTCAAAAAATTGCTCGTCATCTCTCTGGGTAAACTCTGAGATTTCCCTGCGAATAACATTTGTTTTATGAACTGGGAAATATTTATTTAAAAATTTTGTAACCATTTGTTCCCATGATGCAATACTATTAGCAGGTAATGTATTAAGCCATGAACGAGCTCTATCCTTTAAAGAAAATGGGAATAATCTAAGTTTTACATCATCATCTGAAAAATTCTCATATTTAAATGTTTGACAAATTGCATGAAAATCATTCAAATGATTGTATGGGTCCTCATTTTCTAGGCCATAGAACGTGGGGAGACAATTTAGCACACTAGGTTTTAATTCAAAACTCCTAGCAGCTACATTTGGGTACCGTATGCATGATGTGCTCAAATTAGCTAAGGGACTAAAGTAGTCCTTAAATGGCCTCTCCTGTGGTGCTTGTAAATCCATTTTGTTTTTAATGTTTTTGTATGTGCGAAGTGTTTTCTCTAATTCAAGGTCTATAGGTTCAAGATTGGGTAATAATGACCTACGACCATGCATACAAGAAATACAAGAATAAATGGAAAACAAAACAAATAAAATAAAAAAAAATAAGAGCAAAACAAATAAAGAAGGAGAAATTACGATACTAACCTTGTTGCGCTATTACAAACTTACTATAAAAACACAAGAAAAAGTACGTGAAATAAACTAACTAAAAATAAATTAATAAGATAAATAAAAATGACAAAGAAGAAATAAAAATTAACTTGAAAATTAAATTACATAATTTAAAGTAGAGAAAAAGAAAAGAACTACTAACCTCTAAGTGTAGATTCACTTTTTTTTTAAAAAAATACAAAAGAAAATTAAATGGAAATATTCACAAAAATTAATTCTATGAATTAAAATTACTTACCTCCCCGGCAACGGCGCCAAAAACTTGTTGTGCAAATTTTATTGAACTCGCAAGCGTACGAATCTATTGTAGTGTAGATCTATGGTGACGAGTGTCGATCCCACGAGGAGGTAGATTTTAATTATATATAAAATTAATTTAGTGAATAGGTGATTGGATTTAAAGTGGAAAATGATTTGGATTATGCTAAAACTTAAATTAAAATGACGAGAATAAATTCTAAAATTGGAATTTAAATGGCAATAATAAATTGAAGATAAATCTCTTGAGATGACGTAATTGGGTATCTGGATCCGTATCAACATGCATCATGGGCTAAATATTCCATATTAATACCAATTAAATCATGAGAGGGAAATCCACACCTCATGAACCACGCTCTAATAAATATGGTGCTAAGGGCTTTTCGTGCCAAATAATAATAACCTTATACTAGGAAGCCGGTGAAACCAGGGCAGTACTAGACAAGATTAGTATTATTTGTCGACGAGAAGTCAAAACATCCACAAAAACTAGAGGGGAAGAGAAAATAAATTTACCAAATCAAACCCATGACACATGTTGAGACTTCACCTTCAACCCAAGCTTGAAAGAAAATTAGCCACTCATAGTTGAACTAGGGGCTAAATGGGAATTTATTAAAATACGAAGAAAATACAAGATAGAGAGAGAATTACAGAAAATGAATCCCAAAAATGGATTCAGAGGTGCCAAATTAGGGGGGGAGGCCCCCTTTTTATAGTTACATCGAGTAAATCATGGCCATCAGATTAAAAACAGTTTAGACGCTCAGGATTTCGCCACGTCATCAGCCACTATTTGCACAGTACAGTCAACAGCCACTATTTGCACAGTACAGTCAACCGCTACTATTTGTACAGTACAGTCAACCGCCACTATTTGCACAGTACAGTCAACCGCTACTATTTGTACAGTACAGTCAACAGTACCCGTATATGTGAATAGTACCGTAAATGTGAACAGTGTCATTTTTCCTTTTATACTCCTCCTAAGGTTTTCGACCGTCCTGAGTTCAAAAATAATGTCCGTTTTGCCATTTGATCTCTCGTTTATTGTGAAATGACTATGATGCCCCTAAAATACATCAAATACTTAATTAAAATAAAACATACATAATTAAAGTACAAGAAATTTAAACACATAAAAGTAACGGTTGTTAGCAATACTTGATATATAAAATAACGATTTCTCCTTTATAAATATGCACTTTCTAACACTCAACACAGCATACGTGGCTAGTTCGAACAAGTGGATACTTAATACTGGAGCAACCTATCATTTGTGTCCTATTAAAGAATGGTTTACGGATTTTCGTAATCTGAAATCCGGTGCAGTTGTGATGGTGAATGATCAACCTTGTCGCACAGTGGGGATAGGAACAATTCGGCTCAAAATGTTCGATGGAATGATTCGAGAACTCAAAGAGGTTAGATTTGTTTCAACTTTAAAGAAAAATCTAATTTTTGTGGGTGCTTTGGAAGCTAAAGGCTATAAGGTTACCATTAAAGATGATATAATGAAGTTTACACATGGGGCTATGGTGATTCTGCAAGGGGTTCGGTGTCACAATCTATACTATTTGAAGGGAGGTACAACTGATGAAGCAAATGTTGTTGAGGTGCACAATGACACCACTAAGCTATGGCATGTACGATTGGGACATGCTGGAGAGAAGTCTTTACAAACTCTGATGAGGCATGGACTCTTAAAAGGTACCAAAACCTGTAAATTAAATTTCTGTGAGCATTATGTAGTAGGCAAGAAAACAAGGGTCAAGTTTGGTGTAACTAATCACGATACTCGTGAGATCCTTGAATATGTTCATAGTAATGTATGGGGACCAACCAAGACTGCATCAATTGGTGGAAGCCATTATTTTGTTATATTTGTTGATGATTTCTCTAGACGTGTGTGGGTGTACACCATGCGAGCAAAGGATGAGGTTCTAGAGATTTTTGTGAAATGAAAGAAATTGGTGGAGACTCAAACTGGTAGAAAGATCAAAGTATTACGATTTGATAATGTGGTGAATATATTTCTGATCCATTCTTGCAAGTATGCCAGAACGAGGGTATTAAAAGATATTTCACAGTGAGATATACTCCGCAACAGAATGGTGTAGCTGAGAGTATAAATCGTACTTTATTAGAGAAGGTACGGTGTATGTTATCCAATGTTGGTTTAGATAAAAAGTTTTGGGTTGAAGCTGTGAGCTAAGCAAGTCACTTGGTAAACCGGTTGCCTTCTGCTGTAATTAGAGGTAAAACTCCTATGGAAATGTGGTCTGGAAAACATGCACAAGACTATGATTCCCTTCGTGTATTCGGGTATCCAACTTGTTATCATGTCAAAGATGGTAAACTGGATCCTTGTGCTAGAAAAGCTATCTTTGTGAGATTCAAAGGTGGAGTAAAAGGCTTCAAGTTTTGAAATCTCGAAGACAAAAAGTTTGTGTGTAGTAGAGATGTCACATTTGATGAAGCTTCAATGATGAAAACTTAAAGCTCTCAGCAGGTGGAGAACAAGACTAAAGAGGTATTGCAGCAAGTGGAGTTTGATGCAACTCCATATATACCAGTTAGTTCTACATCAAAGAAGGGTTCAACTATGGAGCTGACACCTACAGTTGAAAAAGAGGTTGTTTCTTCTGATGTCCCACAAAATGAAAAAACAATTGATGATGTAGATAATGATGATTTTATAGCAAGAAGGAGGCCAAGAAGAGAAATTAAGAAACCAGATAGCTTACTTAAGATATGGTGGTAGCCTATGGCCTCGCAAAGTCTCGACCCAATCCGAGTCCGGCGGACGAAGTTGGCCAGCCCCACACCCCAAGGCTATAGCCCACCCAATTTTTAGGCATTTTACCACAGGACGAACTTGGCGCCCCAGCCTTCGGGCGCTCATTTTGGGGCGCGGCTGTGCCCTCGGCCTATTTTTGGCACACGGAAGGGCCTCGCAAAGTCTCACCCCAATCCGAGTCCGGCGGACGAAGGTGGCCAGTTCTACACCCTAACGCTATAGGGCACCAAATTTTTGGGCATTTTTCCACATGACGAACTTGGCACCTCAGCCTTCACGGCCTATTTTTGGGCGCGGTTATGCTCGCGGCCTATTTTTGGCACACGGAGGGGCCTCGCAAAGTTTCGCCCGCCCCACGCCCCAAGGCTATAGCCCACCCAATTTTTGGGCATTTTTCCGCATGACGAAATTGTCGCCCCAGCCTTCGGCCTCTCGTTTTGGGGTGTGGCTGTGCCCGCAGCTAATATTTGGCATACGGAAGGGCCTCGCAAAGTCTCGCCCCATTCCGAGTCCCGCGGACGCAGTTGGCCAGCCCCACACCCCAAGGCTATAGTCCACCGAATGTTTGGGCATTTTTCCGCAGGGCGAACTTGGCGCCCCAGCCTTCGGGCACTTTTTTTGGGGCGCGGCTGTGCCCACAGCCTATTTTTAGCACACGGAGGGGTCTCGCAAAGTGTCGCCCTATTCTGAGTCCGGCGGACGAAGTTCGCCCGCCCCATACCCTAAGGCTATAGCCCACCCAATTTTTGGGTATTTTTCCACAGGACGAACTTGGTGCCCCAGCCTTCGGGCGCTCGTTTTGGGGCGCGCCTGTGCCCGCGGCTAATATTTGGCGCACGGAGGGGTCTCGCAAAGTCTCGCCCCATTCCGAGTTCGGCAGACGAAGTTGGCCAACTCCACACCCCAAGGCTATAGCCCACCCAATTTTTGGGCATTATTCCGCTAGACGAACTTGGCGCCCCAACCTTCGGGCGCTCGTTTTGGAGCGCGGCTGTGCCAAAACCAAACTTGGGAACTTGTAAAGGTACAAATGGGAAAAGGCTATTGGCGATAAATGGGTCTACACTAAAAAGTAAGGATCTCTGAATCAAACAACTCCTCAGTACAAGGCAAGGCTCGTGACAAAAGGTTTTACTCAAAAGGAAGGTATTGATTACAATGAAGTTTTCTCTCTAGTTATAAAATATATTTCCATTCGTATCGTACTTGCCTTAGTTGCAGAATATGAGTTAGAGTTGGCTTAATTGGATGTTAAGACGGCGTTCTTACATGAAGATTTAGAGGAAGAAATCTATATGATTCATCCTTGTGGTTTAAGAATTACTGGAGAGGAGAATCATGTGTGTTGGTTGATTAAATTTTTGTACGGACTGAAGCAATCGCCAAGGCAGTGGTATAAAAGATTTGATCAATTTGTACAATGGCAAAAATTCACCAGAAGTGAACATGATCATAATGTTTACTTTAGAAAAATGCCAGATGGAGTTTTCATCTATTTTATTACTCTATATCGATGATATGCTTATAGCTTCGAAGAATAAAGATGAAATCGAAAGATTAAAGAAACAGCTGGCTTCTGAGTTCGAGATGAAAGACTTGGGTGATGCACAGAGAATACTTGGGATAGAGATTCGTAGAGATAAGAAGAATGGAAGTGTATGGTTGGCTCAAAAGTCTTATTTGAAGAAAGTGGTAGAAAGATTTAGTATGGATGACAAAACCAAATTGGTATGTACACCTCTAACTCCTCATTTCAAATTAAGCTCTTCTTCATGTCCTAGGTCTCAAGAGGAGCACGATTACATGGTCGTGTTCAATGTGCTAGTGCTGTGGGTAGTCTTATGTATGCTATGGTATGCATAAGGCCTGATATATCTCAAGCAGTGAGCATGATTAGTAGATACATGCACAATCCGAGTAAAAATCAATGGCTTGTGGTAAAGTGGATTCTCCGATATTTGTATGGGACAGTTGATGTTGGGTTATTGTTCAAGAAGGATTGTGGTCAACAATGTGTTGGGTATTGTGATTCTGATTTCGCTGGAGACCTTGACAAGCGAAGATCAACAATGGGCTACGTATTCACATTGGGTGGAGGTCCGGTTAGCTGGAGGTCGATTCTACAATCGACAATTGCTCTGTCCACTATGGAAGCATAGTATATGACAGCAACTGAAGCTGTAAAGGAAGCTATCTGGTTGAAAGGCTTGTTAGGTGACTTGGGAGTAATCCAAGAGAATATTGTGGTCTTTTGTGATAACCAAAATGTGATATTTCTCGCGAAGAATCAAACATATCACTTTCAGACGAAGCACATAGATGTGAAATATCATTATGTGAGGAAAATTATCGAGGGTGGTGATGTGTTGTTAAAGAAGATAGATACCAAAGATAATTCATCAGATATATTGACGAAGGTTGTTTCTGGAGTTAAGTTTTTACATTGCTTGAAACTAATTCAAATCCTTCGATTGTGTTAAGTTATGTCCTTTGGGAATTTTGAACTGCGGTTGACTTGATCCCAAATTTTAGGTACGTAGGCAGTCACAGAGATGCAGCCACTTTCAGTATGATGATTGGTTGGTAGTCGGCTCAAATTTGGACAAATTTTCGCCGAGGTGGAGAATTGTTAAAAAGTCATGCATGTAACAATTTTTCAAAGAGCTACCAAACATTTGAAGAAAAAAATGGAAAGTTGGCAAATTTGTCAAATTTGCCAAATGGACACTATTGACATATTTGCATAAGTTAAGTGGAATAGTGTTTGGGTTAGGTGAAATAGTACTTAGGTTAGGTGGAATAGTATTAGCTTCAAGGCTATAAATAGAGAGCATTTCTTCATTTCAAGATCATCCCAAAATTATTAAACTTATAAGTTTCTAAGCTTTTGAAGAGAAGTGAGAGAAGTGTGTCTGGGGAATTTATCTTTCCTGCAGAGTGTGAGAGTACTGAGCATATTTGGGTTTCTAAGAAATGAGATTCGTTACTCAAATATTATACTCTATTAATTGTTAAATAAACAATTATTATTTCTTGCCTCCGTGGATGTATGTTTAATTATTGAACTACGTAATTCTTGTGTTCTTTATTTTTTTATAATTATTTGGTGCGCTTGATTCCCATTCCGCGCACAACACTTCATAATTTTTTTTCATATTAATGATGTTTTATAATTAATGGAAAATTAATTAACTATAGGTTGTGAAAGAATCTCTTCTGAGAGCAATCAAAGAAGCAGTTGGAGAGAAATGGACGGATGACATGAATTGTGCATGGGTTGAAGCTTATGATCAATTGGCTGCAGCTATCAAAGCTGAAATGAAAGAAGAAGCTACTTAATTAACTAGCCTTTACTGGGGAAAAAGAAAACTCATTGTATGTTTTGACTTCATTGGTTTTGAGTGTTTGCGATTTTTTATGTGTCTATTATTTTTTTAAAAAAGTAGTTCCAAACTTCCAATGTGAGTCCTCAATTATTTTCTCATTTTATTGTGAATGGTGATGTTTAAAATATATGCATTGTATCATAATTTGATTGAATAAATGAACGACATGGTGCACCATTCTATTTATGTTTTTCTCATCCATTAGAGATGAGTGTGGAGGGTTTATGATGTAGGATGTTAGAGTAGTATGAGTAGATATCTTTTTGGAGTCACAACTGATGATCATATATATATATATATATTACCTTTAATTATATAAGTGCTAGTTATGTTTAATTAATTGAATAGAGAATTAATTAGAGATCATGGATAAAAAGGCATGAAGAAACAAACTCAATTTAGGAAGCAAGGGAGATTAAATTGAGAATCAATTGAAAGATAATGAATTAAAAGAATTAAAGGCTTGTTGCATACACTAAATGCAATCGCGATTACTTACGAAAATGGTTTACTTAGGATTTACTTTTTGTTTTGTTACTTTTATTTTTGTTTTTAGTTTTAGTTTTGCTCGAGGACTAGCAAAATCTAAGTTTGGGAGTATTTGATGAGCATTTAATATATACATATTTTATACTTAATTATATAATTGCTAGTCATTTTTATTTTTTATTTTTAAATAATTGAATTATTTTATTGAATAGGAAATTAATTGGAGATTATAGATAAAAAGGCATGAAGAAACTCAATTTAGGAAGTAAGGGATATTAAATTGAGAATTAATTGAAGGACAATAAATTAACAGAATTAATTTATTGAAATTTAATTCAAGAAGAGAAGAGATGTATCACATGAGAAGCAATTGCCATTATTGTTAGGAGGTGCATGACTTTAAAAAAAAGAATCTCAATGCAATTCTAAGTGATGGGCACGTGTGAGAGTAAAACAAATTCAAGGCCAAGCCTTTTGGCTTCAGAATTAAAAAGGTCGGGCCAATTTTGAAGACTATAAAAGTTGACTTTGACTTTTGAGAGGGGAGACGCCAGAGAAAGAAAATAAGCAAGAGCAACCGCAAGGCAAAGAAGAAAAGAAAATAGCAGCAGCAATAATTCAATATTCCCGTGGCTGGTTTTATTTTATTTGTTGCTTCCTATTCAAATATGCTTAGCTAATTTTCTTATATTGAGGTTAAGGAGGAAGCCCTATTCAATGAAATAATTACATTTTTATTTAATTAATTCACTACATGTGTGCTTTAATATTTATGGTTCTTATTTCACATGATTAGTTGGATGTTATTAAATTCTTTTCACCAATTTTGTCATGCATTATTGATTGTTAAAATTAATATTTGACTAAATTTATGCTTGGATTTATAAAGTTTATATATGATTATCTTTGATTATGTGTTTTCCATTAAATTATTTACACATAGTACTTAGAAAAACTTTGACTTTTTGTTATTCAACACGTTTACATGGGATGCTTAAATATCATACTATTAAGCAGAAAAAGAACCTACACAAGATTAATTTTATTTAGGCTTAATTATTATATCCATGAGATGACATAGATTGATTTCGAGTTGTCACTTTAAAATTGAGGATTAATTAATAAGATAATTACTAGTTGAATAATGGTGAATTATGAAACCTTGGTAATTTTTTGTCGTATTGAATTCTCCTTTGTTTTAATTGTTTTCTTAGTTTAATTGGTCTAATTTTCTTCGAAACACAATTTGCTCAACTAGGTTAGGATAAATATTAATTTTAGATTTAAATTAGATTTTTCAATTTATAGCAATCCCCGTGGGTTTGACCTCGTTACTACTATTATATTTTTAGATTTGTGCGCCTGCGAGTATATTAATTTTTTTTCACAACAATAACTTAAGTTATAAGTGTCTATTTGGATCTTATAATATACCGTTTTAAAGCTTGCGATGAGTTATGTAGTATTGGCCCCATAATTCGGTAAAAAAATCTATTTATTTTATGGTCATTTAACAAATTTAAGATATTTATCTATTCTTCTTATTATTTTCAAGATTTTTATCTTTATTTTTTATATATCATATTCAAGTACCATTTTTTTTATATCAGTTAGGAGGATTTTATTATGTAATAATATTTTGGATATATCTATTTTAATAAATTCGTGATAGTTAGTATTAATATAAAAGGGATCCAAAACACTAGTTTTATTATTCAAACTTTCATTAATCAAATTTTACACTTCTCAAAAAATTTTGTTTCTCTATCTTTTCAATCTTAACGTTTCTATTTCATCAGTTTGATTTCTCGAAATTTACATTTCTTATTTTGTTTAATGGTAGGGGTGGGTAAAGCTAAAATGAATGTCTAGCCTCCCGTACTCGAATTCGGTTAGCCGGTTGAGTAAATTGCTTAAACTTCAGTCCACCAAGTCCATGAAGACAATTTACATTGCAAGAGAAATGTCCTTGCAAACTTCCGAGAATCTTACTTGGAACATATTGTAAAAACATTTCTCGAAGTTAATTTAAGAAAAACTC
The DNA here is from genome assembly GCA_029633175.1 of Citrus glauca. Lineage (NCBI taxonomy): Eukaryota > Viridiplantae > Streptophyta > Magnoliopsida > Sapindales > Rutaceae > Citrus > Citrus glauca. Next base: position 6,655,783 of record JAQOOD010000004.1, on the reverse strand, counting down.
GATCTCTCAACTAGATTGGCCATAAACAATCTAAACTTGCGTTCTTATTTATAACAATGTTTGAAGATAAGTCGATTTACCAATTTCTATAGCATAAATTTCCTCTAATAAAGAATCTATATCAGAACTTATAAAGATGGCAAATTGCTTAGACTTTCATCATACATTTCCGCTCTATTTCTTCAGTCGATCGCAGCTTTGTAATACGTATGTAATTAAATAAAAAGTTTTATCTATAAATTTTAGACAATGCATGTTTCAATTTTAGTTTCGGATAAGTCAAGATGTCATAAAATATTAAAATCTCCAATTGAATTTGTTATGACGCCGCATATATATATATATATATATATATGCAAGATGAAACCCTTGAGCTTTTTGGTGTAACAGCAATACAGCATATAAGAAACAATACAATGTAAACAGTAAAAAGATTCAGAAAGTGTTGGCATTAGAGAGGACCCAAACTTTCTTAATACAATCTTGCTAGCCAATAATGCATTAAAAATGACGAAAATTTTTGGAACTTCTGTTGCTTTTTACTCTGTCCAATAACATATCATCAATTCGAAAATATGTACTTGTCTCACTATTTTTCCATGTGAAAAGATTCGTCTACACATGACTACACATTGTCAACGTCGGTGGCCACAAGGCAAATTCAAGTTGGCTTTGACAAGCTGGCTAAAGAAAATGTTAAAAAGTTTTGGTGTCGTCCAAAAACAAAAAGAAGTTGACAACAACATTTAAAATATATACATATACATACATATATATATATATATATATATATATTAATTTAATAGCTTTTTTTTTGCTATAAAAGGCAGAGCTTCTTAATTCATTAACATTCAATTTTTGAGAGCATAATAAGGAGAGAGAGCTTGAGAAATTTTAAGAGACTAAAATTATAAAGTTCTTGTGAGTCTAGTGAGTGAGAGTTCAGGTGTATTGGGATTTTAGGTAGTGAGCTAAAATTCTACAATACTTGTAATTCCTTTTCACTAGTAAAATATTTTTCTTCTGTTTTCGCCCGTGGACGTAAGCTAAAAGCCGAACCATGTAATTTTTGGTGTTCTCTATTGTGCTTATTCATTATTTTCTTATAATTTCATTTTAGCTGCGGTCCTGCTTCACCCACTAATTTCCTAACAGTGGTATTAGAGCTATTGGTTGTATTTTTGGAGTCGGATACTGTTCACGTAAGGGGTACTATTCATGTATACGATACTGTTCACGTATACGATACTATTTGCGTTTATGGTACTATTCACGTATACGGTACTATTCACAAGAAACGATGGGAGCGACCCAAGAATTTGGCAGTGTAAAGCAGGGAATAGTGGTGTGAGTAAAACAGCTGTGTGCTTTTGTATATGTTTAGGAAAGTTCTGTCACAAAGGCGATAAAAGTTTAAGGAGTCTGGGTTTTAAGTGGGACCATTGTGACTCCTCCAGCCTTTCCTGGAAACTTTTCTGGTGTACATTCTCACACATACTCACAACTATTCAAGGTGGTATACTAGCTTGTGTGTGGTATTTATCAACAAAATGACTGCAAAGTATGAAATTGAGAAATTTAACGGAAATAATTTTTCGTTATGGAAAATAAAGATGAAAGCTGTATTAAGGAAAAATAATTGCTTGGCAGCAATTGGAGAAAGGCTCATGAAGATCACTGATGACAAGTGGAACGAGGTAAATGGCAAAGCCATTTCTGATCTACACTTGGCACTTGCAGATGGAGTATTATCAAGTGTGGTAGAGAAAAACACAACGAATAAAATATGAGATATTCTTACAAAATTGTACGAGGTCAAGTCACTACACAACAAAATCTTCTTGAAGAGGAAACTCTATATTCTTCGAATGGCGGAATCTACAATGGTGACCGACCACATCAACACCTTGAAGACTCTATTTTCACAACTCACAACGTTGGGTCATAATATAGAGAAAAATGAACGTGCAGAACTTCTACTTCAAATACCAGATTCGTATGATCAACTCATCATCAACCTGACGAACAACAATCCAGTAGATAGTCTAGTTTTCGACAATGTTCCAGCCTCCGTATTAAATAAGGAGAGCAGGTAGAAAAATAAGGAAAATAGACAAGCAAGTTCGCAGCAAGCGGAGGCGTTATCGGTAATGAGAGAGAGATCAACAGAATGTGGCCCAAGTGCGAGTCAAAATCATGGTAGATCAAAATTCAGAAGTAAGAAGAATGTTAAATGCTACAACTGTGGCAAGAAATGGCACTTCAAGAAAGAGTGTTGGAGTAACCAAAAGAGAAAAGAGGGCAAAGAACCCGAGTCATCAAATGCTCAGGGGTGTGTACCAAGTACATCAGATGATGGCGAAATTCTTTATAGCGAGGCAACAACTGTTTCAGAAGGTAGCAAACGACTGTCTGATGTCTGGCTTATAAACTCAGGAGCTATCTGGCACATGACCTCTCGAAGAGAATGGTTCCACACATATGAACCTATCTCAGGAGGATCTGTATATATGGGTAATGATCATGCCTTGGAGATCTCTGGTATTAGTACTATCAAAATAAAAATGTTTGATGGTACAATTCATACAATTGGAGAGGTATAACATGTCAACGGCCTGAAGAAAAATCTATTGTCTTTGGGACAAATGGATAGTCATGGGTACGAAACTCATGTGGAGAATGAAATTATGAAAATCGTTAAAGGCGCACTTGTATTAATGAAGGCAGAAAAGATCGGTGCTAATCTATTCATACTTAAAGGAGAAACACTATAGGAGATTGATGGGTGTGTCGCATCAAATGGAGAAGAGTCAACGATGATGTGGCATCTCAAACTTGGCCACATGTCGGAACAAGGTTTAAAGATTCTCTCTGAGCGAAAATTACTTCCGGGCCTCAAATCGATAAGTTTACCATTTTGCAAGCATTATGTTGTAAGTAAGCAGCATAGATTAAAATTCAGTAGATCTATTGCTAGAAATAAATGCATTTTAAACTTGATTCATTCTGATGTTTGGGAATCACCAGATATATCCATGGGAGGTGCAAAGTACATGGTGACTTTTATTGATGACTATTCCAGAAAATGTTGAGTGTATCCAATTAAGAAAAAGTCAAATATATTTTCAGTGTTTAAAGAATACAAAGCGCGGGTGGAACTTGAATCTGGTAAAAAGATTAAGTGCTTGAAGACGGATAACGGTGGAGAGTATATAGAGGGTGAGTTTCTTACTTTCTGTAAGTAAGAAGGTATTCAAAGGTAGTTCACGGTGGCATACACTCCTCAACAAAATGGAGTGGTAGAGTGGATGAACAGAACTCTTACAGAAAGAATGAGAGCTATGTTAAGGACTGTTGGTCTACCCAATTCATTATGGGCAGAAGTATCTAAAATTGCTTGTTATATAGTAAATCGGTCGCCATCTACAGCTATTGGGCTGAAGACGGTGATGGAGACGTGGACTAGAAAACCAGCTGATTATTCTTATCTACATGCAATTGGATGTCCTGTGTACGAGATGTACAATGCCCAAGAAAGAACAAAGCTGGATCTAAAATTTAAAAGATGTATCTTCTTGAGATATGCTGATGGAGTAAAGGGGTATTGTATGTGGAACCCCACTGCCCACAAGATCGTCATTAGCAGAGATGTTATCTTTATCGAAGATCAACTGCAAAAGAAAGATGAGGATGATAGTAGTGTAAAAGAAAAGTCAGAGACTCTACCGGTATATGTGAAAAATAATTCAGAAGATTCAAATTCTTCTGAAGTAGCACCAGAGCACGAGGAACAAGAACCAGTTGAGTCCGAGGCTCCAGAAGTTCATCGGTCAACTCGTGAGAGACGATCGCCAACGTGGCACTCGGAGTATGTCACAGAGATCAACGTTGCATACTGTCTTCTAACAGAGGATGGAGAGCCTTCAACTTTCCATGAAGTTTTAAACAGCTTAGATGTTGCTTTGTGGATGACAGCAATGTAGAAAGAAATTAAAGTTCTACACAATAATAAACATGGGAACTTGTACCACTACCATGTGGAAGAAAAACCATTGGAAACAAATAGGTATACAAGATCAAACGTGATGGCAATGACTAAGTGGAGCGGTATCGTGTGAGATTGGTGGTGAAAAGATATGCTCAAAAAGAAGGTATTGACTTTAACGAGATATTTTCTCTGGTAGTTCGACTCACAACAGTTAGAGTAGTCTTGACAATGTGTCCTACATTTGATTTACACCTTGAGCAATTAGATGTAAAAACTACATTTCTTCATAGAGAACTTGAAGAAGTAATTTATATGCTCCAACTAGAAGGTTTTGCAGAAACAGGAAAGGAGAACTTGGTTTGCAAGTTGAATAAATCTCTATATGGTCTCAAATAGGCGCCGAGGTGTTGGTATAAGAGATTTGATTCCTTCATAATGAGCCTTGAATACAACAGACTCAGTTCAGATCATTGTTCATATTACAAGAGGTTTGAAGATAATGATTTCATTATTTTGCTATTGTATGTGGATGACATGTTGGTAACAGGCCCTAACGAAGATCAAATCCAAGAATTAAAGGTACAATTGGCTAGGGAGTTTGAAATGAAGGACTTGGGACTAGCAAAAAAGATTCTAGGGATGCAAATTCACCGAGATAGAAAAACAGGAAGATTTAGCTTTCTCAGAAGAATTACTTGAAGAAAATCTTACGGCGCTTCAACATGCAAGATTGTAAGTCAATTTCTACCCCACTTCCTATTAATTTCAAATTGTTATCAAGTATGTGTCCTAGCAATGAAGCGGAGAGGAAAGAGATGTCTCGAGTACCGTATGTATCAGCAGTGGGAAGTTTAATATGCGCTATGATATATACAAGACCAGAGATTACACAAGCAGTGGGAGTAGTTATTCGATACATGGCAAATCCTGGTGGAGAGCATTGGATAGCTGTGAAGAGGATTCTGAGATACATCAGAGGAACCTCAGATGTTGCATTATGTTATGGAGGATCAGAGTTTACTGTCAGAGGCTATGTGGATTCAGATTTTGCAGGAGATATTGATAAAAGAAAATACACTACTGGTTATGTGTTTATACTTGCGGGAGCAGCTGTAAGCTGGGATTCGAAACTGCAGACCTTTGTGGCTTTATCTACAACAGAAGCAGAGTACATGGCAGCTACACAAGCTTGCAAGGAAGCTATTTGGAAACAAAGGTTATTGAAGGAGCTCGGGCACAAACAACAGAAAATTCCTGTGTTTTGTGACAGTCAGAGTACCTTGCATATTGCAAGGAATCCAGCCTTTCATTCCAGGACAAAGCACATAGGAGTTCAGTATCACTTCGTTCGATAAGTAATAGAAGATGAAAGTGTGGATTTACAGAAAATCCATACCAATGAGAACCTAACACATGTTTTGACTAAACCGATAAATACTGATAAATTTGTCTAGAGTAAATCTTCTTGTGGCCTAGCAGCAACGTAGGCAGTATGACTATGGTGAAACAGAAAGGATGGTGTGGAGATTGATTGGTCCTCAATCTAATCTCCAAGTGGGAGAAATATCAAAGTCGGTGCCATAAGGCAAATTTAAGTTGGCTTTGACAAGTAGGCTTGGCAAAACCCCAGGTCCGGTCCAGGTTTGGTGCAACCTAGGACCGAACTGGGTTTAGTGCAACCTGGGACCGGACCGAATGCCAAAAATTGAAACTCGGACCCGAATAAAACCTGATTTTTCATGTCCGGTCCGGGCTTGAGCCGAACGTGTTCCGGGTCCGGGTTTTGTCTTCCGGGCTTCTAAGCCCACAGACAATTATTTCAAAAAAGAAATTCTGAATTAAAGATACAACATATATAGAGTAAGTTATTTCAAGCCATAACATATTCTGACCATAATCACCTGCTGCTTCAATGGCTAAAATCGCAGCAAGTATCTCAGCATAATAAGTAACATGATGACCAAAGCCTTTAAGATGCAAGCATGAGCGTCCCTAAAGATAGGTAGAGAAGCAGAATCCCCAAAACAACTTTTCAAAAGACCATCAGCATTCCTTAATTAACTAGCCTGAGGCGGACGCCAAAGTGTCAATGGAGAGATGGAGACGGTGGCACTGATGCTAATGGTGCTGGAGGGGGCTGCATTGTGATGCTGCCACTGCACGAACGACTCCCGTCACAGCCGCAACTGAGCAAAATCGAGTCAGGCAGTCAACAAATGCAAACGAGAAGAGATGATGGCGACTGCCGAGTGCCGAGGGGCGACTATGATGGACTGATGGTGGGTGCTAGCCAACGGTTTGGTTTGGGTGTTTTGCAATTTGGGGAATTAGGGATTTTCGGATTTGGGTCTTTAGTGTTTTGCAATTTGGGTTCGGGTAGGGTAACTGGTTTTAGTTTTTTTTTTTTGTTTATTGGAAAACGGGTCCGAGTCTGGGTTTTAGGTTTTTGGTGTTGAACCTGGACCATGCCCGGATATGTCCGGGTTTTAAATTCTGAAACCCGGATCCGCTTTTTTTGTATATAAAACCCAGACCCGATTAGCGGGGTCCGGACCGGATTGGCGGGGTCAGGGTCGGATCCGGTCTGGGCAGATTTTTTTGACACCCCTATTGACAAGCTGGCCAAAGAAAATGTTAAAAAGTTTTGGTGCCGTCCAAAGACAAAAAGAAGAAGTTGGCAACAACATTTGAAATATATACATATACATATTAATTTAATAGCCATTTTTTTGGCTATAAAAGGGAGAGCTCCCTAATTCATTAGCATTTAATTTTTGAGAGAATAACAAGGAGAGAGAGCTTGAGAGATTTTAAGAGCCTAAAATTATAAAGCTCTTGTGAGTCTAGTGAGTGAGAATTTAAGTGTATTGGGATTTTGGGTAGTGAGATAAAATACTACAATACTTGTAACTCCTTTTCACTAGTAAAATATTTTCTTTCTATCTTCATCCGTGGACGTAGGCTGAAAGCCGAATCATGTAATTTTTGGTGTTCTCTATTATGCTTGTTCATTATTTTCTTACAATTTCATTTTAGCTGCAGTCCTATTTCACCCACTAATTTCCTAACACACATGACGAGGGAGTTTCAAGGATATAATACCTCATCAGCTGTGAATCGGCATACATGTGACGAGAAGTGTCAAGGAATACCCACATCAGGTGAAAATAATTTTTGGCTAAGTGCATAGTTATATGTGCTTAATTCAGAAAATATGTTAGCTCCCGTGAATCAGGTAAACCCAAGACCTAGCACGTTTTTTTCATTAACTAATGGAATTTTGTTTTTGGTCTTTGCCCGTTAATAATAAATAGTGGTAAAAATTAACAAAACAACTTTTTTCTTTCTTGAGTATACATTGCTTGAATGACGAAAACCTGAACCTATTTTCTACCCACCTGAACGAGGGTTGCACTCACGCCCTCTTGGAAAATGATATCCAACTACTCTGGGTATTTAATTTTATTGGTATAATTTGTAGAATGTTAAGTAGTCTTCGGTATAGTCTCAATGAAAGGAATGCTCGTTTTGGAGTTTTCTTTGGTTTATTAATAGCTCTCACATCTCTATTGATCAATCAATTAATTACATTATCGTTTGCATCCTCAATTGACCAAAGATCAGTCAATTAATTACATTACATTATCATAGCCTTGTCGTCGTAAGCAAATACATTTAACAATAGAGGCAGTGATGATCTGACCAACTGCACTCTTAAAATTTCTATGCATCATTTTTTTATCAGAATTGAAAGTGCAAACATGGCTGAAAAACAACATCCTACATGCCTGCTGGTTTTGTTTTCTTTAGTACTGGTTATTTTTGCATCAGCTAATAAAGCATCAAACAGGGTAAAGTCACTGAACGTAATAAAAGAGTTGAACCGAAAAGGGCCATATATCGGTCTCATCACGGTATTTCCACCTGAAGAAGATGCATTTTTTGCAATATCAGCTTTCAAGCCTCATCCTTTGCACCCGTTTGTTGTTCTTTCAGGTTTTTAATTACTTGTCTCTAAGATTATATCTGTTAATATTTATTTATTTATTGGAAAGGTAGGGGGCAAAGCCCAAATCACACTGCAAGAAAAGTAGTCATTTTCTTACCTCTTCTAAGATTTGAACTCGAGTGCCTTGTCAAATAAATCTAGTTGAAAACCACTCAACCAAGCACCCCTAGGGCTAAGCATGTTTGTCTATAAATTTGTAGACAGAAATTTAAACTTGTAAATTAAAAGGATGGTTTGCTTTTGCAGGAAGACCATTTCTTGTGGGGAAAGTTAATGGGAAGAAAATAATATATGTGAGATGTGGAATTGGTATGGTGAGTAATATACATGTTTGTAACTTCTTTTATCTTGCATGGGCTCTTAATTAGTATGATTAATGTTAAATATATTTCAAAGACGTAATATGTGATATGAATCATGAATGACAATTATTAAGCTCGTATTAATGATTTTCAATTCCCAATTTTCAATGTAATTTGTTCAACTGATGAAATGTCATACCAAATGAGTGAGAGATATGAAGGGTTCAAACTTCAAACCATGAACGAGTAAGCAGTAAATGGTTTAAATAGTTGCCTCCTTGTTCAGTTTAACCTTTTTATTCTTGTAATACTAGTAATACAAATTCTCCGTGCACAATATTGGATATAAGCTGATGTGAAACTAGGAGCAGTTATCGAAGACTGAATTCATTTATTCAACCCAATTTGATTCGAAATATATAAGTTTGGATTTAAAAAAATTGATTCAATTACTAAATGGGTTGAATTCATTTTTATTCTTTTAATTTTTTAAATTGATGTTAACAAAAATTTGTGAACTTCTATGGTAATTTTGTAATTGAATTATGAAAAAAGTACAAATTATACATTGTTAATATTTAGGTTATATTATATGATATTTTTTAAGTTAAATGAATTAAACAAATCAACTTGTGTATTCATCAATTAAGTGGGTGAATCAAAATATGGATATTTCAATTTATTTAATAAATAAGTCGAATCTAGATTAGATAAATTTTGACTCAATTTATTTAAAATTCAACACAAATTCGACTCATCAATCCAAATTTTTACACATGGGACACTAGTGTATGATCGTCACATGAGAAGCGTGATTTATTTTAGTTAATCGCATTGACTTTTGTGTTGATTCTAACCAATTAATACTTGCACACCATTGTACTCATTAAATTACACAAAAACTTTCCATATCTAGTATTATTCTTTTTTTAAAATGAAAATTCTGAAAACGTAACAAAAATTTTATTGCTTGGCTGAATCAGGTGAATGCTGCTGCCGCCACACAACAAATGGTGGATTTTTTCGACATAACAGGAATTGTCCATTTCGGCATTGCTGGCAATGTAAACAACTCAATGTCCATTGGTGATGTTACTATCCCTAAACAATTTGCTCACACTGGCATTTGGGATTGGCTGGTATTATATATTTCCATTTTTGTTCACTCTCAAAATCAATAAAAATTTTGCTCTCTTTATTTACAATGTTGCAAATATTCTTACAGTAAATCAATAAGTTCTTCTCTTTAGACTTACAAATTTCATCATCATGACAGAACCCAAATGCAAAATTGAACGCGAACAACAATATTGGTCAATTGGATATCGAGAGCTACAATGTACCCAAAGGGCATGGTTCCAATCTTTTAGGGCATATTGTTTACAATTCTGAGCAATTTTTTTCTGAGACAGGGGAGCCTAACTCTGCTCAGCCATTGCTATGGGCACCAATCAGTGAGCACTGGCTCAAGCTTGCTGCCAACTTAGAGGTTACACACACTATTCAATTCTTCATGTGAAGCTCTCTTTTCATTTAATCGTTCACTAAATAACTCTTGCCTACATGCTTCAGGATTTGTCTCTAGAACAAAGTGTCAATTCAACATTGTTCCTGGAAAGAAAGCCAAAGCTAGTAGTTGGACTCAAGGGCTCTACAGCCAACATTTTTGTGGACAATGCAGCTTATAGAGACTTCCTATTTCAAACTTTTAAGGTTTCATCAGTGGATATGGAAAGTTCAGCTGTAGTAATGGTAAAAGTATCTAAGTCTGCAATGTAATCTTTGGTACCCCTTAGAAACTATTTTTACTACTTGGTTCCGTGATAAAAAGTTTAATAATTCATTCACCCCAGTATCGGAAATACATTATTTAAAGGTAAATGTGACATTTATGATGTGAAGATGTGTGTTCATGGACCTAAATGAAGAAACTGGAGAATTCAAGGGCTATTGTGCAGTTTGACTTCAGTTGATGGGGTCTGTTTGATAGTTCGCTGATGACATGTCACGGGTTCGTTATAATCAGTTATAACGAAACCCAGAACACTTGTATATAAACAGGCTGATGGATGGAGCCTGATATAGAATCAATATCGTCTTCATTTGTTCATCATTTTGCATGGAATCTGTTTCTGTGTAATCTGTGAATAATCTTCTGTAAATTGAGTGTAATTGAATCAGTTCTTGATCAATAATAATGTGCAAATTTTCCTTCTGATTTGGCTAGTCCGTGTCCTGTTCTGTTTTCTGGATTTGCTTGATTAATCTGGTTTCTTGGTTCAATCTTGTTCTGGGTTATTTTTCTCATCAAGATTAGTGTGTCTTGTTGTGTTTTAGGCTTAGGAAGTCTCAACAAGTGGTATCAGAGCCTGGTGAACCTCAACCATGTCTCTACCAAAGCATGAGATTGAGAAATTCACCATTGGTGGTGATTTCTCGCTTTGGAAGCTGAAAATGAGAGCTCTTCTCGTGCATCAAGGACTTGAATCAGCTCTGGAAGAAGAAGATCCAGAGGCTTCTGCAAGTTCTGCAACTGATGACAAGAAGAGACAGATACAGAATCGTGCCCATAGTACCTTAATCTTGAGTCTTGGTGACTCAATCTTGAGGGAGATATCTGAAGAGAAGACAGCCTTGGGGATTTGGAACAAAGTGGAATCCCTGTGTATGAAGAAGTCCCTGGCTCACAGATTGTTCTTGAAGAAGAGGCTGTACACATTCTCAATGAGAGAAGGGGTTACAATACAAGATCACATAGACACCTTTAACAAGATTATTCTTGATCTTGAAGGGGTGGAAAATGTGAAAATCAGTGATGAAGATAAGGCATTCTTCTTGCTGAGCTCTCTACCAAAGTCTTATGAGGGCTTTGTAGACACAATGCTCTATGGGAGAACTACTCTGACTCTTGAAGATGTCAAGGCATCCCTGAGTTCAAAGGAGATTCAGAAGAACAATGGGCATGAGACAAGTGAGGGTGATGGGCTGTTTGTTAGATCAGAAAAGAAGAAAGATCAGAAGGGCAAGAATCAAGGAAAGGGACATGGAAAGAATCAAGAAACTGCAGAAAAGAAGAAAAAGAAGAGAAAGTGCTTCTACTGCAGGAAAGAAGGACATTACATAAGGGATTGCTTTGAGAAGAAAAAGAAGGAGGGTCAAGAGAGGTCAGGGGATGCAGCTGTAGCCTCTGATGATGGTTCTGATGGATATCATAGTGCTGACTTGCTGGTGGCCTCAAATAGCAATACAAAAGGTCAGTGGGTCATAGACTCTGGGTGCTCCTTTCATTTAAGTCCTGACAAAACCCTGTTTTACAAGTATGAGGCTGTTGATGGTGGTAGGGTCTTAATGGGAAACAATAATGTGTGTCATATTGTTGGAATTGGTTCTGTAAAAATCAAGATGTTTGATGGAACAGTAAGGACTCTACATGAAGTAAGGCATGCTCCTAGGCTAAAGAGAAATTTAATCTCTTTAGGCATGCTAGACAGCTTAGGGTATGTGTTTAAATCCACAAGTGGTGGCCTGGAAATAAGAAAAGGGACTGAGATGGTGATGAAGGGGGTTAAAGAAAATGGATTATATGTATTGCAAGGCTCATCAGTGCCTGTTCAAGGGGGAGTTTCTGCTATTTCTGAGGAAGATAAAACCAAGCTATGGCACCTTAGGCTTGGTCATATGAGCATTAAGGGGCTGCAAGAGCTCAGTAAGCAAGGATTACTTGGTGGGGATACAATCCAGCAGTTGGAGTTCTGTGAGAACTGCATTTTTGGTAAATCACATAGATCCAAGTTCAAGAAGGGGGAGCATATTTCTAAGCAGGTCTTGGATTATGCACATACTGACCTTTGGGGGCCTGCTCAAGTCCCTTCCTTGAGTGGTGGCAGGTATTTCATGTCACTAATTGATGACTACTCAAGGAAGGTATGGATCTACATACTAAAAACCAAGGATCAAGCCCTGGAGAAATTCAAGGTGTGGAAAGCATTAGTGGAAAATCAGTCTGGATTCAAGTTGAAATGCTTAAGGACTGATAATGGCTTGGAGTTTTGCAGCAAAGACTTTGATGAATTTTGTCAAAAGCATGGCATAAAGAGGCATAAAACAGTAAGGTTCACCCCCCAGCAGAATGGATTGGCTGAGAGGATGAATAGGACCTTGGTGGATAAAACCAGATGCATGCTGATAAATTCAAGGCTTCCAAGAGGCTTCTGGGCAGAGGCTGTTAATACAGCAAGCTATTTGGTTAACAGAAGCCCATCTTCTGCAATTGGCTTCAAAACACCAGAAGAGTTGTGGAGTGGGAAACCTGCAAACTACCAAAACCTCAGAGTTTTTGGGTGCCCTGCTTATCTCCATATAAATCAAGGCAAGCTGGATGCAAGGGCCTTGAAAGGAATCTTTGTTGGATATCCTGATGGGGTTAAAGGGTATAGGATCTGGTGTAAAGAGCAAGGGAAGTGCATAGTCAGTAGGGATGTAGTGTTTCATGAATCTGCATTACTGAAAGAAAGTGCAGAACATGACACTGGGTTGCCAGATGGTCCAACAGCTAACAAGCAGCCTGGAACTTCCAAGGTTAAGGTGGAGCTACTGACAGATAAAGACAGTGAAAGAGAAGAAACTCCTGAGAATGAGAGGGGCACAGCTGGAAGTGAAGAACATGAGGTATCAGAATTACCTCAAGCTGACTTACAGAACTATCAGTTAGCTAGAGATAGAGTTAGAAGGGAAGTCAGGACTCCAGTAAGGTATGGCTATGCTGACTTAATTGCCTATGCACTAGTGTGTGCTGAAGAAATGACAATTGAAGAACCTGCTAACTACTCTGAAGCTATGGAAAGTGTTCACTGTGATAAGTGGCTTGAGGCAATGCAGGATGAGATGGAGTCACTTCAAAGGAATCAGACCTGGACACTCATACCAAATCCAGAAAATAAGAGGCTGATCAGTTGTAAATGGATTTTTAAAAGGAAGGAAGGAATACCAGATGTGGAGCCTCCCAAGTATAAAGCAAGGCTGGTGGCCAGGGGTTTTACACAAAGAGAGGGTGTAGATTTCAATGAAATCTTTTCCCCTGTAGTGAAACACAGTTCTATAAGAATTCTATTGGCAATGGTAGCTTTGCTTGACTTAGAGCTGGAACAAATGGATGTAAAGACAGCCTTCCTCCATGGCAATCTAGAAGAACAAATATTGATGGCACAGCCTGAAGGATTTGTGTGCAGGGGCAAAGAGGATCATGTTTGTCTGCTGCATAAGTCCTTGTATGGGCTTAAGCAATCCCCTCGACAATGGTACAGAAGATTTGATGAGTTTATGGTTTCAAAGGGCTACCACAGAAGCAGATATGACAGTTGTGTCTACTTTGGTGGGTCAGATCAAGGTGGAGTTACCTATTTGCTTCTGTATGTTGATGATATGTTGATTGCAAGCAAACACAAGTCTGAAATAGAAAGGTTGAAGAATCTGCTAAAGGCTGAGTTTGAAATGAAGGATCTTGGCAGTGCAAAAAGGATCCTTGGGATGGACATTATCAGAGATAGAGCTGCTGGCACCCTTTTCTTGACTCAAGAGAAATATATCAAGAAGGTTCTGGAGAGGTTTGAAATGCAAGATTGTAAGCCTGTTCAGACACCACTTGGTCCTCAATTCAAGTTATCAGCAGCTCCAACATCAGAAGATGAGTCTCAGATGAATGAATTCCCATATGCACAGGCTGTAGGAAGCTTGATGTATGCAATGGTATGCACCAGGTCAGACATAGCCTATGCAGTAAATGTTGTCAGCAGATTCCTCAGTTGTCCAGGCAAGGTTCACTGGAATGCTGTCAAATGGATAATGAGGTATCTAAAGGGTTCTTCTACCTGTGGTTTGCTGTATGGGAAGACTAAGAGTGACAAGATAGAAGTCATGGGGTTTGTAGACTCTGACTTTGCTGGAGATCTTGACAGAAGAAAGTCTACAACTGGTTACATGTTTGTGATTAACTGCTGCCTGATCAGCTGGAAGTCATCACTGCAGACTGTGGTTGCCTTATCCTCAACTGAAGCTGAGTTCATTGCAACTACAGAGGCAGTGAAGGAGGCCATGTGGCTAAGGGGTTTGCTTAATGAGCTTTGGCTAAACCAGAAGACTGTCCAAGTTTTCTGCGACAACCAAAGTGCCATACACCTGGTGAAAAATCAGATGTATCATGAAAGAACCAAGCACATTGACGTGAAGCTCCAGTTTATCAGAGATGAAGTTGGAAAGGGAACAGTGGTTGTGTCCAAGATCCACACCAGTGTGAATCCAGCAGATGCTCTTACAAAATCTCTCCCCACTGCAAAGTTTGATTTCTGTGTGAATCTAATGGGCATCTTGCCCAGACCTAACTAAATTCACAAGGTGAATTAAAGTTGGATGAAGGTTTTTAGGTGCTGTATTATTGAAGGGATCAACTGAATCAACTGCAAGGTGGAGATTGTGAAGATGTGTGTTCATGGACCTAAATGAAGAAACTGGAGAATTCAAGGGCTATTGTGCAGTTTGACTTCAGTTGATGGGGTCTGTTTGATAGTTCGCTGATGACATGTCACGGGTTCGTTATAATCAGTTATAACGAAACCCAGAACACTTGTATATAAACAGGCTGATGGATGGAGCCTGATATAGAATCAATATCGTCTTCATTTGTTCATCATTTTGCATGGAATCTGTTTCTGTGTAATCTGTGAATAATCTTCTGTAAATTGAGTGTAATTGAATCAGTTCTTGATCAATAATAATGTGCAAATTTTCCTTCTGATTTGGCTAGTCCGTGTCCTGTTCTGTTTTCTGGATTTGCTTGATTAATCTGGTTTCTTGGTTCAATCTTGTTCTGGGTTATTTTTCTCATCAAGATTAGTGTGTCTTGTTGTGTTTTAGGCTTAGGAAGTCTCAACATATGAAAACAAATTATGTCAATTAATTTTTTCTAAGAGGGTGAAAGTGTCATTGTTGTATCTATCAAACGTTTCTGTCCTGTTTAATGAATATTGTTGGATTTTGTAGACAAGCTTGTCGAATGGTTACCCGGTGATCGTCATTCGTGGGCTATCGGACTTAGCTGGCGGACGGTTGGGTCAGAATGGGATAGACATATTTGGGTCCCTTGCAGCTACCAATGCTGCCAAAGCTGTTATTGCGTTTCTTCAACACTTGTGATCATCAATCCTCATTCTCCTACTCTTGTTCTTCAATTCTCTTCTTTTTCTTTTTCTTTTTCTTCAGACTCTGACTCTGCTTGTGATGTTAGTGATAAAACAAATAAGAAAAAACAAAATAAGAGAATGAGGGGTAAGGATATTTCATGTACCAGAGCATGTAAAATATTATCAAATAAATAACGCGGAATAAAAGGGAGCTGGATGAAGAAAATGATAGACGAATTTTGATTGATTTGGAAATTGTATGTACATATATACGGAAGCTAGTTAGGTGTCCGTATCTACCATCTATTCATAATAGTGAGCCAATCATAGGCGAAAAGTAAGAACTTTCGTTACGGGGACTGTGTGAATACTGTAAAAAGATTAAGCTAAGACCGTTAAAGAATGGAATAATATAAATATATAAATGAGTTAGAAAAAGTGGATTTTTGAATTGAATATTGAGTTAGAGAAGAGAATTGATTATGACATGCTACTGTCTATAAGAAAAGACAAATTATAGTAAAAGTATAATAAAAGGAGGATTTTGATATTATGTGGTATTACGAGGGATTAGATTATCCATTTATTATTAAAACTAGAATATAAAAGGACTAGAAATATATATATATATATATATATAATGAATTCTAATTAGTTTAGAGATTTTTTTTAACTAATAATAATTTATATTGCCAAGAATCTAAAAATTTGAGTATCAACTTGATTTCTAAAACTATGTTTCACTCATTTATTGGATGATGAATTTTATAATTAATAAAATTATTTAACCATCATCCAATAAATAAATGTTACATCAGTTAAGACTCAAATTGAGACTTAAATTTTAAAATGTCCAACATTACTCATTTTTAACTTCTACTATAATCTTGGAGATATCAAGTATATTTAAAATATATAAATATATTTTTTTTACGGGGCCACGGTCCAGTATGGTCTCCATCATGTTCCGCCCCGGAGCCAATAATAAGATGCAAAACACTAGGATAGGTAGCACATATGGAAAGCATATGATTATATTACATGACATGTAGCAATATAATGTGGTTCAAGAGAAGTAAAGTTAATGAGAGAATTCTAGTCATAAATAAATTAGGATCCCGACATTGATAGCAAACTTTTTCTGCGTAATAAATAATAAGCCAGCTCACTAATATAATTAATAATCTCAATCTCGGTCCTGTCTTGATAATCAGTAATGGGTTTTAGAAAGACGAAAAGATATATTATAGTGGCTGCTTTAAGTTTCTTGCTGGTGATGGCAACAGCAGCAACTGTGTGCGTTGGTGGTGGTGGTGGGGCTGAGAAAGTAGTGAGTCTTGGAGGTGTTGGTTTTCTAAGAAACACAAAGTTGGTGGTGAGATCTGCTGGATGAAAAATCCAAAGACAGACATTGGCGGCGACGTTGATTATTGGATGAAATGGGCATCTTCCGGGAACTTCAGCGTTGGAGACACCATCGTGTTCGAGTACAACAGGCAATCGTGTTGCGTAACCGCAAAGATTTTGAGTCAAAATCTCTCAACCAGCCCTCCTCCACCACAGGCGCTGACTCAATCCTTCTCAGATTTCCTGGCCGCCACTATTTCTGGTGCGGCTTTCCAGGCCACTGTCAAGCAGGATAGAAGTTCGAAATCCTGGTTAGAGAACGTTACCTCCCGCCAAGACCGCGTTTGCCCAAACTATATGTTGATAGCACTTTGGCTTTTTCTCTCCCCTTCTTTCGGCATGAATCGTGTATAAATTATTCGGATCCGATTCCTCCCCTGATTCCCTTCTAATGTTATCTTCTTAATAACATTATGACACATAACAACGATATTGAATTAATAGTTGACAGGAGTACCATTTTAGTTATTTTTGTTTAGTTTATTTAGGATTTGATTTTTATTTTTTTAGTTTTTAGCCTTATTCTATTGTTGTTATTCAAATAATCATCATCATAACAGTCTTTTACTATTTTTTATTCTTGATTATTTTTGTCAATCATAGACAGCTTACGATTTAAGAGTAATGATAGATATCTCCAATTATTTATCCCATATTTCTTCTTAAATGATATATTGATTGGTTGATAATTTTTTAAAAGATCCAAGTGAAATAATTTTATTATCTTCACTAACCAATTGATATATACCATCATTAGAGACATATTAATTTAAAGAGGAATTAATTTAATCGATAAATTAATAATTTATGGAGTACACTGTACACATACAATTCAAAGAACATCCAATTTAATCCACTAAAAATTATTAAATTTTACCAATCTAATCAATTGAAAATGAATTAATCCACTAAATATAAATTAAATAAACAAAATATTTAAGATTCTTGCAATTTCAAAATTCAGCCCATAACTTCAAAACTAACAACAATATACTCATATTTTATTAAATAAAATACCATAACAATTATACTTGTAATTTCAGCATATTATTAATTTATGATATGAATGGAAACAAAAAATTGTATAAGAATTCTTAGAAAAAAGTATTATCTTATTAATTTAGCTCGTTTGGCCAAGTGGAGACTGCTAATAATAATTATATAATAGAGGTTATTAATTTATCGTGTATTAAATTATAAAGGTTTTACTATATATGTATATTACAAATATAAAGATAATGACTATATACATACACACCCCTCATTACATTGCTTGAAATCAATAACCCAAATTTGTATATTGAAATATCTCCACCTATACATATATAGTCATTGTCTAATGCGGATAATTTTTTTTTTTTCATGTTGATACACTTTTAAGTCGTGTGGTTTAACAGAGTAAGTTTTTAAACTTATTAAACTGCATGGCTTTGTAGTGTATTGAAAATTAACTTTCTTAAACGACATGGCTTAACAACGTGTGTACATTAAAAAAATGAGGGCACACACACACACACACGCACACACACACATATATCTTAAGATGCGGGAAAAGTTTGAGAAAGTATTAAAACCCATTACAAGAAAACAAGTAATAGATGATGAAAAATAACTGTCATAAAAGCGGGTTTATAATAGATAGTTTATGTCATCTATGTCACTGTCATTAATTTATGACAAAATATTTTTCGTCATTAATTCATGATGGTTTTTCACAGACATATATCTGCCACACAATATTTTAATATAAAAAATAATTAAATAAAATTTAAATTTATTTATGCACCTTTTTTTTAAATTTTTGGCAGAAAATTGAATAATCATTTGTAAATTTATTATTCAATTTTGGCAGTAAATTATTTACGACAAAATGTATGATGGCTATTTCCTATCATAAAGTTTTGATTTTTTTAAAAATATTACAATTATAATTTGTTGATGAATTCCTATTTAATTTCATAAAAAAAATAAATTTTAATATTAATTAACATCCATTCAATCCAACAAACTAATTTCAAAATAAATATATCTAATATTCAATGAGATCACCATAATAAATAATAAAATATCCCAAATTAAAAAAAATCATCCCAAAGTATAAAAAAACAGGTAAATTCTAATCATCCTCCAAGAAAAGCAATTAAAATTCAAGCCACCAAGCCAAGTTACTTAACAAAACTTCCAAAGCTTAATTCAAGTATTCCAACAACAAGACTTGCAGTAAAACTTCCAGAGGCAATCCAATCTTCCAAGTGCACTCTAATTCGAGCCACATACCCTGCAACATTCCAACTATTAGTCCAACTCATATGCAGCAACTCGCCATCTTCCAGCTGCACTTTAATTCCAGCCATATACACAGCAACACTCCAACCTATATCTAGTAATCCAATCTATGCAGAATCAATCAAAATACCTAATGTTATCAAATGCATAGCATCTACACTACAATCCTTAAGAACAACCATTATAGTTTGACACCACAACCTTAATTTCAACAAATTGTAACAACTAATAACAAGGTGCATCTATAGTTTCATACTCATACCAGCCATTTTGCTGATGCGACAAGCATGTTGAAAAAATGGTTAGCCTACTCCAAAGCTTGAGGCAAGATAACAAGTAATTAAGGCAATTTAAGATCATTCCAAATCACTATCACTTGACAGTGAAACCTTTAAGTTCCTAGATTCCACGGAAAGAATTAAATTGATGTTTGTAAAAAATGAATTAACTCATTGAATTAAACAAAACAAATGAGGGAGATTGATGAGGAAATATAGACCATCAGAGGATGAGAGGTCGTTATAGAGAATAAATTTTGGAATGCTAATTAAACAACGCGGTATTCACTAATTATAACAACAAAGAAGGCCAAAGATGAAAGCAAACCATTATCCTTTTCAGAACATGTGAATCAAGCAAATGACGGTATGAACATTATTAAAGCCTCGTAACAAGAGCAATAAATGACAGAATAAACAAACGAAAGTGAAAAAAGTAGCAGCCCTACAATGGTGATGAACCAGATGCTATAATAGAAAGATCAGAGGCTAACATATAAGGTGAGCTTACACATTAATGTCAACATTTCAAACATTGACCTGAAACAAAATACGTCCAATCAATTCATCATGTCTCTGGTGAAAGTACCATAGGAATTACCAAAGGTGATGAATAAAAGGTTATAAGATGAAAATATCAAGCTTCTATAGATAGGCCAACAGATTTCCAGTGCTCCATCAATATATTTCCTAGTACAATAAAAGAAACAGAAGAAGAATAAAACACTCTGTTAGTCACAGAAAAGCCGTAACGGCCATTGAACAAGAGTCAATATCATGTTTACCAAAATCTGAGTTATGATAATAATATTTTAAGTACAAACATTTCAGTATGTAGGCCTGTGAAAAAAGATCAAATATAGATGTTTGTGATTGGAACTTCAAATTTATAAATATTATTGGATCTTAAATATCATTATCAGAAATTCTACATTAAGGTATAAACCCAAAAAAAAAAAAATTAATGCATTCACTCGGGAATATAAATATTAGTTTGGCTATGATAAATAATTGTTTAGAGAAATACGATTGCCGCAGAAAATATATTCAAATCCAACAAACTGAGATAAAAGTACCCCAATTTCCAGTGCATAGAACATAACTTTCCAGACTGGCCATTCAATATTCGAATGCAAAAGCAAATTATGAATTGTTGGTGATTTCATACGAAACCTCTAGTGGCAAACCAAAATAAAGAAAAGAAAGGATCATGCAAGGAAAAATGTTAAAAAGCTCTCATGATACCACCAATTAAAAAGAAAAATCACCAGCCATGTCAAGTCCAAGAGCACTAATCATGTAAGGCTTAGCTCCAAGCTTTGACATGCACTTCGCAACATTCCTTGCTACACCCCCTAACACATAATTCACCGGCATAAAGGAGCACCCCCTAACGTAAGTAAATATCAGAAAACAAAATCCATAACATACCACTAATTTCTCAATATACCTATGGTGAACACATTTCTTAAAGCTACATTTCAAGAACTAACACAATTGTGACAAGAAATTGCAAACACTAATCAAAATCTTTTTTTTTTTTAAAAGATGGGACTAAAATCTTTTTTAGAAAAAAATGGGTATAGTTGTACCTTGCCTGATGTAGTGGTTCTTGGGTTTGCAGGGATCGATGCAGTGGCATGAATGTCCAAAACCATGCCTCCTATGATCACTGGCTCTGTTGCTTTTTGCTTTTGCAACTGCCTGCTTGTTAACAAAACCTTTTATACAACAAAGATGTATTAGAATTGAAAGAAAAAGAATAAAACCTAAAAATGGAAAGAATCTTACAGTTTAGATAAGGCTACCTTATAAAGAACGGGATTAGCTTCACATGGCTGCTGTAAAAGGTGGCGAAAGACTGCATTCAATCATTCTTGAACACTGCTGCTGTCTATTTTACTTCCAACAATTTTGAGTGCAGCACTTGTTTGAGCTGACCAAAGAGTTTCTTGGGTTGTTTAGTTTTGGACTGGGCATGAACGGTTTCTTCTTCATTTGGTTCATCACAATGAAAGTCTCTTGACCATTGACCATTGACATCAACTTCAAGATCGCGGCAAACTGCCATGACTCCTCCAATGAACAAACCCTCCTCAAATCAAGCGTCCTTTTTTCTCTTTTTTGGGAACTAGTATAAGATTAAAAAAAGGAATAAGATGGATGTTTTTAACAACCCAACAGAGACAAGGATGCTAGGAGGCCAAGTGGGAAGTGAGGAGCAAAGAGGGAGAAAGTCATCATATTCTGGAAGAAAATCAAAGGTGCCATATTCACAAACAAAGATAAAAGTATAATTTTATTAAAAAAAATTAAATTTTTATCCTTTTATTTTCTTTTTCAGAATGAAACACAAAATTGAAAACAAAGATGAATAGATAGCTACACTAATGAAATCAAATTATTGATTCAAAACTAAAACATAATAAAAAGGAAATAAAAAAGTGAAGAAATGTTACCTAGGCTCAAAACTTTAGCTCCTATTCTAGCCACCACACAATAGCCATTGCCGCCACTGCTTTTAATCTTTTATGTCAATCTCCACCACCATTAGAACCATAAAGACCCACCCATCAAATCCTAGCTGTGAATACCACCGATTTGCTGCAAGAATCACCAAACATGACTACCAAACAGCAGCAAAACCTCCACCATTGTTCACTATCTTCCAGCGCGATTCACCAGCCACCACCAATAACACATTACTCGTCACTAGCTGTATATATCTGGTTACCTCCCTCTTCCAGCCCCTTCCCTTTTTGCTGGAATTGAAGCCAAAAATCAACACTGGCTCTTTCGTAATTTTCAATCAAATGCTCGCGAATCGAAGAGAACCTTTAGTAGGATGTCGACTTGTGGCCTATAAGTGGGATTCGAAGGTCGACTCTTTTACTTGGGTCAATTGGTTGTGATAGGAATTTTGTTTGATCGTAAGTGATGAGGGTTTGAGCATTTAGGGTTTCAATTTCTTAAGTTGAGAGAGAGAGTGATGAATGTGTTGAGTGAGGTTTTTCAACTTAGAATATTTTGTAGTATTTTGCTAGAACTCACCGTTTCAATTCCTTCATTTAATTATTTTACATCATTTAGATTATTAATAAAATTATAACACACTGTTTTCTTTTTCCTTTAATAAAATATCACACCAAAATTTTGATCACATAAGGTCAAATTAATATTTCTATCATAATTTTTTGATAGAAAAAATTTCAATCATAATTCTATCATAAATTCTTGATTGACAACAATTCTATCACAAAATTATTATTAATTTATGATAAAATAAAATTCTGTCATGATTCTATCATACTATAAAAATAAAAGTCAAATTCATCATAAATTGTCAGTCATTTATTATCAATTTTTTTGTAGTGATTGTAGAATTTTAAAAGATTAAAATTTAAAATGCTTAAACCGTACGTTTATGCATTTTCTCAAATTTTAAAATTCTAGATTGGAATATTTCTCTATATATATATATATATAATAATAATAATAATAGTAAATTTATAATTTTTTTTGTTTGTGATAAATCACTATAAGAAAATAAATAATTTATGACAGATTTTAGATATATCATAAAATTATAATAGACTCATGATAAAATTTTTAATTTATCATAAATTAATAATGATCTTGTGATAAAAAAAATTTCTATCATAAATTTATAATGATTTTATGATAAAATTATCATTTATCGTGAACTTATAATAGAATTGTGATAGAAATTTAATCTATCAAGAAATTGTGATAGAAAAATGACTTTGACGGTATTTAACCTAAATTTAATGTATTGTTTTATTTTAAAAAGGTGCAGTTTAATTATTAAAAAAAAAGTAGAAAACGCTAACAAAACTGTACCATTTTGGGTACTTTAAACTTTCTTTCGTTTTTTCTTGTGTTGAACATTCACACTTAGAAATCAAAATCCCTAAACGCTACTTCTCTTGCTCCTTCTCACCATTCACAAACCCTCTGTCTGAAACCCTCATTCTTGCCGTTCTTCTTCTATTCACAACTGCCATTGCCGTCATACTTGATTTCTTCTTTTTTAGTTTCACTTTGGCTTATAATACCATCTGTCTCCTTCACTTTGTTTCAAGTTTTCCTAACTAAACCATCATCTCTTCATTTTGAAACCGTACGTCACTACCGTTGCTTGCTGGTCCCCCAATCATTACCACTTACCCGGAATGGACATCAACTCTTCCCTCCTCCCTACCACCACCGTTCGTTCCTCCTCCTCCTCTGATGGTGACGCTAATATTCTTGGCGGAAGTAACTCCCCTTCCTTCTTTTATGTCAAAGATTGGAAGTTTGATTGCGAAGCCGATCTAAAACCCAAGTGAGCCCTTTTCTTGCATTTGCGTTTGGTTTAATTCATACTGTTTATGGATTTTGAAGATTATATCTTTGATGGGTTTCTTTTTTGCTTTCGTATTTATTTATATAGTAGACACATTATTCTGTTTTTTTTTCCTTTTTGTTTTTTTTTTGTCTAGTATCAGTCCTGAATTAGTGGGTTTGAATATTCAAAGTTGCGTTTTTTTTTCTCTTTCTTTTTCTTGGTTGAAGAAATTTGATATGTTTCACTTTCTGTGATTAACTTACGTTTCTTCTATTAGCTTTATTTACTCCATAATTTCTTTTTTACTAAGCATTTCCAAATGAATTTTCCATTTTACTTTCACTATTTTATTTTGTTTTTGCTCTTTATAACGTTTAGTCAATTATTCTTTACGGGATTTGATGTCCCTGAATGTAATGGAATTCAATAGAAATTGTACTGCGGGATTTTATTAAATCAAGCTATGATTAATGACGTTACTCTGTTTTTTTTTCCCCCACCCTATAGAGAAATTTGGAATTTGATTTCTTTGGATAATTTTAAATTTGCTAAATTTTAAATATTGGCACTAATTCATGTACTCTTCCTATTGGTTTGACCTTGTTTAGATATATATTACCGCAAATACTTTTGCTGGCCTTGAACAGACCACATGTTGGATCACAAGGTTATTGGCATTTCAATTTTTTTCCTTTTTGTTAAGGGGAAGGCTACCTCTCCTGCTGTATCTAAAGTCTTTGAGTCAATTTTGGTGAGACATGCTTTCTCAATTGCTTGTAATGATTAGGACTTTTCACTTTTGTTTTTCAAATATCCATAGCCATGACGTATAACTTATATGCTTGTAGGGGGTGAAGGTTATATACAGAACAAGAGAACTGGAGAAACAGCAAGCGGAAAGGTCAGTGTATACTGATATTCGGTTTAAATAGTCATTGTTGATAGAGGTTATTTATTTTATCTTTAATTATGCATAGTTTTATCCAGATTGTTATTGTTTCAACTAGGATGCAATTAGGGATGGCCATGGGCACCGACCACAGCAGGTTTGCCATTACCAAACCCAAACCCGTACAAAATTTAAATTACCAAACCCACCCACAACCTACAGCGGGTTTTAATTTTTTTAAAGAAACCCACCCGCAGTGGGTTTTAACAATTACCAAACCCGCAATGGTACCCAGTGGATTTTTTGCGGGTTTTCGTATTTAAAATAAAAATGTTTAATATATAAATTTATAATAATAACCTTAAATTTCATATAACATTTTCAATTATATATTTAAACAATGTAAATAAAAAATTAAAATTTCAACATCAATCTAACACAAATTCTCAAATTTAAGTATAAATTACAAAATTCCATTTAAAAAACACAAACTAGTATCTAAAAATAATAATTACATTTCATATTATCATTTAAAACTATCTCCGAGAGAAGATATTCATTTCATTCACTACCATAAGCACTCATCCAACACAATGCCTATAATAATAATTAAGATTAATATTTTCAAATATTAATTTGAAGGGAAATGCCTTTAGTTTTCTTTATGTTATCACTTTAGAATGGGAGATGGGCCACATACACACATACACAACTTTGAACCTTTGGCTATTTGGTAATTTGAATAATGATATTATTTTCTTTATACATTTTTAGATTAAAATTAAATTAAAAATATTTAGAAAAAATATTATGGGTTTGGTGGATATCCATGCGGATATCCACTGGATATAAGGTTAATACCAAACCCACCCGCATCTATGTGCGGGTTTTAGTTTATAATACTAAATCCACCTGCAACGGGTAAAATTACCCGCAGTGGGCGGGTGGGCGGGTTTGCGGATACAATTGTCATCCCTAGATGCAATGCACTTTGTTTTGAGTTTCTTATGTGCATACACAGAGTTTTAAAACTGTGATGTACATGTGAAGAGTTTACAGCATTGGTGGGAGTGGGGGTTTAAATTTTATTGCAAGGCTGGAATCATAATTCAGTTTTGTCTGTTCATGGCCTTATGATACTTTGGACTGTTTTAAGAAAATATCAGGAGTAGGCTGAAAAATGAAATTTTTCGTCTTTGGGAAAAGAAAGGTTTGAGATCTATGTAATGCATGAGCAATATTTTTAACTTTGGATGTTTTACATTGCCTTGTTCAGTTGCTCGGATGGTGGTTTATTTGATAAGCTTGAGGATTTTGGACTTTGGATTCTACACTAATTTTGGTAGAATAGATCATTAATTGATATCCATTCGATATAATTGACAGGAGTTGCATACTCAAGGCACATTGTCCAAATCTATCCATATAATGGGGGAGATGAAGTTCAACAACACTTGGAGGTATGTATTCATTGTTAATTTATATGCGTGTCCAGTTTTTTGACCTTTCTGTTATTTTATTTGAGTTTCCCATATGCAAATTATTCTAAAATTTTTCTTCTAGATTGATGCTCACGTTGGTGGAGTAAATGATATTGCTTTCTCGCATCCAAATAAGCAACTTTGTGTGATAACCTGTGGTGATAACAAAACTATAATGGTTTTTTTTTTCTATATAATTATTTCTTCATGTTTATTTGTGGAATATAAGTTGCTATTCCTTGCTGATTTGGTCTGTAAATTTAGGCGTGGGATGCTACTAATGGTGTGAAGCATTATATATTTGAAGGCCACGAGACTCCTGTTTATTCTGTCTGCCCTTATCACAAGGAAAATATCCAAGCAGCTGTGTTATATTTTTGCTTCATTGTCTTGGTTACATTGTTAGAGATTTTCTGCTTATTTTGCCTGCTGTGTCTATTTTTGTCTTATGTTTTCTAGTTCTTGATCTTCTGTTTTTGATTTTATGTTTAGTTCATCTTTTCAACGGCACTTGATGGAAAGATTAAAGCTTGATTGTATGACAATTTGGGATCTCGAGTTGATTACGAAGCTCCCAGTCGCTGGTGCACGACAATGGCCTACAGTGCTGATGGTACAAGGTTAATATGCTGGACTCAATTCTACCTGTGTTTCCAGTATTATGCTATTTGTTGTTGCATGGGCTCATGCTTGAATGGCTTTGTTTTTGTGTCACTTCCCCTTACTACATTGGTGGGTGGATACTGCAGGCTCTTTTCATACGGGACAAGTAAAGATGGGGAATCATTTATTGTTGAATGGAATGAAAGTGAAGGAGTTGTGAAGAGGACCTATCAAGGAATTTAACGGTTGTTTTATATTTTTAGATGGTTTTTTTTTAATTTTGGATATTTTATTATGTATTGGTGATGATCCCATTAGATACTAGATGTATCCCTTTTAAAATTAATTTGTCGGATCAAATGAATGTTAATTAATATAATTGTTTTTTTTTATGATATTCATTTTATTAATTAATTAATTTTGTTAACTGAAATTCATCAATAAATTATAATTACAATATAATTTTTTTAAAAATATATAACTTTATGACGGGAAATATCCATCATAAAGTTTATCATAAAAAGTTTTCCGCCATAATTTAATATTAAATTTTCAAATGATAATTGAATTTTCCACCAAAAATTAAAAAAATGGTGTGAAATTTAAATAAATTTAAATTTAATTATTTTTAAATTAAAATGACGGATATATGATTATGAGTTGCCAGCATGAATCAATGACAGTGACAGATGACAAATGAGTTGTCTGTCATGCACTCTCTTTTATGATAATTATTTTTCGTCATCTATTACCTATTTTCTTGTAATGAATGATCATATATGCGTGCCAAAATCAAATTGATTTGAATCGACAAAAATAAATAAATGGAAAATATGGAATTATATGATGAATGTGTTAGCATTTTAACAATAAAAGCATAATCATTTAACTCAAAAAAGTTAGTGATAGCTTGCATCAAGTATCTTGCAATTAGTGATAGCATATGGAAATTAAGATAAGGAGAGAGAATCCTAATCTTAAATAAATTAAGATCGTGAAATTAATAGGAAACATCTTCAAGTAGAATCCGGCATACGTACTAATCCCAAATGACCAAGCGCTATATACACTGATGTGTTTTATTGAAACAATTAATAATTGAATGAGTTCATTAGCTAATATAATAATCTCGGTAGTTGTTATCGTGATTTAATCCTTGCTTATGGGAGAAATTTTAAAATATGTGAAAGGTACCATTTGCAACTAATGTTATTACTTGTATATTCAATTTTGAAAAATCAACACTAAAATGGCTGTTATTATTAAAAGGCCAAAGGTAAGAAAATAATTTTTATTCATATATTACCGTCTATTCTACAATGATATAAATACACAAGCTATCGTAACATTACAAAAGTAAATTCAAAGGAAAATAAATAAAGGAGGGTAGCTGGTGTGGTTGGCAGCAGTTATCATTATGCTATTGTATTCCAAAAGTCATCATTGCATGTCATTATTGCATTTTTGCACATGCTTCATAACTTTTGTACTTGTTTGCCAATACTTCCCCTCAAGTTGGAGCATGGATGTCTATCATGCCTAACTTGCCAAGAAGATAGTCAAATTGTTGATAAGCTAGAGGCTTAGTGAAAATGTCGGTAGTTTGTTTAACGGTGGACACATGAACAGTTTTAATTAATCTAACCTGAATTTTCTCACAGATAAAATGACAATCTAATTCAATATGTTTGGTCCGCTCATGAAAAACAGGATTTGCTGCAATATGGAGTGCCACTTTATTATCACAGTATAAGAGAGTGAAGAAAAATTGAGACTAAAATTTGCAAACAGGAATTGCAACCATTGTAATTCACAAGTAGCTTGGGCCATAGATCTATACTCTGCTTCAGCTATAGAACGAGAGACAACACTTTGTTTCTTGGTTTTCTAAGACATAAGAGTATATCCAAGAAAAGTGCATAAGCCACTTGTAGATCAGCGAGTATCAGGACAACTTACCCAATCAAAGTCTACATAAGTTGAAGGGGACTTGAAGATGCCATCAAGATGCTTTTTCCAAGGCTTCATTTTAAACAACGTAAAACATGTAAGCAAGCTTTAAAATGAAGCTATCGCGAAGCCTATATAAGCTGGCTCAAAAGATTAATAACAAAAATGATGTTTGGTAGTGTAATAGTTAAATAGAGCAGACGATCCATAAGACGATGGTAAACTGATGGATTTGGCAATAAATTTCCTTATTTAGCACAAAGTTTAACATTTTGCTCATTGGTGTCGTAGAAGTGGACAACCTAACATTCCCATGTCTTTCAAGATGTCGAGATAATATTTTTGTTGACAGAGAAATATTCCCTTAGATGATCTAGCAACTTCAATCCCAAAAAAATACTTAGGTGGCCCAAGATCTTTGATACTAAATTGATTATCAAGCATTTTCTTCAAAACTTCAATTTCAGTTGAATCATCACCTGCCACCAGAATGTCATCAACAAAAATTAAGACAAAAAGAGAAATCTATTGTTTGCTTAGAAAAAATAGTGTACTCCGCCTTTGACTGAGTGTATCCTTGGGAGATTAAAAAATATCTTAATTTGGCAAATCAATTGACTTGCTTGATTAAGCCCATATAATGATTTACTAAGACGACATATATGTTTTCCTTTCTTTTCCTATTGACAATATCCTGGTGGTATTTTCATGTAAACCTCCTCATCAAGTTCACCATGAAAAAAAACATTGTTGACATCAAGTTAGTGCAGAGACCAACCTTTGATAGCTGCTATGGCAAACAAATTTTCAATGTTTCACTATAATTAATTCCTTCTATTTGTGAGAATCATTTAGCAACTAGACGTGCTTTATATCTTTCAATGGTTTCATCCGATCAATACTTAATCTTATGAACCTATTTGCATCTGATAGGTTGTTTTCCATATGGCAAGGTAGTGACAGTCCAAGTTATTCCTCTCAAGAGCCAATATTTCTGCAGGCATGGCTTCCCTATATTCTAGAGCTTTAAAAGCTTGATAAAATGTTGTAAGCTCTACTGTTTGAGTCAATAGATGTAAGAAAAACTTTATGCTTGTCAGATAAACGATTATAAGAAATGAAATTAGCTAAAGGATAAGATGTATCTGTACCATGAGAAGATGTTGGAGATGGACAATCTGTTGGAATGGTAATATTGCAAATGTAATCATTTAGATATCCTAGTAGATGTTGATTACAGGCTGGTCGGTCATGCGACAAAGATAAAGAAGTCTCTGGATGAGGTTAGATATCGCTATCATTATCAATATGTGAGAAAGATGAAGAATATTTCACATAAGGTAGGGCATCCTTATCATTTGGAAATTCAGAAATTAGCAATGGCATAATTAGATGTATAGATGGTTACATACAAGAATCACAAAAAGTTAAAACATGTTCATAAAACAAAACACGCCTAGAAGTGTAAATGATTCTTATAGCCAAATCATTAATCTTATACTCTTTTTGTCTAAATGGATACCTTATAAATATCCCTAATTTTGAACAAGCATCAAAATTATGTTTTTGAGGTGAAAGATTATGAGCAAAGTAAAGACATCCAAAAACTTTAAGATGAGAGTATGGTAGTTATGAGCAAAGCAAAGACATCAAAAAACTCTCATCTTAAACTTTTAGGGGAATGTGTAAAAAATTTTGTCTTTGACATGAAGAGTTTTAATTAAAAAAGCAGTAGTAAGAACACATTACCCTAAAAGTTTAAAGGAAGGTTACTTTAGAATTGTAACGTTTGAGCATATCAAGTAGATGGAGGTGTTTTCACTCCATCACTTCATTTTGTTGTGGAGTAGCAACACAACTTCGTTGGTGAATGACTCCATGAGTTTTGAAGAAATCTTATAAATCTTTAGAGAAAAATTTGGTTCCATTATCAGTTTAAGCTCTTTTAATGGGAAAAACAGAGTGTAACTCTTTAGAGGAAATAAGAGCACCATCAGTTTGTATCTTCTTTACTTTAGTATCGTATTAAGTAAATACCAAAGAAAAAAAATGATTTTAAGACATTTTGAGTTTCAGACTTATGTTTTATTAAGAAAACCAAATGCAATGACTGAAATCATCAACAATGGTTAAAAAATAGTGAGCACCAGAGTTACAAGTAATAGCAAAACTTCCCCAAATATCACAATGGATCAATTTGAAATGTGAAGTACTTTTTAATTGACTTGAAGAAAAAGAAGTTCTTCTATGTTTCCCAAAAGGGTAAGCATCACAAATCATTTTATTGGAAAAAGAAACTCCAGGAGCTAAAGTAGAAATAGAACTTGAGCGGTTTGTAGTAGGATGACCCAAATGCCAATGCCAACTATCAAATGAAAGCT
This sequence comes from Citrus glauca, assembly GCA_029633175.1. Lineage (NCBI taxonomy): Eukaryota > Viridiplantae > Streptophyta > Magnoliopsida > Sapindales > Rutaceae > Citrus > Citrus glauca. Next base: position 6,624,686 of record JAQOOD010000004.1, on the reverse strand, counting down.
TCACATTTGCATGAAGGTTTTTTGAATGTTGCAACTGATAAAGACCATTCCAACATTTACCCACTCTAATTGTTTTCTTCATAGTGAGGTCCTGAAATATACAATTGTTAGGGAAAATGTTACTGACCAATTAAGGGCTTTTGTGATTTGTGATACTAACATCAAATTGAACTTAAAAGATGGTATGAGAAAAAATTATCAAGATAGAGAGAAGAATTAATGGAAGTAGCATCAATTTTAGTTATCTGTGTAGTAGAGCTATAAACCATTTGAACGCTTGAGAGAGAAGTGTTTGGTGATAAAGACTAAAGGAGTTGAGGTGAGGAACACGTATGATTTGTGGCTTTACTATCAATTATCCAAGTATCATCAAGAGAAGAACTAAGGGCAATAACTATAAAATTAGTGAGGGGATCATTTCTACCTCGTTGTAGTATTGTTAAGATTTAATCGTGTTTCTCTTATGTTATTACCTCAGAAGATGGAGTGGTTGGTCTTTCAATTTTGGAACTATAAGTGGGTAGTGTAGAAGATTGTCATAGTTATCTCTTAATTAGTTGTGATTAGATTCATGTGTTGTGTGTATATATCATGTTTATCTCCTACTATTCTTTAGGAACAAGTTTGTACAAAAGGTTATAAAACGCCATGTATCTATAGTATTAATGAATAAAATGAAAATAGTTCCTCAAATCTTCATGGTATCAGAGCATGTATCTAAATCCCTGCAAACTTAGTAAAAAAGAAAGATTTTTTTTTCCTTCCAGAATTGAATCAAATTATCCCTCAACAGTATGACTCCCGAATCGTCAGAAATCACCACCGAATCAACCACCATATCATCATATCATATTATACATGTCTAATCTAAAAATTAAGGCCTCAATGTTGGGACTATTCTCACCGAAACCAATTATGACACTTGGTCCCAAATCAGTGAAATGTATATTGTTGGTTGTGAGAAACTTAATTATATTATTGGCGACTCACCTCAACTCGAAACAAAAGACCATGTTTACTCCAAGTGGTATACTGAAAATTAAAAAGTTAAAAACTGGTTACTTACATTAATGACACCAAAAATTATGAAGAGGTATCTTCGCTTACACACCGCTTGTGAGATTTAGAGAGCTCTTGCTAAAGCATTCTATAATGGATCGGATAAAACACAAATTTTTGCTCTTAATCAATGTGCTTTCTCCCTCTGTCTATTAGGTCGTTCTCTTCCTACATATTATGGAGAACTAGTTGAAATATTTCAAGAACTTGATTATCATGAAAAATTACCATGAAGGATGCTGATGATATTATTATGTATAAAGCATCTGTTGAGAAATTGAGAATACATATCTTCTAGAATGGTCTTGATGTTGAATTTGAACAAGTGCGAGGAGAAATCCTTCGCATGGATCCAAGTTTGGATCTTGAGTGAACATATGCATTTGTTCGTCGTGAAATAGAATTGTTCTGACCGGCAATCCAATTACTTTTGATTATGTGGCTATGTTAGCTCATTGAAATACACAACCTACACAACAAGCTAACACTTGTATTGCTATATCTTCTTCAATGACGACATCTCGTAGTTTCAATATGGAAATAAACAGTCTAGCTCATCTAGATATTGTGCTCATTATGGGGACACATGACACACTAAAAGTCGATGTTATGACTTAATTGGATACCCTGAGTGGTGGGATCCTTCCAAGGCTCTCAAAAATAAAGCCAAGACTTTAACAGTAACACCATCTGTTTCTACAGCTATAGCTGAAAAGTCTCCACCTAATGCTACTACCTTACACATCTCTTCAGATTCACAAGGTAAGTTTTTTTATAACCCTGCTTCTATTGGATTTAGTGCGTGGATTATTGATTCTGGATCAACTGATCACATGTCCTTTGATATTGCCTCTGTTTCTCAATTAAAACCATTTAAACAATCAGTTGTGTCTACAACCAATGGAACTCAAGCCTCAATTATTGGTAAAGGTTCTTTTCACTAAATAAACTAGATTTAGATTCTGTTATTATATTTCCTTCTCTTAATTTTAATTTGATATATGTCTCTCAAATTACAACTTCCTTGAATTATGTTGTGATCTTTTGGCCTAACTATTGTGTTTTCAAGGACATCAAGACAGGAAGATGATTGGGTGTGGTACTAGAAAATAGAAGCTCTATTATCCTGATCTCGTATCATCTAGCTTAAGTGCATTGGCTCAGTCCTTATCAGTTACTAGTTCAACATCTGCTTCTGATATCTAGTTATGGCACAAACGATTTGGACATGTTTCATTTGGATATTCAAAGCATTTATTTCCAGAATTATTTTCCAACACATCTATATCATTGTTTAAATATGAAACCTGTGAATTGGCAAAAAGCCATCGTGTCCTTTTTCCGCGACGTATGAATAAAAGTTCTTTGCCATTTATGCTTGTACACTCTGATGTTTGAGGTCTTGCAAAAGTTCTAACTCTGAATGGAGCACATTGGTTTGTTTCTTTTATTAATAATTATAATCGCATAACTTGGATATGTTTGATGAAAACAGAGCATGATGTTTTCTCACTTTTTAAACAATTTTCCTCAATTGTTGCTACTCAGTATAAAGCTAAAATTCAAGTTCTTGGCAGTGATAATGGTGGTGAATTTGTTAATCATGAGCTAAAAAAATTCTTATGTGAAAAAGGCATAATTCATCAACAGAACAGGGTTGTAGAAAGAAAAAATAGACATCTCCTATAAATGATTCAAGCCACCCTATTTGAAGCCAATATGCCTATTTATTATTGGGGCGAATCACTTGTACAGCATGTTACCTGATAAACCGTATCCCATCCCATATTTTAGACTTCCATACACCTCTAGAAACATTAAACCGAAGCTTATCCTCACCATCTATAGTGAACCTAACCCCAAAATTTTTTGGATGTACTACTTTTGTACACATACCAAATCATGCTTGCCATAAAACTTCAACCACTGCTTTACGATGTGTCTTTATTGGTTACGGTCTTCATAAAAAGGGGTATAGATGTTTCCATCCACCAACTCGAAAATTGTATGTCACCATGAATGTCCAATTCTATAAACAACATATGTACTTTCCTACAACTTCAGCTCCAAGTCAAGGGGAGAAAAATATTGACTTGTAGCCTCTTAGCCATTAAAGTGAAAACATGAGTCATTCTTTAACTGAACCTGCAGAACTTGAACCTAAAGAACCTGAGTCTCTCGAACTCGAACTAATAGAACCCGACCTTGAGTCACCTGAACAGCCACTTAAACAGCCAACAATACCTGAACTTGAACAGATAGATATAGAGACTGAGCTAACAACACATGAGCTTAAATCGCGTGATCATTCTAATATAGTGGAATCAGATGTATCACAATAATAATTGTCTTCACTTGATGCTTCTATTCCTCATGAGCCATCATCAATTAATGAATCTTAGGTAAATCTTGAACCTTCACTCCGAGTACTTCCTAATCGTACCACAAGAGGAGTTTCTAAAGTTAGTTATGAACCTGTTCTTAATTCTACCCGTGAATACCTATTATGTCTCTTACCATAGGTTATCAAAGGCATATGCATCATTTGCAAATCAATTATCTATTGTATATGTTTCTAATAGTGTACAGGAGGTTATAAAAGATCCTAAGTGGAAAGATACAATGAATGAAGAGATGAAGTCCTCCAATAATATGCAACATGAGAGGTGGTTGATTTACCCGCTGGAAAGAAACATGTTGGGCGTTGATGAAATTTTACAATTAAATAAAAAGTTGACGGTGATATTGAAAGGTATAAAGCTCGACTTGTGGCTAAAGGATACAGTCAAACATATAGGATTGATTATGCAGAAACTTTTGCACCAGTGGCCAAAATAAATACGTACGTATTCTCTTATCATTAGCTATGAATTTTGATTGGTCATTCCATCAATATAATGTAAAAAATGCATTCTTGCACATGAATCTCCAAGAAAAAGTATACATATAGTTGCCTCCAAGGTGTAAATTACAAGTTAAAGGAAGTAAACAAGTTTGTAAACTGCGAAAATCATTATATGGTTTAAAGTTGTCACCAAGAGCATGGTTCGGCAGATTTACAAGTTCAATAAAGGCATTTGGATATCAACAAATTAGCTCTGATCATACTCTCTTCATGAAGCATAATGAAGAAAAGCTCACAGTACTTATAATATATGTTGGTGACTTGACAGTGACAGGAAATTATATTATTGAAAGGAAAACCTTGTAGACTTATCTCTCATGAGAATTTGAAATGAAAGATCTCGGACTTTTGAAATATTTTCTAGGAATTGAGGTGTTAAGATCTAAACAAGGTATATTTTTGTCACAATGAAAATTTACAGTTGATTTGCTTAATGAAGTTGACATGTTAGACTGCAAACCGAGTGATACACCTGCTGTTGAAAATGTAAGGTTTGGTACATTATCATATTAGATTCCTGTAAATAAATAATGGTATCGAAGGTTGGTAGGACGGTTGATGTATCTTGCATATACTAGACCAGATTTGGCATACTCTCTAAGCGTTGTTAGCTAATTTATGCACTCTTCAAGTAAAGAGCATATTAAGGCCGTAATACGTATCCTACAATATATTCACTAAGGGAGATAATTTATCCGTTGAAGGCTATACCAACACAGATTGTGCTAGTTCAATTGATGATAAACGTTCAACTGCAGGATATTTGACATTCGTTGGGGGAAATCTGGTTACATGGCGAAGTAAAAAAATAAGGAGTTATAGCTATATCTAGTGCGGAAGCGGAGTATAGAGGTTTGGTTAAAGGTGTGTGTGAGCTATTATGTATTAGAAATATATTACAGGAACTCAAGATTTCATCAACATCTCCTATGAAATTATAATGTGATAACAAGGCTGCATGTGACACAGCTCATAATCTTGTTCAGCAAGATCGAACAAAGTATGTAGAGATAGACATACATTTTATTAAAGAACAACTTGAAGTAAAGATAATTGAAGTTCCTCATGTTCGATCTCAAGATCAACTTACTGACATTCTCACTAAGGCAATATCAAGTAAAGTCTTCCACCACGTTTTAGGCAAGTTGGGCATGCAAAATATCTATGCACCACCTTGAGGGGGAGTGTAGAAGATTGTCATAGTTATCTCCTAATTAGTTGTGATTAGATTCCTGTATTGTATGTGTATATCATGTTTATCTCTTAGTATTCTTTAGGAACAAGTCTGTACAAAGGCCCATAAAACGCCATGTATCTATAGTATCAATGAATAAAATAGAAAAAATATATTAGTTCCTCAAATCTTCAGGTAGTTGCTAAAATGACACAACAAAATTACACGGTTGAGAGTGAGAAATTTGTGAGGAAACATTGTTAATATGCTCTGGATAAATAAGTAATTGGTAACATTTTTGCATAAAATAATCATCTTTACTACAATGAGTGCAGCGAACCTTTGGACGATTTTTTAGTCCGCCTCCATGAGGGGAAAGCTTCCCATTTCTAGGTTTCCCAAGAGTTGGAAAAGATTGACATGATTTAAAATTTTGAAAGTTATTGCCTTGAGACACAGTTAGTGTAGACCTTTCATTTGAGGTAAATGTTGAAATAGAGATTAGTCATTGTCTCTTTTCTTGTAATATAATGACTAAATTTTATTCACTTTTGACAATTGCTTATTTAACACAATTTGACTCTGAAAGGTTAAGTAGCTATCATTAAGACCCCACAAAAATTGCATTCAACGATCTTGTTGCAACAAATGTGTCACTGTCTTAACAGCTCCACAACAGCAATTTAGAATGGTTATATATGATGCCAATTAATGCCATAAAATCTTTAAATGAGCATAATAAGAAATAATGGAAAGATCTCTTTGTTGATAATCTGAAATTGTCTTTTTTATCTCATAGGTTTTTGTGCGATTGAGTTGTGGAAAACATTCTTCCAAGTCCATCCAAATTGCTTGAGTTGTTCATGAATAGATGATGCTTGATGCAAGTTCTAGAACCATTGAATGAATAAGCCATGAGGTAACCATGTCATTAGCTCGAACCCACTGTTCAATATTTGAACAAGTGGAAGAATGAGCTAGAATTGTCCCACCAACAAAACCCAATTTATTCTTTGTCCTCAATGCCATATTCATGGACCTATACCAAGTGTTATAATTATCTCCATTGAGTAGCGGTGACACAAGGATGACTATTGGATTATCAGATTGATGTAAAGTGAATGGGTTTGAAACAGGATAAAAAAATTGAAGTATCCACACTTGATGTATTACGAGTGGAATCAACCATAAAGAATAAAAAAAGAAAGGAAATACAATTTAAAGCCTCTACGCTAATACCATATTAAAAGGCCAAAGGCAAGAAAATAATTTTTATTCATATATTACCGTTTATTCTACAATGATATAAATGCACAAGCTACCGTAACAATTACAAAGAGAAAGTCAAAGGAAAATAAATGAAAGAAGGTAGTAGTTGTCTAGTGGCGTTGGTGGTAGTTATTATTATGCCTATTGAATTCCAAAAGTCATCATTGCATGTCAAAAGTCATCATTGTATGTTATCATTGCATTTTTCCATGTGCTCCATAATTATTATACTTTTCTACTAATAGTTATATTGAATTCAATTATACTAGTCATATATCTAATTTAATATCAATTAATTGCTTTCATAATGAAAATAATGTCATGTGTTGGTGGTCAAATTGAGAAAGTCATGCTTAATTTTAATAACAAAAATATTGCTTGAGCGCCAACTGGTTGTTTTATGCTTTTAGTTGTTTAAACTAATTATCAAATAATCACCTTTTTAAATTATTCTCATTTTCTTTAATTCTCTCTGTTTTCTTCGGTTCTCCTTAAATCCATCCACTTTTTCAACTCTAACTACTTCCAACTCTTTTTTCTTAACATATGTTAGAAGCTTAATTTTTAGAAAAAATATAAAGCTAAAGCTTACGTACTCGTAACCTTTACGTGATAAACTCTTCTTCATGTCATATACATTTACATCATCAAGATACATTGCAGTTAAATGAAACAACCAATTTATTAATATGATACCATGGTTGTTGCATCAGCAATGTTGTTCTATTCTCTTATCTTTACTCCAATGACCATTAATGCTGCCACGTTCCCCACTCTCAACAGACCTAGACGACTAACTGTCAACCTCATTCTGACTCCATCCGCTCTCCATATCATAATCCGAATGAGATTCATATGGACCACATTCAAGGTGGTATTAACATTTCAATTGCATGTTTGGCATACTTACAAGAGAAAATTAGATCACATAAACCTTACCAAACTGACATTTTTTCCAGCAATGATATCTCCTATTCTTTGTTCTGCGTATATCTCCATTGACTAGCCAGCAATCCCACAATTCACAGTCATGTACACCGGCAACTCTATTTTATGGGTTCATTGCCACCCTTGCTGAGATTACTCCCCACAATTAGGGCCAATTTTTTATCCCTCAAGCTCTTCTTTTTACGCTTATGTACTATGTGACTTTGAAGAATGCTGGTATTTCCCTCATGCATAACTTATAAAAGACTGATGTATCTACATTCAATTATACCTTATTAGCCCTAAATATCTGTATTCGTCTCCACTGAGAAACTGACCTTTAAAAAGTCACATGAAGGCACAATTCATGTGCAAGAAGTCGTTTTAAGATGTGGCTTCAGTACTAACCAGAGTTATAAATTTTATGGGATTTTAGGCCTGGAACTCGGTAGATCATCTCTAGTGTCTTAGCTGAACTCTTCATTCTCTTATTGCATTGGGAGCTTGCACTATCCAAACTATTTACGTAGCAAGCCGATTCTAGAGCATGGAGCAATAATTGATGAAGGTGATGTTACCCCTCTTTAATTCATAGATGGATATTATTACATAACCTTTGAAGCTATAAGCGTTGATAGCAGGATGCTTGACATAAACCCTAATATTTTTAAAAAGGATGATAGTGGCAGCAGAGTCATTATTGACATGGAACATATGTAACTTGGCTTTTGAAAGAAGCCCGTGAGGCACTTCGTGACAAAGTTATGATACGTCTCGAAGGGAAGAAGATGAGATCATATTCGTGGCAAGACAAATTGTGTTATCATGGGATCATGTCTCATTACCTCAAGGGGTTTCCTAGTGTTAAGTTTTATTTTGGAGGCGAAGCTGAGTTGGCTTTGGAGAAAGAGAGCATGTTTTATCAACCGAGACCAGATGCATTTTGCATGGCTGTGAATCCGGCTTCTATTAGTGATAAATACGTAAACTTTTCATTTATTAGAATGATGGCTCAATAATTTTACAATGTGGGTTATGAGTTATGACATTGGTGGGAAGCAGATAACTTTCCCGTTGATGGATTGTGAACTTCTTGATGATGATTAATATTTTATGATGATAGATCATTACATGGGGTTTGTAAGTTGAGCTTTTGATCATTAATTAATAAATTAGGAAAGAGTGATGGATAGAAGCATAATTTGTTTTTTTTCGAATTTATGTATAACTAGAAAGTTTGATTGGATGCGTAGTAATTTTTTCCACCAATTTGGGTTCAGCAATAAATCACACCAAATTTTTCATTATGTTATTCAAATTTTTTGTTATAGATATTTTATTGTATTTCATTCCCAACTTTTTTATTGCGAGCTAAGCTAAGTTAGCTTTGGATATTAACAACATGATTTTGTAACTAGGGGCGCATGCATTTGGCATGGTTGTGAATCCGAGATTTATTAACAGTGATTACATAAGTTTGTCAACTATTGGAATAATATGTCTCAACAAAATTACAATATGGGATCGATTGTGAACTTTTTGATGATTGATACTTTATACTTATCATTAGTGATCATCGTATAGGGGGTTTGATTAAGTGTCAGTATATGTTATAATCACAATAAGTGATCAGAAGCTGAAAGATCGTAATTGTTAACATTCTACAATTAAAGAGCTTAAAATTAAACAATTTACAAGTACAAATAATGTAAAGAAATGGGGATTGGTTGATATTGTAATTTACAAGTGACAATTTGAAATTACTCTCAACTCGAGGATGAAGGTAGGCTACCTTATTTATAGTTTTTAACTCGGCAATCAAAATTGCAAAGATCACATCAGCGATGAGGTTCCATTTGGTTACAACTTATTAAATAAAACTTATAGGAATATAGCTTATAAGAGTAAAGCTTATACCGGTAGAGCTTTTCACAAAAAAGTCATTTGATATTTGGTTGTCAATTAAAAAAAAAACTCTTTTGAACCACTAGACTATTTGATTCTACAAAACTAAAAGTTCTTTTTTGTAATTAAATTACCAAAAAAGATGTGTATTCATAATTATATAACTTATAACAAAATGCATCCAAGCTATCAATTAATAAGAAAAAAAATTAGTTCACTCATTTCTTCATTGTTCAAAATTAAAAATGAATCAATGATATATGCTTCCAAACAAATAAAACTATCCAAATTAAAATGTTAATCAATAATATAACTGAAATGTTAATGGTACATGAGAAATGTTGCAATTTGATCATACTCTTGGTCCATTTCACGTACATTGAATGAACTTATACTTTATTCTTTCTTGTTATCTTCTCTCTAATTCTCACTTTCACTTGTTGGAAGCAATTACTCATCATTATCAAAAGGCTGCAATTCTTGGTCATTATCTTCACAGTTTCTTATTAACTTGCGAAAAACCATTGAACCAATCACAATTTTCACTTGCTTACTAAAAGGGAAACTAGGCATTTGGCTCAAAATTTTCCATTTGTTTTTCCAAACACTAAAAGTCCTCTTACTTGTGCATCTCAAGGCAGAGTTGACATGATTAAATATTTTTTTTCCCTGTTGGTTGACTTCCACATCGAAAATCTGGAAGATAATATCACTCACCTTTATAAGGACCTAAATAATCGGTCATGTGAGGATATCCAGCATCTACTAGGTAATACCTACCTGTAAAATAGAAATTCCATAGTTGAAAAAAAATTAAACAAACTTATATAGAAATGTAACATAAATGATATATTATATCTAACATGTAGGTGGATGAGGAAAATGCAAATTCTCTCCATGTAAGACCTCTAAAAATATATGCATATCATGGGCAGTGTGTTCTCATCCAGCCCATGTAAATGTAAAACACATTAAAATCATATGCACCATCATATTATAGGTGAGGTGATATATAGCCATGTGGTGACAGAAAATATGACATTGTTTTGTGATTTCTTTGCATGCAATGACTCACATGGAAAACATTTATAGAAGGTAATGGTCAACTAGTTACGAAATCCATTGCAAAGTTGCACCCACACATGAACTGATTATAGTTTTAGAAACAAAGACCGTATTTAAAAGAAACATGAAACAATACCAAGTGTGGGCAATAAACGTATTGAATAATATAATAAAAACAAAGATTGAAAAGTAGCAGGATGCATTACCTAGTGCACTCCTTACCAAAAGCGTTAGCTATGACTATGAGTTTTCTCTCAATTTTTGGGTATGTGTAGGGTTTTGCATAATCAAAGTGACAGCTATTTTATTTGAAAATAAAAAAAGAAAAAAAATGAAGTGGCGGCAACAGTTTTTATTGTGTAGGTTTTGTATATGATAGGGTATTATGTAATTAATGAAATATTATAAGGATATTTTTGATATTACATATTTTTTTGAAAAAACTCTTTAACATCTACTCCCAAATCTCAAATTCTGGGATTTTACAAGTAGAGATAAATTAGTTTATTTAAACCTAAAAACTCTACTAAAGAAAAACCATTAAATAAATACTTATGGTCATTAGATAAGTCATACCAAACATGCACTGAGAAACTTTCATGTGAATTTTATACTAGAAATCATGTCTGTTAGAATCACATGATTTAAATCATCAAACCTGATTATTTTATGGTTGTTAAACTTGATTATGGTTGTAGTGTCTAAACTTTATTATGATATAAAGGAGAGTTAACTAAGTTTGTCAAGACCACATAATCTAAATCACTCATTGTGGAGAGAAATTTGCATGAGATAGATTTACAACCTCAGAGCTAACGGTGCTCTATTATGTGGTAAGATTGTGAGACCTGATATGGGTCCCAATGACCTTTTAAATATAAAATAATATTGGTCCCACTGTAAAATCCACGAGTAATCCCACCTTAGGACCCACTACTCAGCCATATGATAGAGTACCATTGGACATGCTCACCACGTTAGCATGTTGAGGTGGTAAGCTTGTCTCTCATGTAAGTTCTTCCCCTCATTGTGATTGGTGAAGAACCACATCACATGTGCTATATACAGGTAGATAAATGTAATTAATGAAATTATAGGTATAACACCATAAAATAAGTTTTTGGGCATGAATATTTTCAACCTATAGTACGTGTAAATTCACCTCATTTCAAAAAATAATTCACAAAAATTTAAAATAAAGAGAGAGTTTAAACAATTAATCAATTATATATTTTTCTTTACATAAGTCTCATTGTTAATCATTAATATGATTTTAACATAATTTAATTTAATTATTTTATCCTATAAAAAAATGACTAAATTATCTAAAACACGTGCTTTTGTGACATAAGTTTAAACAATTAACGAGGAATTGATTGGATTGTTCAAATTTCTTCTTTATTTGAGATTATTAAAATAATATGAATTTTCTACAATTACTCTTTCAAAAAGTGGGGTGTGTTTACAAAAACTGAGGGGTGAAATTATCATCACTCTAATTTTTTTAATTAATTCATATTCCATGACAAACTTCAAAAAGCTCTGGGCACTCCAAAAGCTCCAAATTAATTCAATTTAGCTCAATTCAATTCTATGGTTTGGTTTATTGGCTAGAATAATTTAGTCCAGTACATTCAATAAAAAATATCATAATAATAATAATATATTGTTACTAAAACAACAATAATAATAAATAACATAATAAAGTCAAGTAAATCAACATACTAAAGTCGAACACGATATAGACTTATATAATTTAGAAATCAACTATAAATTACAAATCCACAATAATAAATAAAATTAGATCACAACAACATAAAATCACATATAACAATATTAGAACTCCAAATACCAACACGCACATCCACAAAACTTACATTAGCTCTCAAAGTGAGCGAAGACCAACAATTAAATAAATTAAAATAAATTATATACCTATCACGTTATGCTTACTTGTGTTAACCAATATAAGATTTATTTTTAATTTTTAATTTTCAGTTTTCAATTTTGTTCTCCTAACCATTTTGTTTGGTTTTAAACCGAATCGAACAAAAACCAATTGGTCTTGAGATTTATGAACTATTTAGTTTTTACTACTCTGAACTAAACTAAATGCCTACCGCTAATGAAAACTCATATTTGCTATATTACATATTGGACTTCCATAATATAATTTTTTTTAATTTTTTCGCGTAAACTTTTTAACTAGACTTCAGTTTTGACATGTCAAGATAGATGCTCACAAACTTTGGACGGGACCTTGAAGTTTCGCGAGCATAATTTCAAACTGAACTAAATGCCTACCCCTAATGAAAACACATATTTGCTATATTACATACTGGACTTCTATGATGGTTCTTTTATCCCTGATTCCCAGTTGCTAATATAAATTTTTTAACTAGACTTCATTTTGACATGTCAAGATAGATCTCAACAAATTTTGGACTAGACCTTAAAGTTTGGCAAGCAAAGTTTCGAGATAAACTTGATGCATCGAGATGTCTCAACAAACATTCTACTAAAACTTTTTTTTTTTTTACTAAAATTTAAATGAGCCTGAATTTGACTGAAGTGTAAATAGGTTGAATACATATGTTTGAATGACAAGTTTATTTTTTATTTTTTCCAATATATGATTGTAAGTGTTAAGTTACGTTTTTTTAAAAAAAATTGAAATATGATATTTTGACATATTGACAAAGCATGAAAAATAAAAAAAAATTAAGACATGTATTTTTTTAGTAAATTACACGAATTTTTTTCTTGTTAATTATTAAGCCAATCAAGAATTGTTCAATCATTTAAATTAAAATTAATGTATTAAAAATATTCAAAATCTATTTTAAAAATTGTAATTATAAATACAAGAGTTGGATCTATTATAAAACAGATCCACTTAATTTAAAGTTCTCATTCACATTTAAAAAAAAAATGATAGTTGAATGCACTCCAAAAAAAGAAAAGGGAAGCTAATAAATAAAAATAATAATAAAAGAATAATTAATATGAATATTAATGAGAAAATATTAAAGTTCTATTCAGTCGTTTAATATTAAATAAAAATCAGATAATTTAACTTTTTCTATTCATACGTGAAAATAAGTTATAGAAAACAAATAAATTAAAAACTCTAAACATCTAAAAATAATTAAATTTCAGAATTTGACAAAAAATTTAAAATAATTAAATTTTAGACTTTGACAAAAAGTTAAAAAAGCTCTACATTTTCACTCTCCACATATATTAGATAAATTATACTTGAAATCAGTTAAAATAAAAATTAAAAAAAGAAAAGAAAAATCACATCAACTTGTTTAATAAAATGTCATATTATATATATGGCAATCCCTATCTTATATTAATGTAAAATACATTCTTCTCACATTAATAATGTGTGAATTTTATACATATACTGTTTATATGAGGAGAATATATCTTACATGTACGAAAGATAAGAGATCCTATATGTATTACTCCAAATAAAATGATTAAAAATTAATGAGGAAGGAAATATTGCCCAAATAACTTCGGTCTGCAATTTAACCGGTCCAACTCAGAGAGGAGAAGAAAGGAGCCGAGACTCGGTGGTAATGGAAAGCAAAACCCTGGTAGAAGCGGCGCTTAGAGTTCTAAACACACCCGACCCTTTCGAGAAAGCCCGACTCGGCGACTCGGTTGCGTGCAGATGGCTCGACGGAACCATCACTCAGCCTTACAACCCTTCTCTGGACCTTCCTGTACCTGACCGCCCAGCTAGGCTCACCAACGTCTCTAGTCTCTACTTGTTCATCTTCTGTTTTTCATTCTGTTAAGCGTTCGATGAAATGCGTCAATGAAATAACAAAATGGGTGCAGGTTAAATTGGTGTCGCCAAGTTTAATGCCGAAGCTTGGTAAAGCTGGGAGCTTGCAGAGTAGGCAGGCTATTGTGCATAGCCTTGCGCACACTGAGAGCTGGGCCATTGATTTGTCTTGGGTATTTTTTTTTTTTTTGACCTTTTCTGTTATGTTCATGTTATGCATATAATATATAATGCTAATGATTTAGTCGATCATTTCATGGTAAGTGGTTTAGTTCTTGTGTCAGTGAAGCCTAAGTTTCACTTTTAGCTTTAATCGCTTTTTGGCTAAGCATATATGTGGTATTATGTGGATTTTTTAGCTATTAATACTTTTGTATTTTTCATGTAGGATATAGTTGCTCGTTTTGGTAAGCAAGAAGCGATGCCAAGGGAATTCTTCACAGATTTTGTGAAGGTGGCCCAAGACGAAGGCCGACACTTCACTCTCCTTGCAGCACGATTGGAGGAACTAGGTTCTTCTTATGGAGCTTGGCCAGCTCATGATGGCCTCTGGGACTCGGCCATTGCTACATCCAAGGACCTTCTGGCGCGTTTGGCAATAGAGCATTGTGTCCATGAGGTGCATAATTCTCAATTTTTTTTTTTAAGTTTGCTTTATTAGAAGGCACCTAACAGCATAATGGAGGTGAAATAATACTGAAACTCTGCTCATGACTTTGAATAAACAATTTATGTTACTAACAATGGCATTGCACTATAGCCATCTTCTTACAAAATGCAACATTCTGTTTGAGGCAGGGTGTGTTTAATGCGTCAATACAAGTATCAACTTTTTACTGAATTTAAAAAATAAAAAAATAAAAAATTTGACCTCTAGAGTCCTACCTACATTTCAATTTCCAAATATGGCATTAATGAATGATAATTTGATGAGTATATTGTATTATGCTTGCAGGCCAGGGGACTCGATGTGCTGCCCACCACCATCTCTCGTTTCTGCAATGGAGGTGATAATGAGACCGCAAAGTTACTAGAAACGGTGGTTTACCCAGAAGAAATTACACATTGTGCTGCTGGAGTAAGGTGGTTTAGATATCTTTGCTTGAGGTCTAGGGATCCAGCTTTACTTCGAGACAGCTTGGCACCTCCTGAAAGTGAAGCAGGAGAGAACGTATGTACAATAGAAGAAAATGAAGAGGTTATTCGGAAGTTTCATGCCATAGTGAGAACACACTTTAGGGGGCCATTGAAGCCACCTTTTAATGAGGTAGCAAGGAAAGCTGCTGGTTTTGGTCCTCAATGGTATGAGCCACTTGCCACCAAAGAGAGTGCTACCTGACTGCAAGCCAATAGTGAACTGATTTTAAGAAACAATATTGATGAAGACCATGAACTTCTTGCAGAAATTTCTTCTGAAAATTTTCAAGGATGATTACGTTTCTTCATTTTGTCGAGGCAGCTGTTTTGTGCATATGGCTTGCCGTCAAACCGAGTGATGTATCTTATACCGCAGGCTAACCAGATATCAATTCTCAGCTTCTACAAATTTGCTTCCCACAAAGACGGAGTACTGAGGATTATGATATGTCAATTCCCTGGCCGTCAGCTTGTGGCTTGATTGTTGGCGCCCAGTTTAATTTTGGTTTATAATCAGTGAAAATATAATCGTATTATGTTTATTTGCTTTTAATAAGAATTCGCTGTACGTGCTGCGAAATTTTTTCTTTTTCTTTTTTTTCAAAATGCTTTCTTGAATATCCTGGCCTACCCATGGAATTTTGTTACCACGCAGCTGGAAGAAACGATCGTCTAAACACATCATCACCAATCAGACCAAAATCAGCAATTTATTAGTTCAATTTTGATATTCTTGGTACATTATTTTATGAGGACAAAACATGATGCCGCAGCATGACCTGGGAAAAAATGAAGTCAAATACCTTGAAAATTTTGAAACCTAACATCACCTAGAATAAAATAGATCAATCAGAACCTTAATATTACAGTTCTCACTCTGAAAAGAAAGATGAGACCAATGAATTGAAGTGGGAAAAAAAAATAAAAATGGCGTACCAATACCAAGAGGCACAACAATTGCTGCAGCAAACGGATATCCCTGGAACAATTACAATAATTTTGAAAATTTTATAAGAAGCTATAGGACAATGGCCTCCACCATTCCTGATTTCCCGGCTTCCCAACATTCAGTTAAAAGGGTTTTCCTCGTGATTACAAAAGCAGTCTGCGGATGTCACTGAAGTTAGAACACAAAGCTGAAAAGAAAGCACCTGCAGGTTCAAATCCCATAAAGAAATGAATAGAAGGAAGTTTCAGTTATTATGGACAGGCAGGCAACATTTGAAGTAGTTAAATAGTGCGTCACATCCAGGCCAAATGAAAACAGAACCCCATTTTGAACTTCTAACCATCTTTACAATAAGAGAAAATCATAAACTTTCAAGAACGGCAATTCATTAAATCTCAAAACTCATGTATGGTGTAATCCTTCCCAGATTTTCTGATAACCAACATCATCCACTCACAAACATGAAAGAATTTTTCCTCTTAAAATTAGAAAATTAAATAAAATACCAGGGCTAAATCTGGCATTTAACGCTACCCATATGTCATGATTTCAATGAAGCATTACACAAAATAAAATCCACTTATGGCAGGAGCAGGAAATGAGCCAGGAAGCAGCCTAGTTATAATCATTAGCAACAAAAATGGAGAACTATGTTCCACATTTCTAAAGAAATTTGTTATTTCAAAGATGGATAAATTTTGCTCCATTACGTACCTCCAACTTTTCCCTCAAAAACACGATGATCAGCTGATAGTGTCAAATTCATCTTTGTAACAACTGCAGATGTCTCGTTTCCTGCTCACAATTAATCCAGGTTATATACACAACTCATTCAATAACTCCAAAATACTACAAATACAACCCATATCTTACCGTCACTTCCAATAACCGGTTCGACAACTTGGTTTCCTCTGCCAACAGCAAGGATACCAGCCTGAAAAATATACAAGACAAATTCACTCACAAGATAAGCAATGGCAAAGTGACATAGACAACGCCAATTGCTCCTGATAGCAAATCTATTTAAAAAAATGTAGACCCAAAGCACAAAATGGCTGGGTATTTTCTTTACTTAAAACATATCTGACAAAGAAACTTCCAGAAAACAGAAAACATAGAAGAAGTTATTTTCCCTAACTTCTAATATGAGTATTGCATCTAATAAATCTGTATATAAGAGTAATCCTAACTTTCAGTGTTCCACTTGAGGAAATGTAAGTGTTAAAAACCAACTAGTTATCGCCTACCCCAACAGCCTCTTTGTTCAGTTAAAAGAGTTCTTATTAATATCAGAAGATTGTTTTTTTTTTTTTTTTTTTTACAGTAAAACTGGTGGAACTAAAGAATGGAATCATGTGTTACCGTTTCAAAGAGGAATGAAGAGACTAGTATGAGCAAACAAATAGTTTTATGCATTTTTTAGTACTTTATACACATGCTGTGGTATTTGCTTGTGTGCATGAGTTTGAGAGAGAGAGAGAGAGAGAGAGAGAGAGAACCTGTGGTGGATTTATAATTGCACAAAATTGGTCCACAGGGAACATACCCAGGTTTGAAATGCTGCAGAAAAATACAAAAGAATGATCTTCATCTCCCAACCAAAATAAAAAGAAAAAAGTACCAAATGCATGTTTATAATTCTAGTAGTCTATCCATTGAAAAATCAACATCGAAATATCGAGATTAGTCACTGGCAATGCCAGTGGAAATACTATCCTTCATTCTAGATTTAATTTGGTCAGGGAACAAAATTCCCCTTAGTTTCTGGTAAAAATAGTGTTGCCTTACACAATCTTTCAAATCAGCTTGATCTGGTCACCAACAAAAGTTTCAGCAACTACAAGTTAGACCATGACTCCACTAAAACGAGGCCGATGAATCAAAAAAAAAAAAAAATCCCATCACACTGTGCAATAGAACTGATTGTAGTAAATACTTTTTTCACAATGGCTACAAAGCCATGACAAAGAAGGGGGAGAAAAAGTGTTTTTAGCTTGCTAGTATCATTGTGAAGCAAAAGGGACTCTAAATCGAAGGTGAGAGAAAGATATGCTAATTGATAAAATTTGAATCACTCATCCATTTACCGTATAAAAGAAATATCAGGATTTACATCTAAGTAAATTGAGGACTCAGCTCTCTACCCATAATGTGCATAAGTTAGCGATACCCCTATAACCTAGATATTATACCTGAAAGTGCCTCCTTGGAACTCATGCGGCGCAAGCTTCCCTGCCCTTGCCTTTTCAGCTAGTTCCTTGACCTGAAATTCAAGTGACCAGATACAATATCGATCACCAAGTTAATGGAGAACTAGACTATTGAATAACTGGACAAATACACAAATAAAGAATAAGTTTAAGGATAAAAACAATTTATCAACTCCTCATCTTCTGATTTCCAAAACAATCATTGAATTACTGAAGAATTTATGTGTAACTGAATTTAACACAAATTTATAAATGTTCACTGCAAGAGATGTTTCTTCATCTCTTGATCTAAAAGCTCCACTTTTTATGGACAGGCAGACCCCGAACAAGGTTCTCAAACCAGAACAGAACAACAATTAAAGTACCTCCATGGAGATTGAAGAAATAGATTTCTGATTGGCGCTCCTTACAATGGGAGTCATTAGCCCCTGCTTAAAAAAAAAAAATTATAATGAAGTCTGGATGCTATCCGCAGATTTAAAGCAATAAATTATGAAGCATACCTTCTCAGTAGCAACTGCTATCGATATATCAATGGCATCACACAAAACAATTTCTCCTTTTTCGACATCCCAGTAAGCTGCCATGTAATACCACAATCAAATTTATTATCAGAAATATTAGTAAAAAAGCACAGATAGACTACGTTAACAGTGAAGATAATGTTGATAACTAATGCTCTGCCATTGTTTTCTTTAGCTTAATTAATAGAGTTTAGTGACATTCTTTGTAGCCAACAACCAAGATTCACAACAATATAATAAAAAATATATATATTTTAACCTTCTTTATTTTTTCCGGGTGAGAAAAAGGAGAGTGGTAAAAGGGATAGCAAGCTTTCTTCCTAATCATTTTTTGACAAAGATTTAAGAATTTAGGAAACAGCACTTAATTTTCACTATTTCCAGTTGCATCGCAAAAGACAAGTTTAAAGGATATAGCCAAATATTTATCTGAACAAGAAGAACAACTGACGGATTATTCATAATTATTGAATAGCAAAACAAAGGTCAGTAGGGTACATAAAAATTGTGTCTCACTGAAGGGTATCAACAAAGATTGTCTAATTCTATATGTAGAAATAATTGTCCTCATACTCAGCTCGCAGTTTAGTACTCCCTGATATAATTGTGAGCAATCTCATTACCAGTATAGAAATAGCACATAGCTTACCATTAGCTTCTGGAACATTTTTGAGAGCGACTGCTACAGCTTTAATGACGATGTCATTTACCGAAACCTTTGTATTATGTTTCTCTGGAAATTGGTAAGCAAAATAAAATAAGCAGTCTGTCAAATTAGAATTTTCCAATAGAACAATAAAGAAATAGAAATATATATTCCATACCTTTCAGCTCCTTTCTGAAAGAAAGCAGAGGATCCAGCACAACGTCTGATACACACCATTATATGCTTTTAGATAACACATTAAATAACATCTAAAAAAATTGTATGGGTTATAAAGTTTCAGAAACCTGAAGATAAATATAAATGCGGTGTGTTCTGTTTCGATTCTAGCAACCTTCTTGCAATAACCTGCAAAAAATACCCACCAACTTAATTAAATCAACATCCTATGTCATGAATTTAATTCTGTCATAAGCCTTGAATATGTTGGTTGGACCGGACTTAAAGGGTTTAATAATAAGAACATTTATTAAATATCCATTTTTTTGCACAAGATTCCCCAATATTCAGAGAATTATACATAATAACTATTATCAATATATAAATAGCCATTATAAAATACAGAGGATATTAAAAAAGTTCATAATCACACGCCAGCAATCTTCTTAGCCAAAATATATGATTCTGCACAACCAAAAGAGAGAATAAATGCCACCAAGGGCATGGCCAAGAAGTTTTCAAGTAGCTTTATTTAGCCGGCCATTTGTGTTATAATCTTGGGGTGGGTAATTTGGGCTTTGCCCACCTCGTTACCATTTAAATAAAGGCATATATATATATATTTGTGTGTGTGTGTGTGTGTATGTGTGTGAGTGTGTGTGTGTGTGTGTAAGATAAATAAAAGGACTTTATCTGATGAGTTCAACTTCTTGACAGTTCTTTTCAGACAACATAAAGGTATGAATGACTGATCCCGCAAGCATACAGAACTATAATGAATACCATTCAATTGGAATCTTAAGTAGCTGTTCTGTAGATAATAATGATCTCATATCCTAAGTGAAGCTCTAATAACTGTAGCATGCATAAGCCTTATATTATACACAAACTTAACAGGCATGCCTGACAAAGGAACAGAAAAACTTCCATTAAACAGCCAAAAACCTTCTTGACTAATAAAATTGAGCAAATCAAACTTTGTATTACATTCATGTTACAGTTTATACTTCTTGGTAAAAAATAAAGATATCTTATGTTTCAGGCATATCCCATTCTTTAGTCCAGGCATAAGATATAGCTTCACTACTTAGTAAGGCTTTACTGAATTGTGTGATTTGTGAGGTGCACATTTCTATGCTTTTGTAGGTATTTTTTGTGTTCAATAAGAAGTAAATTCAGGATCTGTCTAATAAATTTTACCTTGCGAATTTGAGTATTGGGAAAATCTTCGAAGGAATCTGACAATTCTAAGTCAGATTTTGACCCTGGAGATACTGCAGTTGAAGTTTGTGGGAGGGGTGATGGGGATGTCTTCTCTGTGTGTGAAGAAATTCTTGAAGATACCTTTCCTGACTTAATTGCAGCCAAAACATCCCCTTTTAGTAGAGTACCATAAGGACCTGATGCCTGCAATGATGATGCATCCAATCCATGTTCTAAAATAAGCAATTTAGCTGATGGACTGATCTTCGTAAAACTCCCTTTCTGCACTTTAACAACATCTTTAGAATCATGGTGGGTTTCTTTTTCCCTTTTGACCTCTGCACCACTGGTAACAGAATTCTTCACAGTTCCAACATCACCTGGATCTTCAACCTTACAAAACAGCAAGCATTAGTTCCATGCAAAAGGTATTCTGTTGAAATGAAAATCACAAACAAGTACTTAGTACAATGATTTCACAAATTAAAACATCAGTGTAGAAAACAGCGCTGACAAGTTATCTATAGGGTTAGGTTATTTCAACATAAATGTTTGCTTATCAAAAAAAAAAAAAAAACCTTATATTTTTTAATTAAACTTTTAACACAATTTTTGAGCCATTGATCTCATACAATACAAAGGTGGATGAATTGGCATCATTAAATGCGACTTTGGCTTTCAATATCTACTATTCAATTGCATGAAATCAATGGTTCAAAATTTTGACAATGGCTCAAAATTTGTGTCAAAATTTTAAGTCAAAAATTTAAGTTGAAATAACACCTTCCTATATATAACTAGCAGTGGAGGACAATTTCAATTTCTTTTTTTTTTTTCACAAACTCATTGCAAAGTAAGCATAATTATAACTTACTGTTATAGCAATGGGCTGACCCACGGCTACATCCTTTGAACCTTCAGGTGCCAGTATCTTTGCCAAGTACCTGTACCATAAATTTTCCATCAGATAAAATAAGCAGAGGTATCAACCATCACCAATGTAAGCACATTGTACCAAACCTTTTTTAAAGTCAAATTTACTTGTAGGATAATCCCAAAACTGAATGCTATCCTAAGGAAAATGAATTCTAGCAATAATCTATGATCCAAGAGCAACAAAGCATGGGACCAAGAGAATCTTCTTTCATCTATTAAAATTTTTAGTGAAATGTTAATCATATGTTGACTATTTAGAACTTTTAATTGTGTTAAACTTAAATACAAGTTGTTCTGTTACAGTTTAGTCTCATAAACCTCAATCCTCAATGATGACTCGATGAGACTAATACTTCATCATAGGTGACAAAACAAGGTGCATAAAGCTTCAGCTTTCAAGAATTTGTGGTGTCGACGACACTAAAATGCTTATCTAATTAAAACAAATCAATGACACCAAGGCATTCACTTAAATATCCACAATGAAACTCATTCCAACACTTTGAAAACTCATTTAATCTTAAGTTTTATCTCCTCTGCCTTTGTTCTATTTGTTATTTTCCTTTTTTACAAGATACTGTAGAGATTCTGCTTACTGTGCCTACACTTTGTCCTGGATAATCAGTAGCACTTATTTCATTCATACATAGAGCAAATAAGGTAGCAAATTTATCATACTGGCAAATCAAGGCTGCAAAAGATTATGTTTCCTAACTTGAAACAATCAATGCAAACATGCAAACTACTACTGTTTTAAGTCAAATTAACTTCGGTCAGACCACGTGTGCTCCCAACAGATAGGTATAGCAAAACTCCCCTTCTCTAAGACTTGTTTCTCATTGTAAAATCAATGAAAGTGCAGTATAAGTATGAATGTTACCCCTCTTCAAGACACTCAAATTCAAGGGTCGCTTTGTCCGTCTCTATCTCACATATCACATCTCCCACTTCTATCTGTCAAATTAAGACATTAGAAAACAAAGCTTTTCACATGCAGGGTGATTTATGCTTTCACTTGATTAGATTAGAAAGCATTTTATAAATTCAATAGCTCAACAAAACTAACCTTGTCTCCTTCATTCTTTCTCCACTTAGCAATGTTACCCTGGTTCTGCAGAAGACATTTAAAACAATTCTAAGTTCTGAGATAAGGAAAGAAAGAAAGATTGGAAGGAGAGAAAAAAGGTAAAAGAGAAAATCAGCATGGGAAGCCAAACAATTTAAAACATCTGAACACAAGATTTGTTACCATAGTTGGGGATAGTGCTGGCATTTCTAGAACAACGTGAGGGGGAAGTTCTGATGTGTTGATCCTAGCAGCACTTGTTTCCTGTACTGCTTCCTTTTTAACATCCTGATGAGTTGAACTTTGTTCTTTAGCCTCTGCTCCACCAGCAATAGTAGCAGGGATATGCTGGATATCATCTGCATCCTCAACCTTGTAAACACATAAAAGTAAGTGTGAACAGTCCCCTTCCCAAATGTTACTCTTAATGGAGATAATCGAAAATCGAAAACCCCATTTCCATGTATCAACATTATTGACAACAATACAAGTATAAAGTAATGGTTGAAAAATATCAAATATCCCTAGAGAACTGCACCAGGAAAAGGAAGGACAAGAAGGGAAGAAAAAAGGAGAATATATGTACACTTACTGAGGCATACATAAGGAGGGTTATGCGAACGCATTTCAATATAGGATTTTATTTTCAAGATCAAACTAGCACATATAAATGTGCACAATATTGAACAGAGAAATAATGAAGCAACTTATGTTCAAGGATTATCAGTTTACCGTTATTGCAATAGGTTGTCCCACAGGCACATCCTTTGAACCTTCAGGTACTAGTATCTTAGCCAAAAACCTGTAAAAAGGTTTTTTTTTCAAAAAAACTATAATAAAATAAAGAAATAAAAAAATCATCTAATAAACCTTTGCCAAAAATATCCAAGGATGGAACCCCACAATCAGGTATCTACTTTGTGTGTGCCTTAAAAAATCCCACAATGAAGCTTTAACAAAAAAAATTTAGGATCATTTCTCGTGATCAGACATCTAACTTGTGTGTGCCTTTCCTCTGGTCAAAAATAATGACACAGAAAAAAATTGTAAGGAGCAAAAGAAATCAAGGTAGGATATTCAAAGAAGATAAACTGTTGAATAGGAAAATAAAAGACAGCAGATAGGAGAAAGGATTCCAAAAGAAGATTATGAGAGCATTCTCATTAGAATTCCAGACTAAAACATGAGATAAAGAGTGGATCAAAAGAGGTGC
Organism: Citrus glauca; assembly: GCA_029633175.1. Taxonomy (NCBI): domain Eukaryota; kingdom Viridiplantae; phylum Streptophyta; class Magnoliopsida; order Sapindales; family Rutaceae; genus Citrus; species Citrus glauca. Next base: position 6,600,519 of record JAQOOD010000004.1, on the reverse strand, counting down.
CATTCCAAACTGTCATAAATCACAAGTATGAAATAATAGCAATCACACGAGGAGAAGAAAAGGATATGGTCTAAAGATTACCCCTCTTCAAGACTTTCAAACTCAACTGTAGCTTTGTCCGTCTCTATTTCACATAATATATCACCGATTTCTATCTGTCAGATAGGATCAACAAAAGTCAACAAATTGATTTGACTCTGTATGACAAAGGGCATATCTTTCACTTATCATCTTTAAACCATATCAAGCATGGACAGAACTGACTTCATAACTTCCATTTTAGCAGCTTATAACTCACCTTATCTCCTTCTTTCTTCCTCCATTTAGCAATGTTACCTTGGCTCTGCACAAAAGCATCAAGCTCACAATGTGATTCAGGCAGAAAAGACGAATATCCCACCTAAAGACAAGATAAGGCAAATGGTCCACCTACAATCTTCCACTAATTCTTACCATTGTCGGGGATAAAGCTGGCATTCCCACAATGGTGTGTGAAGGAAGTTCTGCAAATATAGACTAGTGAGATAGCAGAAACATTTAAAACGCATACCTAGGCATGTTAAACAAATGACTCTCCATTAAGAATGATAAATCAAATTTTAGATAACAAGCCAAGAATATAACATAATTTCTATTGAAATTGTTGATGTAAGTACATGGCTATTTTGAGATTTTAGGAAGCTAGCTCTGAGAAATTAAATTTTCTGTGCAACCCCAAAAGCCTGAGGCAACATCCAACTCGACCATATAATTTATTTCAGACTGGGTCTTAGTTATTGTCATTAGTTTTATGCGCAATGAGCAGAGGACAATGGGTAAGTTAATCACCTAACATCTAATATTTACCTACGACTAAACCAATTTAACTAATGCTTGAACTGGAATGGCAGGGGATACACATAGCTCCCTTTGAATTCACTCTAAACACCAATGACCTTCGTTGTCTAATATTTCCAGAGAGATATATTTCCATCAATCATAATATGTCACAAGTCCTCGTGAAGCAATATTAAATTCTAGTTTCGAGTAAAATTTATTGCTACCATTTTAACATAGATGCTAAAATATATAGCAAAATGAAAAATCCTGAAAAGCATTTTGCAGAATTTCCATGGTCATGCAGGATGTAGCCCTGCTACCTTTATCAGTAGGGACAACAGGCTAAGCAGCACAATTCGAAGCAGCCTTAGTAATAGCTGAACTTGATGAAAATTCGAATGCATCAAATGTAAGTTCTCATCCTACAATTCCTTCTCTTGAAAAATGTATCAAGACATGACACTGTCCTAACAACAGAGTAGGCTTCCTAAGACCTCAATACATTACGCAAGACCTTACTAGCTTTGCTAAACTCTAGTGTAACCAAACCATCTACCCAGACTAAAAATAGACATGAAACTAAGTCAGATATATATGTTATAAATGGAAAAAAACTACACGAACAAAATTGATAAAAACCTGAAGATGAGAAATGACGCACTCCAATTTGCATCTGTAAAATGACAAACATAAGAAGAAAGCCTCAATTCCAACTAGCAAAAGTTCTATTAATTATAAATTCAAACACTAACCTTGAGCTTTAAAGGACTATCATGTACTTCAGGGGCCAAAGTTGATGACAAAGGCCTGATGAATGACTATAGTCATCAGCAAATTGCAACACAAAGAAAACAGCAAAGAAGCAGGAAGAAAAATTAAATAGGAACGGCAAGCTGTTTTGGTCCAAATGAAGCATAACAGACCAACCTAAGTCAAATATATGGATGTCTATCATTCATTCAATGACAACATCTGGCTCACATTATGAACAAAAATAATATTAGAAGATCTATTTCACCCAACTCAAGCTTCAACTAAAGTTACAAGGTTGATGAGCAGTATAAGTCAACATAAGAAATGAAAAGTAAACAGATTCAAACCTTGACAAAATGCCATTTACATCCACAAAAAAGTTTTTCCGACTGGAAATACTGCATCAAAAAGCAAAAATAAGCAAAAGAATGAGCGAAGATGAGGTGAGAGTTTACACCCACAGAAACATCAAGTTTGCAAGTCTGCAAAAGGGCAGCCAGGAACACTTACAGAAATCCTAATCAAATTTGTGCAATGAACTAATCATATAGCCAAAAAGGGGGGGGGGGAACACAAATTCAACAGCATTTTTTCATGCAACTATATACTATTATCTTTACACCTTATTAGAGCATTAAAAGGATAGAACTGAGTAATGGAGTAAGAGTGCCACAACCGGAGCATGCCTAGCCACAATGTTCAAGGACTTAAAGCATGACTTCAAGTGCTATGTTCAATAAATGCAGTTACAACTTCCTAAACCAAATGTCGATAAAATGATTTGTTGGAACTAATAGCAATAAAATAAATATTCTCAGATGAAAAAATAACGTTAACTTTACCTATAAATGTACATTTTAAGATATAAAAGTTTGGCTCTTGGCCGTCCAATTGCTGAAAGTATATCTTCCTTCAGCACATAGTCAAAATTGTTCACGCTCATTGATCGCTATTCTCACAAACACTTTGAAATAAAATATAATTCAACCCAATTGACTATCATAACAACTAAAATCAATTTTAAAAAGCAATCCAGAATCTAAATTCACTTTAAACTAAATTGTAAGTGTGTGTGTGTGTGTATATATAGACACACACACAGATATATATATATATATATATATGAGAGTACCGAGCGAGGGAGGTGGAGGAGGAGAAGGAAGAGAGGCTGAGGCGAACTCTGAAGAGTGACAGAGTTCGGGCGATCACCGGTTGTCGAAGCCGTGAAAGCGCCATCGCGGTTAAACTCTTCAAAATCAAACAAGATCTTGATTCATTCACTTCACGAATCACGCTTCATCAAAGACTTTTTTTTTTTTTTTTAGAATATCAAAGACTTTTATTTATTTACGGCTTTAACAGATTTTTTTAATACACTTATTTACCTTTTTATTTCATTTTAAAATGGGTGCTGCTTGTGTTTGTTAAAAAAAATTAATTATATTTCAAAAAGTAATTAAATATAAAATAGTATTGCAAAATACTTTTGAGTAATGGGTCATTTCTTAAAAATTTGTTCTCCTTATTATTATTAACATGATTAGAACTCTCCCTTACAATGTCCATAAGTTTGAGCCCCACAATATATTATAAGAATTTAATTTTTTTTTCTCAATTTGACTCAAGTCAGTCTTCTTTATTTTAAAATTTGAATGACGCAAATGTTTTTCATTTGAGTTTTGAAAGGTAGAAGACGTCCCTCATCTGGACAGTATTTGAGATTTATAAATTTAATCATCTCTCATGCGGGTAATATTATATAAGATTTATAAATTTAGTCCCTTATTTGGATAGTATTATATAAGATTTATAAATTTAATCTTAATAATTATTTAATTTTAAATATCAGTATAATAATCTCATAAAATATGAGTTATAATCTAAATAATAGTCTCAAATAATTCAAAAAAAGATGTTGGAAAATAAAACTTATTGTAGGAGAATGTAAGTCAATTGAGTGTGCTAGATGGGTATAAACAAAGTAATTATTTATTTTTACTCATCATATATTATTTTTAATATTATTCTTAATAGTAAATTGTATCATGTATATTTTTAATGAATAATTTTATTAAACGTAGAATGTTTAAAGTATATTTTAGAGTGCAAGTAACCTCACATTTTTAAGATATTTTTAAAAAAGATTTACTGTAGTTTATATATTCCAAATAAATAAATTTAGATTTTTAATTATCTTTAAAAAAATTATGAACTTCTTATTTGTCGAATTTTATGTAGTAACTTATATAATAGCAATAAGTGCTTAATTAATTCTAAAGGTTCTTTCCCAAAAAACAATTATTGTATGATAGTAGAGCTTTTAGGATAAATAAATAATTTTGTCTCTATTAATAAAAACTCAAATTTTTAAATTTTAGAGGTAAAGATTAGAAAGACTTTTTAGAAAGTTAAATTATCTAAAATGCATGTTATTTATTTTATAATATTATTTTATTTCTTTCATAACATAACTTTAAAAATTTATCTATTAAAATAATTTGACTGGCGCATCAAATGGAGTTTGAGAGAATTCTTATATCATCTTAATTAATTAATTCACATTATTTATTTAATTATTGTTTATTATTTTTAGAGTTAGACTATTGGCACCCATACAAATACCTCTTGAAACTCCTTTTATTATTTTACAATTTTAACCTTTATTTAAATTATAATAAGATAATTCCTAATTAAACCTCCACTTAAAAATAAAAAAAAATCCCTTAAAAAAATGTAACATTTTAGAAATTAAAAAGATTGTTGACTTTTTCTTTTGAATGAAAGAAACCTTGATGTTGAAATGGAGTTTAATAATAAAAATTAAAAAATAGAGTTTACATTAATAAGTTTTTATTAAGGATAGTTTTGCCATTGTTAGAGATTTTAAAAGAATTCTATATATTTTTAAAATATTTTAGTGAGATTAATTAAAAAAAAATGTGCTAAGAGATATTCAAAAGGTTGCCAATAGTCCCACTATTATTTTTATTTTAATCATTGTTTAATTTCACAGTATGTAAATGGCCGCTAAATGTTGACCAAAAATGTACCAAACATATTGGCACGTGCGCCCACCAACTGTTCTGGTGGATTTCGTTCTTCAACTACTATTGACAATGAAATATATATGTGATTGATTTCTTTAAAGAATAATAATAATGAATAAATTATCAGGCTCTCAAAAATAATAAAATAGATCAACTCAGCCTTTGGAATTCCAAGAAACAGTTGTACTTGGAGACATTTAACAATTTTAAAATTAACTTCTAAAGAAATTGTTTTTAAATAAGGTGGTGATATTTTCACACATGAATTTGGTAAATCCAACCTACTTCTAGAAAACGAAAGTTTATATAATTTTTAAAAATTTTCAAATAAAGAAGAATCTGAATAATTAATCAATTAAATCTATTTTAATTATTTTATGTGACTTATATTTTTTTATTATATTTGAATACTAAGATTGCTTCAGCCTAAATTTAAATTAATTGTTTACCCTTCAGACTAAAAATAGGAAAAAATTACTTTAATTTTTTTTATTTATACAAAATTCATTGTTTCTAAATGATCAATTTCACTTTATTAGTCTGATTATTAACCTTTACTTAAACTAACATAATATCTTTATGAGACAATACTCATGTAAATTGTTAGGCTGTCAAATTTATATCATTTAATTTAAATGTAAAATATTAAAAATTATTAGACTTCATTTAAAAAGTTAAATTAAAATTCACAAAAATAAGTACCTAAAATATTAGATACAAAAACGCATATCTCATTAGGTAATCCGGTCATTTTATATCACAAAGTAAAATAATTAAATAGAACTTATATTAAAGCAACTTTAATAGAAAAATAATAATCTAAGAAAAAATATAAGAATGATTTTAAATGATTAATTATACAAATATTTTTGTTGATTTGTATTTATTAAAAATAACGCAAATTTATTATAAATACTCTTTATACGTACGATGGGTTTACACAGATAATGGGGTGGAAATATCCCGACTATTTTAAATATAGGGTTAATTTTAGATTATCTTCAAATCACTCCTTATTTCTAAAAACTTCAATTTACCCTCATTTTTGTTAAGAAAACAAAAAAAAAATTATATCAACTCACCCCTAATTTTCTGTTATTAGTTATTTTCTGGAAAAAAATAGGCAAATTGAGATTTTCAAAAATAAAGAAGGTGATTTGAAAATAGTCAATTCATAAAAGGAGTAATCTGAGATTAACTCTTAAATATAATAAATAATTTACTTGTAGACTATGTATTTCCATTTGCACATTAAACAAGTAATTACAAAAAAAAAATCTTAAAAGTGTAGTTTATATTAAATGTTATCTGCTTCGATCAAATATTTGATCATAATATTCTACTAATCTAAAATTTAAAATAACTTGGAAGATGTAACCTAAAATGAAACTTTGACAGAATTTTTAAATTTTTTGAAAATGATTTAATTAATTAATTATACAAATTACTAATTATGTAAAATTGATCAATAATTAACGAGTTTGTTATCCAATTAAAGTAAGGAAAAATTTGAGTCCCAATATAAAGATCAGTACCTGAACTTGTGCCCCTAAATTTTAGAGGGCTAAAAGGTCAATGACTAGTTGAAAATTTTAGCCAAAAAATGAATGTAATCCTCCTATTATTTAGTGAAACTAAGAAATGACATTTTAAAATAAATCTAAACCTCCTTATCATTATAGCAATGTTATTTTACTACTATAACCCTTTATCTTGAGTTATTAAATTAAAAATTGAAATTAAATTTATCTAACAAATTACAAGTGTATCTCAAATTCCTCTTTCGACAATCAATTGGCTGCTTTCAATCCACTCGGCATCCTCTCCAATCCTTCACTTCACTCTTCCAATTTCTTCAATTGACTCTTCAAAATTATACTTTTATCCTCAAAACACTTATCACTCAGTTCGCATTGCTTTTGAAAAACTCAAAGATGATTTTAAAAATTTAAAAATTAATTTTGGTATTTTGTAAATTTTTTAAAAAATCACTTTTTATAAAATCATTTTATTATATAGTAAATTTTAAAAACTAAGAAATAAGTAATTTTTGAAAATTTAATTTTGAAAATCATAATACAACTTCGTATATATCCTCATATATATTATAAAAATTTAAAATTATTCTTATTGAGTAGAAAATAAAATCATTATCTTAAAGGAGGAGGTGATGATGATGATGATGATGATGATGATGATGATGATTATTATTATTATTATTATTATTATTATTATTATTATTATTATTAATTAGCGACTATATTCAGATAACAAAAAAATAAAATTAATAATTTAAGATATTTATTTTATTTATCAATTATTATATATACAAAATTAAAAATATTTTACATACATGTTTATAAATGTGTAAATAAATTTTAATTAATATTATTTATAATGCAGTCATTTATATTGTTATAGTAGTTTAATAGTAATATTCACTAAACATAAACAATTACTTTTACAACTCACAATACTTTTAAAAAATAATTTTTATCAAATATTTAACTGATTATCTTCATAGTTAGTTATTTTTATAGCACAATTAACAAACATTATTTTAAAAACTACAATATTAACAAATTGGCCCTTTACTCATTGCCCTTCTCAATCCTCCAATTTCCTTCTCAACTTTTTCTGTGGACTGCTTCAACTTGAACCTACATCATTTAGTCTTTAAAAGTCCTCAACTTCCGAAAGCATTATTTATGCCTGAAGCAAATCCTTAGATTTCAAAGACACACTTCTAATCATTTTCCCTAACACTAACAAGGCCTCTAAAAGTAAGAAATTTCTTAGTGCTATCACTCTCATTGTGGCTTCTTTAGCTTCGGCACGGCCTTCCAGCTCTAATGAGGCGACAATATAGCTAGAATTACCCAATGTGCGCTTCTTTACTTGCACGAGGAAAACATGATAAGAAAAAAATAACATGAGACTAAACTTAAGCTGAATAATGACTTTTATTGCTCACACACTACACTTTAAGCTTACAAATTATGCTCTTTATATAGAGCACAGTTAACGAACATGAGCAGAAAAATAGGACTCTGCACCACTAAGTTAAAGACTAGATAATCAAATCAGATTTAATAACTAACACCTAAATACTAGGACAATACAAGACTCATATAAGATTTATTCTCTGCAATATAGATTAAATGAATAAAAATCTCCAACAATCCCTCCCTTAAATTGATGCTGTAAACATCCAGTTTAACTGTAACAACCCTGTAACATAAACTCTCCCTCAAATTGAATTCTCTAATACCAAGTAAACTTTTAAGCTTCTGGAATGCTGCCAATTTGAGGGGCTTTGTGAATATGTCAGCAACGTGGTCTTCATTCTTACAGTAAATGAGATCAACAGTTTCATCTTTTGTGAGGCTTCGCAAGAAGTGGTATTTTACATTAATATATTTGCTTCTTCCATATATAACAAGATTCTTAGAGAGCAATATTGTTGAACTGCTATCACAGTAAATGGCAGTAGACCCTTCTTGCTTGAAAAGAAGTTCCTTAAGTTTATTCCATAACCAAATTGCTTGACAAGCGCACGCTACTGCAGCTATAAACTCAGCTTTCGTAGTCGATAAAGTTACAATCGATTGCTTGTTTTAGGACCATGAAATTATTGCTAAACCCTGATGTACATTCTCTATCATCTAGATATCCTGCATAGTCACTGTCTATATAGCCAAATAACTCTTGTCATTTTCCCCTTCTTGTAGAGCAAACCATAATTAGTTGTACCTTGTAAGCATCAAAGAATTCTTCTGGCTGCCAGTAAATGTGTCTCCATTGGGCACTCCATGTATGTGCTGATAAGGCTTACATAATGCATTATATCTTGTCTTATTATTGTTAAGTATATCAAACTACCCACAATTTACTTGTAAAGAGTGTTGTCAACCTTCTTTCTTCCTGGATTTCTAATAAGTTTCAGCCCCTTTTCTGTTGGAGTTTTAACAGAATTACAATTCTACATTTGAAATTTGTCTAAAATTTCTTCAGCATATTGATAACTCTATGAAATGAGAGTTATTATGGCAATTCTAGACTTAAATCAAGATCACTTAGAGAGTAAATTATGTGTTTTTATCGCATTTTTGTTAAAGTTTGTATAAACATTCATTTTAGTTTAGTCTTAATAAGTTTTACTTGATTTAAAGTAATTCGTACTCAAAGCATGTGCATAATTATAGGTTTCCTAAAGTTTATAATTCATGGAAGGGATGCCAATGCAGTAGGTTAGTAAAAAGGAGAAAGAATATAGTCACAAAAGAAGTGAAACAAAACCTGGAGTAGTGTAGTGTTATAGTCGTTGCTAGAGCAACCATTACTGTAGTAGTTCTGAAACAACGACAGAGAAAACTTAGCACAAGATATCTGCAAAATTGCGATCTGGAGTTTCCTAATTTGACTCATGTGCACCATATGTTTTTGTTTACCCTAGTTTTCAGTTATAAAAAAGGGCACGCATCACATAAAATGGCGCAAGGAATTAACATTGGAAAAATAGAAAGGAAAAGAAGAAAACAATCGAAATTCAAGGGAACCAATTCTGCATCAGGGAAGAATCCAACAGAGCTATTTGGATTCAATCTTCATCATTCTTTACTTGTATTTTTCTTTACTCATCATAACCCTTCCAGTTTCCTTGAGTGTCAACACCTTTATTTTCTCCATTTCTCTAGTGTGTATTCTTGTGTTTTCCATCCACCATTTCCATGCCCTTTTGAGTTGGTTGCTGCCTGCAATGCTTGTTCTTCACTTTCGTGTCGTGTTATCTTTTGCTCATGAACCTGTAAGGAATTTTTTTAATTCATCTATTTAAAAGAATATCAAGATCTTTAGATTCCTCAATAGAGCAAATTATAAAATTAAACTTAGAAGTCATTAAACGAAGAATCTTTTCAACAGTGGTGACATCCTGTAGATTTTCTCTATGATTCCGCATAATGTTTGTAATTGCCATTATCCTCAAAACATACTCTAAAACAGACTCCCCCAACTTTATTTTGAAGAGCCTAATTCTCGACAAAGAGCTTGAAGTTGCACATGTTTTTGCCCTTACATTCCCTTGATACTTCTTCTTCATGGAGTCCTAAATTTGCTTGGAAGTATCCTTGCAAAGAATTGTTTCCATGATTGAATGATCAATAGCTTGAAATAGATAATTCTTGACCTTTAAGTCTTTTCAACTTTAATGCCTCTTGTTCAGTCTTTGTGCTTCTGTTAAAGGAACCTCGTCATGCCACCTTCGATCACTTACCAATATTCTTTGGACCTTAAAAAATTCTTCATCAACATGCTCCAATGATCATAATGACCATCAAAGTGTGTGATTGGAGGCTGAACACAGTTATTAGAAGCCATGTAATGAAATACAAGTGTGCAACCCAAGAGGGGGGGGTGAATTGGAATTTTAAAACTTATCCTAGCAAATCCACACAACAAGCAATCTAATGTCTTAATAAAAATTCAAAGCAATAAGTTCAATAAAGCACAATAATTAAAGAGTAAGGGAGAAGAGAAACAAACACACGAATTTTTATGTGGTTCGGCAATCCCCGCTTACGTCCACGCCTCCAAGCGATCCAAGCTTGAGAATTTCACTATCCAAGCCTTTCCAAGGCTTCAACCGATTACAATTGACTTCAAGGTGTCAATAAACCTTTACAACAAAGAGATTATCTCCCAATCTCTTCACTCAAGTGTCTCACACACTCAAACTCTTACAATTGAGATCAATAAACGAGAGTTACAATAAAACTCAGCTCAATGAGTAGATATTCAAAAATGAAGAACAATAAATGATTTAATCTTTTGTGTTTTACAAGTTGAAGGCTCAAGATATCACGTGTGCTTTTTGTTTTTGCTTGTTGGAGATCCTGAAAATGAGTTGGATTTGAGTTCTTATAGTTTAAGCTCAAAAACTAGCCGTTATGCACTTGTCAGCCCGAAAACGGTTAGAGATTAACTATAAACGGTTTAACCATTTGCGCTGGTCAAAGTTACCGTTGGGCTAAATTTCAAATAAACGGTTAACCGTTTTTCTGTAAACGGTTCACCGTTTTATTTCAGAATCATCATTTTAACAAAACTGGACAAAATAAGTTTTCTGAACATTATCGGTTAGCCGTTTTAAAATAAACGGTTAGCCGTTTGCTACAGTGATTGCTGCAGTGCTACAGTAATTGCTACAATGAACTTATTTTCTAAATTCACGGTTTAACCCCAAAACTTTATAAAATTATATTATGACCTAAAAAGTTATAAAACTTTGCAAATAGGTCCAATTTCAGAATTTCTAAATATTACTTTGTTTATACCAAAACATTCTGAAATTATGATATGACCCCAAAGAGTTTACTGTTTCGCACAAAGGTCCTTTTCAACATAATACCCATATTTTCAAAGTTCTCAAAACCTTTCACTTTAGTCCAAAAAAATTCATAAAATTATAGTATGGCCACAAACATTTAAATAGTTTCAAATAAGTCCAAATCCGAAATTCAAAAACAATATCAAAGGTTTTAAAACACATTCATTTAGTCTAAAACACTTTGATTTCATAGCCTCATTTTCTTATTATAAAACACAACTCATAAATCTTTGTTAAATCAAAACATGTGGTTTGTTATCACCAAAATCAATATCTGATAGCTAAATAAGCTAACAATATAGAAACTACTGTTGCAGTGAAAGAAAAATAATTGTTGCTGCACACTTTTTTTTTTTTACTTTTCCCTGTCGGCGGCTCTAATACCACTGATAAGAAAAAAAAACGAGAGGTTAAACTTATGCTGAATAATGACTTTTATTGCTCATACATTGGACTTTAAGCTTACAAATTCTGCTCTTTATATAGAGCACAATCAACAAACATTAGCAGAAAAATAAAACTCTGCACTACTAAGTTAAAGGACTAGATAAATCAAATCAGATTTAACAGCTAAGACCTAAAGACTAGGACAATATAAGACTTATTCTCTGCAACAAAGATTAAATAAATAAAATTGAACCAAAACCAATCGGTTCTAAAGAAGATGAACCAAATTTAAAAACCGAACAGAATTGAACCAAAATATTTTGGTTTGGTTCGGTTTCTAAATTTGGTTCGGTTCAGTTTGATTCAGTTTGGTAACAACATTTCTGTTTAATCAAAATATTCAGTTTAGCTAAATACTGTCTACCACTGATAATTTAATTATAAGTTTATTTTAACTTATATAATTGCAGTAACAACATTTCCGTTTTGATGATTTTAAAATAATAAGAAATCTAAAATTAGTTAATAGCATGCATATAATATTGTGTTAACTTGCAACGATTACTCCGATGTCATGAGACCCAAACCGAATAAAATAAAATGAAAAATGGATTTGAAATTAATTGAGATTTGGGGCAGAATGAGATGTTGGGTATTATCTGACACCATTACGATGGACCCAAAAACTCAAGTTATTAAGCAAACTCCCAATGTTAGTAATAAAAATAATTCGGCATAGAGTATGTGGTAGAGAGATACAGACAGACGAGACATGGCATAAATAAAAAGCCACATGCTACAGCCGAAGATGATCGTGTGTGAGGGTTAACGACGGGCGGTCACTGTGCTTGAGGGGGGGCGTGTGCTAGGCGCTGATCATGGTGTGAGGTGAGGGAGAGACCAAGAGGGACTGAGTTGAATTGCGCCTTGCACACGCAAGGGGAACGATACTGTCGAGGGGTGGTGCTGACACTGAGGAGCTGCAACATGAGGAGAGGGAGAGAGGCGAGGGCAGCAGTCTACAGATGCAATCGTGAATTCGTGATTTCCAATTTAGGGTTTTGATTTTTTGTGATTGAAATTTGATTTTAGGTTTATATTATTTTACTTTAAATATTTTATAATTAAATTGAACCGAACCGGTCGATTTCTCGGTTCACTTTAGTTTTAAACTGAACCGAACAAAAATCAATCAGTTCAACACTTTTTAAACTATTCGGTTTTTGATCATAGAACCGAATCGAACCGAACAAATTTTTTCGGTTCGGTTAAGTTTGCCCACCCCTATCTCCAACAAATAGATATATTTGGAATTTTCGATTTAGATTTAAAGTTAGGCAATATTTGGATTTATGGTTAGATTTTGGCAACTTTTTTCAAAATTTTGATAATTATTATGTATCTATTTTTTTAAGAAAAATATGAATTTATGTTTTAATTTTATATTTACTAATTACATTTTTTACCCAACACAAAGGATATAATGATTAAATTTATTAGAAAGCTAACATCATTATAATGGTAGAGAGCTTGGACTTATTTCAAGATATCAAATTTTTCTTAATTTCACCAAACAACATGGACCATAATCTTCTTTTTTTTTTTTTCAATTTTAACACTACGTACAAGATTGTTAAGTATAATTAATAAAAAAAAGGCTCAAGATGAAAGATATATGCACACCCATGTAAATAAGTATTATTTAGGGAGGATGAGTTGCCATGAAAACTTGAATCCAATCCATCCCCTTTATATTTTAATATTTTTGTTATTTGCTTTAAATTTTGCATTTAACATACTAAAAAATTCTATGAACTTGAACATTTATCTAGGCAACCCAACACAATAACAATCAAATTGAGCACTAAATGGTCAAACTAAGAGTAGAGAGTTTAGCGAGAGCAAGCACAATCATGCTCATTGCTCAATAATATTGACTTATGTCCATGCCTCCTATCCAACCTAAGTTTAAGGATTCTATTAGAATAGCCTCGTACCTTAGAGCTAAATTCTTTATGGTCATATTGAGTAATAAATAGTCAAACTAAGAGTAGATAATTTAGAGAGAACAAGCACAATGATGCTTAGCAATGTTGACTTCCATATCTCCAAGCCAACCGAGATTAAGGATTCTATGAGAATAGCCTTGTATCTTAGAGCTAAATTCTTTATAGTTGATTTCCAAGATAGCAATGGACTTAGAGGGTAGCTTTACTTTTTGGAGTGAATTAGAAATCCTGAAGAGTGAGAATACTAAGATTGGAAGTGTAGAGTAAGAGTAAAAGCATGTTACTTAATTACACTAAAATGGAAGTTCATAATCTCATTTATGTGTTTATTTTGTCTTAAATTGGGAGTGAATTATTTTAAATTACAATTTTATCTTTATTTAAAAATACAAAGTAAATAAAAAATATATTTGTAAAATAAACTATTAATTTTATTATTAGTTTAGTTATAAAAATTAATAATAATTATTAATATCCTTAATTATATAAATCACAATTTTTATTAATTTTATTTATATAAATTAAAAATTGATAACAGTAACACAAATGAAAGATTATTATTAATAATCTAGTACAAAATTAATATTTTCTTAGAATAAACTATTTATTAGTATTAATTATTCATATCAAATAAAAATAATACTATTATTTTTAAATAAATATAATAATGTTATATTTTCAAATAGAGATATTACATAGAAATATTATTAATTTTCTATGAATATAATAATATTATTTTTAAGTAGTTTTACCTTAGACTCAATTTAAATTATTATTTTAAACTAAATATAGTAATATTATATTCAAGTAACTTTAACATCAATAATTTTAGATAAATATAATATTATATTATTTTTATAAATATAATTATATTATATATAATAAGGAAATGGTGAAAAAAGAAGATTTCGACTCCCACCTCTCCCCCATTGGAGTGAGAATGCCATTTTGACATAAAAAAATTAGTAGGGCCCATGCTTCTTTATTAAGTGAGCAAGTAAATGTGGGAGTTATAAGAATCCACACTCCCCACTCTCACTCAAGCAAGTGAACACAACCTTAGAAGTTTGTGATATCTCTTATACACTCAATGGTCAAACACATAATTTTTAAGAGAAAAAAGATTCCTATAGAAGAAAAATTATTCACTAGAGTAAATACACAAATCTAACTATAAGTTTGTATAATATTATGAATGAGATAAAATGAGAGTTCAATAGTATTTTCAAGTTGAGAGAATAAGCTGATTTTTGTCTATAGAAATTGTTCTCATTGTGAGAATGTAATTTTCTATAGTTCAAGCGAAAACTAGTTATTGGAAACATGGGGAAAAAAATTGAGAACTTTAAATTTGTGCAAAAACGGCTGGCAGCTTTTACTAACCGGTCTATTGGTTAACTCATTTGATTTTTCACATGATCGGTCGGGCGGTTACTCTTTGCCTCAACATTGTTAGCTGCCTGTTTTCGGACTATACAATAAATGATTGGCTGGATATTTTAATAATTACCCTTTGAACTCATTTATAATTACACTTATGTTCCAAAATGTTAAACTTGTTTGGATCAGTCCAAATCATTTTGAAAATCGTACAAGTGGGCCAATTAACTTGAGTTTTGAAAAGTTTGCGATAGGTCCCTATTGGCTTTTACATGTTTTGCAAATAGTTCATATGTTTATAAGAAAATGCGGTTGATAATTGAATTTGAGTATCTATTTTCTTTAATCATGTTTAAAGTATATTTTTAACCAAACCATAGTAAAATAAAAAATTAAGGAGTTTCGAGAAGGTAAAGCTTGGGTGATAGTATAGACATTTTCTAATTTTGCATAAATAAAAAATATCTCCTCAGCTAAGGTTTTAAGCTCAAGTTTTGTCTTAATGAATCATTGACATTATACTTAAGCTTGCCCTCACATACATGAATCTTCTACTGAAAGAGTTACTGAGAAGAAAAAGCATAAACCAATAATGCTTAGAAAACAAAGTTTGTTATTATAAATTTCATTATTATAAAATCCAAGTTTCTATGACCATTTATGTAACCGCCTAGTATGAAAAGTGGTTATTAAAATACCATTTGAAACAAAAGTTGGAATGTCACATGTTAAATCGTATATTTAAAAAAATGCATTGAAAATCACAAAATAAATATATGACTTATAAACTACTAAGTTCTTAATAGTGGTAACCTTATATCCCCACTCTTTGATAAAGTTGATGGTATAAGTACAAATTTTTATGGAGAGTTAAACATTATTCCCATGATCCTATTATAAATGTGAGTTGGGATACGTATTTTCTCAAAATTTTGGGTAGTATTGTAAATGTATTATTTAGCAAGATTAAATTTTTTTTTTAGAATTTAACCCACTAAAAAAATCATGTATTCACCAAAAGAAAAGAAAGAAAAATTCACTAAAAGCACTTTATTGTTTATTCGATGCACTTATTAGTTGTTTTACAGATAAAAAATAGCTAAAACATTGTTAGGCGTGACCAGGAAATTGTTTAGATTTCCTCAAAAAGGGTATTTTGGACCTTTTGATTCTCTTTCGCAGTTTTAGTAATCGTTGAGCTATTTAGAAATAATTTTTAATTAAAATCCCACATTTTTCTGACTTCATGATTCATGACGTGTCATGAAATTGAGCATAATTAGCAAGTAAATTTGAGTAATTCGCCAACAGACCAACAAAAAGAATAGATAGGAATTCCAGAAACCTGCGTGAATTTTTCTATCTAAATTTGAGGCTAAAAGTTCTGTTACCCACGCTCCTAAACAGTGCGTGTAACAACCGCCTAGCCAAAAGTGGTGATCCAGTAAATACGAGTTCACATTAGCACATGACAGAAGCACTCCGTCATGTGATATGATAGTGCGATTCCTCCGAGCTTTGAACGCACGTGGGACTCTATCTGCCCTTTCATATCCTGTCCCTGTAATTACACATTTACCCCGAAAAGTACTACTTTCTCCCCAGCACAAGGCCTATCAAACTTCAAAGTTCAAACCCATCAACGCCATCAAGTCAACGTGTACCAATCAAAGTCGAATACCACACATAAGCACAAGATTTTTCCCCGTGAGTATGATACACGTAAACAAAACAAACACGTGTCCTGTAATTATAGAAGCAATTGAGGGATGTTTCGGTAATTTTAGACCTCGTAGAAAGGGTAGATTAAAAAATTATTAAAAAAAAGAGGTTGTTGATTAATTGCACGCCGGGAATAATTTAACGGTGAACGAAGAAAATAACGGGCGGGGAGATGGGCCCTCTATTTCCTATATAAACCCCGTCACCACGGCCATTTCTCTTCATTCGAATTAGCAAAACATTTGCGCTCTCTCTGCTACTCTCTTCGCCTATCGGTCCCTATTGATATACCCCCTCAATTAGTACTATTTTTCCTTCGAAGGCTTTTTATTTAGAAAAATAAAAAGGCAATTAAATTATTAAAAAATAAAAAAGGAGGACAAAAAACAGGAAAGGAGAAAAAAACAAACTAATCTGTCTCTTGCCATTTTCTTCGAACCATACCAAAACCAAAACAGCCAAAATTTTTTTTCACCTTTTCACTTTAAGTCCCTAAAATACCACTGCACCGCCGCTCGCCGTGTTCTTTGCGCCTTCCAGCGGGATCTCCGATCTAAGTCACGGATCTAAAACCCGCGGCCGGGACCTCCTCACGCCGCGCCGTCCGCCGCATCGCGCGCTACTGCTCACCGTGGGAAATTATTTGTAAGGTTTAACGATCCTCGAGTGTTTGTAATTAGTTAATTTTTTGGAATTTCCAATAAACATGGAATCATATGATGGTGGTTGAAACGGTATGTGATGATTATAATCTTATTAAAAATCGTTCCTTATAATTTGGTTGTTGTTTTATTTCCAGTTATTGTTCTGTTTCTCCTCACTCTGTGTTGGAAGATTTCTGTGGGGGCTAGGGTACTGGTGCACTATGTGTAATTAATTGTATTGTATGTTTGGCCTGTCGTGTTGTGAATCATTTTGACTTCAGCAAGTTAGAAAATAGTGTTTTGAGATTAGGGTGAGCCTTTGGCATTAGTGGATTTTTTAGTTTGATTTGATCTAGTATTCGGATTCAAGGTTAATGACTTATGTTTGAGTGTCTATGTTGTTTCTGGTTATCATATATTAAATTCCTACATTATGCTTAGGGGCTTCTTTGTTGAGTCCTTGATGTTGCTATTACCAGGAGTCAATTTGTTATCATCTTCTTAAGCGGTTATTATACTTATCTACATGTCTTGTAGATAATTTTTGTTGACTTGCATAGCACACTGAGTTGTTAGAGCTATTTTGAGATGTGGCAGGGCTTTTATTTTTTATTTTGTTTGTTCCTGTGCAGGTGGCATGTCATGTCCACTCTTTGCTGAAAATAACACTAAAAGAGCAGCAGCTGGGTTTATTTCAATACATGCTTTAGTTTGTATGAATTTACATATGAAATGGGCTCTCGGGGAAAGTTGTTATTTGATCTTAATGAACCCCCTGCTGAGGATGACGAGGAGAATGATCGAATCTTCAGTTCCCAGCCGCAGAAAGCACTTCCATCTGCTAATCCCCACACTTCTGAGTTGTTTGTAGCATCAGCAGCTCCTCAAGGAATAATAAATAACAATGCTTTCTCACATGCACCATCAGTATCTGGTTTTCAGCCTTTCAATCGAGCCAAAGCTGCCCAAGGCCATGGAGTGGAAGTTGAGCCGAAGAAGCCTGAGGATCAGAATCGAAGAGTTGCATCATCTTCTTCAAAGCCAGGTAATGGAGAGGACATTAAAGCTGCATCATCATCAGTTCCAGGTTCTGAAAATGCTGCAGCTGATGAAAGAGAAGAAGGTGAATGGTCTGATGCTGAGGGTTCTGTCGATGCTTATGCTAGTAATCTTTTGAATGAACAGGGTAAAGCATCACAAGTGCAAGGGATTTCTGAAGTGGTGGATACTGCCACTGGTGTGGATATTAAAGTTCCTGAAAGTAGCCAGGATGGAAGTAATAGTCATGGTGTGCTAGGATCGGATCAAGATCCAAGTGACCAGAAAAGGAACAGAAGCCGACATTCAGAAGCCAACATTAAAGGCGAAAAGTCTGTGGATGGTCAGGAAGAACCTTGCTTGCTCCCCAAACAAAGAGAAATTAAAGGTACTGAAGCAAGTAACACAACTAAGGGTGCAAATAATTTGGGCAAGAGAAAGATAGACCAGCAGAAAGAAGCAATGCTAGGAAAGAAACGCAACAGACAGACAGTGTTTCTTAATTTGGAAGATGTCAAGCAAGCTGGTTCTCTGAAAACTTCGACACCGAGGAGGCAGAATCCACCAGTTGTTACTCGCACTGTTAAAGAAGCTCGAACTATTCCTTCACCTGCTGAACGGGGTGGGGAAAAACAGAGTCAAGCCATTAATAAGGATCAAAAACAATATGATGTATCATCATGTAATGAAGGAGGCACTTCTGTGGAAGCTTTAGAACCTAAACCTGAATGCAACGGTGACATGAATTTTGGACTACCAGGTAGGCCAAGGAGGCTAAACAGTAGCTCTGATTTTCCCACAGAGGCATCCCAACCGCCCATTCCAAGACACAGTTCATGGAAGCAGCCTGCAGATACAAGGCAACTAAAGAACTCACATTTTTCTAATAAAAAGCCTGCTCCGGTGGGGCAAGGTTCTACAGATCCAAAGTTGGGAACTAAGAAACATCCTCCTGCCAAAAAGCAGACTGCTACTGCTAACTTGTACCAAGATACATCAGTTGAACGTCTTATACGGGAGGTGACGAATGAAAAGTTTTGGCATCACCCTGGTAAATGGTCCTCAATTATTGTTCAAGTGTTGACTGATTATGTTGATTTCTTGTGCATGGATTGTTGCAATTGGATATTTTTTGTGCACATGCATTTACGGCTCTCATGATTTTTCTCATGCCAGTTGTCCATGTCCCTCCAATTAGAACCCTATTGAGAATCGTAACACTCAAAGGACATGGAAAGGTGATGAGATTTATGTTCTTCAAGCAGGATTCTAAATTGTATTGGTACAACTTATTCACTCATTTTCACTATATCTTATCACCCTCTTATGCCTCTTGTGTGTTACAACTTATAATTCTCATAGTGGTTTTTTGGAGAGAGGAGTAATGGGCTTTGTTGCTACGTATGCATGTTATGTAGGTTCTGCTACTTTAATTGTGTTGCAGAACCTGTTTGATTGTGTATTGTCTTTCAAAATATAGAATTGTGTAGTGCGAGCCTGTTTGATGAAATATATTTGTAAAGTATAAATGTTATTATGTCTCATTAGGAGAGCCATAGTTCCATGTGATTTTGAATTTCTCAGGCCAGATTAAGATTAGGTTTCTTGAAATATTATTGTCTATAAATATATGCCATGTTTGCATGGATTTATGAAGTTTAGAAGCTACTTGCATAAATGTTACTGACTGCACAGACTGCTTGATTGTCTCTCTGTTAGCTTGAGTGTTTCCTTTGCTTGTTAGCACTTTGTTTGTATGTGGGTGGTGCATTCTTGTTTTGCATTGACCATATTGTTATTTTGAGGTTTTCCCTTTTTCTCCATTTTCCTCTGAGGGTGTGTTTTTGCATATTGTTCCTTTTTTATGCTTCTGTATCTAATTAGATCTATGATGCATCAGAGGAGAGTGAGCTCCAATGCGTCCCTGGTCGGTTTGAATCTGTAGAAGAGTATGTTAGAGTATTTGAGCCTTTGCTTTTTGAGGAATGCCGAGCACAACTATACAGCACGTGGGAGGAGTTGACTGAAACAGGTTCGAGAGATACACATGTAATGGTTCGTATAAGAAATATTGAAAGGCGAGAGAGAGGTACCCATTTTTCAAAGTATATTCTTTTCTGTTATTTCCATAATTAGATTGTGAATGAAATCTCAAACTGAAGTTTTATTTACTTTAGGTTGCTATATGATACTTGCCCTTGATGTGCATCTCATTGATGAGAGAAACAAATGTATTTGAAATATTATATTATGGTTCTTTTATTTTATTACTTTTTTCTTCTAATTTTCTTTGTTCTGAGCTAAGTGGAATCTGGATTTCAAGTGGCACTCTTTTTTGTAAAATAGTGTTGCTGTATATTCAGAATGTTCTAGCTGGAAATTAACAAGGTCTATGTCTTGGTTTTGACTGAAGACTTCCTTTTGTTGGCTTAGGGTGGTATGATGTGGTAGTGCTTCCAGTGAACGAGTGCAAGTGGTCATTTAAGGAGGGTGACGTTGCTGTTCTTTCAACCCCCAGACCTGGTTCAGGTATGATAAGTGATATTGAGGCCTTTTTACTTCTAAGCTTCATCTCTTATAACTTTGCTCATGTTGCCAAGCAGTTAGGGGCAAGAGGAACCATTCCTTGGCAGCAGAAGATGATGAGGAAGCTGAGGTATCCGGGCGTGTTGCTGGTACTGTAAGACGACATTTTCCTGTTGATGCTCGTGATCCTCCCGGGGCAATTCTTCATTTTTATGTTGGGGACTCATATGATCCTAGCAGCAGGTTATTTCAGAAATCTTGATTGTTTACTGGTTTGGTGTGGACGCTTTTGAATGGGAACTCTGTGATTTGTCCAGAAAAATGTATAATCGTTGCTAAATATTCTCAAATACAAATTTTCTCTCTCACTTTCTAATTGTAACATTATCTTTTTCAGCATGGACGATGATGATCATATTCTGAGGAAACTGCAGCCAAAAGGCATTTGGTATCTGACTGTGCTTGGTTCCCTTGCAACCACTCAACGAGAGTATGTTGCCTTGCATGCATTTTGTCGCCTCAATTCACAGGTAGCTACTGGTTCTTTGTTCTGTACGAGTAAAACTTATTTGTTTTAGCTCATGATGCCTCTTTTTTAATGGAATTAATATTATCTCTGTCTGTAGATGCAAACTGCAATCCTTAAGCCGAGTCCAGAGCACTTTCCAAAATATGAGCATCAGACCCCTACCATGCCTGAATGCTTCACACAAAATTTTATTGATCATTTGCATAGAACCTTTAACGGACCCCAGCTTGCAGCAATCCAATGGGCTGCAATACATACTGCTGCCGGCACCAGCAGTGGAATGACTAAGAGTCCATGGCCTTTCACTCTTGTTCAAGGGCCACCAGGAACAGGTAAGACGCACACTGTTTGGGGAATGCTAAATGTCATCCATCTGGTACAGTATCAGCACTACTATAATTCTTTGCTAAAGAAACTTGCGCCTGAGAGCTACAAGCAGCCTAATGAAAGTAATTCTGACAATGTTAGTATGGGATCAATTGATGAAGTTCTTCAGAATATGGACCAGAATCTTTTACGTACCCTTCCAAAACTTTGCCCAAAGCCCAGAATGTTAGTTTGTGCTCCTTCTAATGCTGCAACTGATGAACTTCTTACGCGTGTTCTTGATCGTGGGTTTATTGATGGTGAGATGAAAGTTTACAGGCCAGATGTGGCTCGAGTTGGTGTGGATTCACAGACACGGGCAGCACAGGCAGTGTCCGTTGAGCGGAGAACAGAACAGCTTTTAGTTAAGAGCCGGGAAGAAGTTATAGGATGGATGCACAATTTAAAAGGGCGTGAAGCTGTATTGTCTCAGCAGATAGCTAATCTTCAAAGGGAACTTAATGCTGCAGCATTTGCTGTTCGTTCGCAAGGATCTGTAGGTGTCGATCCTGATGTTCTTATGGCTCGTGACCAGAACCGGGACACATTGTTGCAGAATCTTGCTGCTGCTGTTGAAAACAGGGATAAAGTTCTAGTTGAGATGTCTCGCTTCCACATTTTAGAAGGTAGATTCCGTCCTGGTAGCAACTTCAATTTGGAAGAAGCCCGTGCTAGTCTTGAGGCAAGTTTTGCCAATGAGGCTGAGATAGTTTTCACAACTGTCTCAAGCAGTGGTCGCAAGTTGTTCTCTCGTCTTACTCATGGTTTTGATATGGTGGTCATTGATGAGGCAGCCCAAGCTAGCGAAGTGGGTGTTCTTCCTCCCCTTTCTCTTGGTGCAGCACGATGCGTTCTGGTGGGGGATCCTCAGCAGCTCCCTGCAACAGTTATCAGCAAGGCAGCCGGCACCTTGATGTACAGTAGGAGTCTTTTTGAGAGGTTCCAGCAAGCTGGATGCCCAGCAATGTTATTATCTGTACAGTATAGGATGCATCCTCATGTCAGGGATTTTCCTTCAAGGCACTTCTACCAGGGACGTCTTACAGACAGTGAAAGTGTTATTAATTTACCCGATGAGGTATACTACAAGGATCCCGTACTTAGGCCTTATGTATTTTTTGATGTCATTCATGGGAGGGAGTCCCATAGAGGTGGATCTGTTTCTTATCAAAACGTTGATGAAGCAAAATTTGGTGTTTGCTTGTATGAGCATCTTCAGAAAACTCTGAAGTCTATGGGTTTGGGGAAAGTCACTGTAGGCATCATTACACCATACAAGCTGCAATTGAAATGCCTTCAACATGAGTTCCGTAATGTTTTAAATTCAGAAGAAGGAAAAGATTTATATATTAATACTGTAGATGCTTTCCAAGGCCAAGAGCGTGATGTAATTATCATGTCTTGCGTGCGAGCATCAAATCATGGGGTTGGCTTTGTTGCAGATATTCGACGTATGAATGTTGCTCTTACTCGTGCAAGAAGAGCCCTTTGGGTATGGTTGAACTTTTCTTTTCTTTTTTTTTTTTTGCCCCAATCCTCTGTGACTTATTTTGTTATGCACCAACTTATTTACCCGTGTAAATGGTTTTGACTTGAGGCTTATAACTTAAAATATTGGACTTGGAATTATAACAGGTTATGGGAAATGCTGGTGCTCTCACACAATCTGATGATTGGGCTGCATTGATTGCTGATTCCAAAGCAAGGAATTGTTATATGGACATGGACTCGCTCCCTAAAGAGTTTTCTGTAGCACTAGCAGCAAAGGCACCAGGTTATGGTCCATTGCAGGGCAAGATTCCCCATAATGCAAGGGGCTTGAGATCTGCTGGGCAAAGGCATCGATCATTCGATATGAATATGGAGTCCAGGTCTGGAACACCATCAGAAGATGATGAGAAGGTATCTAGAAATGGAAATTACCGCCCCTTTAAGCCACCATTGGAGAATTCCTTGGATGATTTTGATCAATCAGGTGACAAATATAGAGATGCTTGGCAACATGGCATACAGAAGAAGCAAAGTTCTGGTGGGGTTATGACAAAGAGAGAGTTTTAGCCATTCCCAGGATCTTTTTGTGGTGTGGGAACTTGGCACCAGAAGGGCTCTCGGAGGCTTGAGGACTTGGTGGATGCTTTCTGGTGGGTGGGTTTGTGCTATACCCTGACACTTACAGGCTCCGAAGGTAAGGATTGCTTCATCTTAAGTGTTCTTGTGTGTTTTGCTATTTGGACATTCATTTCAATGATCCAAATGTGTTATGTATATAATACAGGAATTGGATTGTCGCATCAAGTTTGCGGATCTCCCAACAACACTAGGGTAATGGATCTGTGTAAGAATATTCTTATACGTAGGCATACATAATCTTCTTGATTTTGATTTTGTAAATTACATCTGATGAGAAAAAAATTCATTAATTTACATTTTTTTGAAAGTGATTCTTTTCAATGCAAAATGTGTTTTGATTAAACCATCCATACACCTTGTGCAGGAGGGAGCCAGTCGATGTAAAGATGTCGATTGGGCTGCTTTTTCCTGCACAAGTTGATGCTTTTGAATTATTATTTACATTCTAGCTATTATCTATATTACAATGTCCCAGGAGTCTTCTGGAAAATCTTCTCCAACAATGGTGAGATTTTAAGTTTTTGTTGAATTGCTTCTTCTACTGTAGGATTAAAATTTTACGAACTGATTACAGAATACACCATTCAAATGTACTTTATATGTATCATTTTTCTGCATTGCGATTCTCAGGGATTGTTGAGAAGATATTCTTGACAAATAATGGCATAGTAATGATATAGCATATGAATGAGTTTTCAAGAATCATGCTGATGTTTGTGGCACCACCCACCAGGCAGTTGAAAATTGAAAGTTGAAATTTCATTTTGATTGCAATGAAATGATAATGAAGTACTCTTGAGAAAAATTGGAAAAGTTGGATGCATGGGCGTACCTTTATCCAAAAGTTGAGAGGAATTCTCACTTGTATAATATCAATCGGTCCCCTTTTTGTTATATTATTTATACTTAATTATTTTTCTTACTAATTCATCCAGCTTGAATTCACTACAGATTCATGACCTCTAAACTGTTCAATTTTAAGCTCTTCAATTGTATTTTAGGAGTCTTCACTGCATGTCTTCTTATACCCAGTGAATTCAGTCCTTTATGTTGGAGTAAAAGTTTGACTTACCATTTACTGTGGTGTAAAGGGCATTTTTAGCCCGATAAAGGCCCGTATATCGACGTTAAAGAGTGTTCGCATTTGAGCATTTATGTTAGTTGTACTTCTCTAGTCTCTTAAAATATAATATATGTAATACAAAATGTTTTGAATGAAATATAGCAAAAAGTTTGAAAAACGTAATAAAAAATTTGGTGTACGTACCCGAATTGCTAAGGAACATTTGTACAAATATACGAATCTGCTATTGTCCCCTATATACGAATAAAAAAAATTAAGTGAAAAACATTAATGAGAAAAAAACGTTTATACTCCTACATATCACTGTTGTGAACGCGTCCGCCGCGGTAATCAGATTTGATCAATCCCCTATATGACGATGATCACCATAAAATATCAATCATCGAGAAGCTTATAATCGATCATCTGGAAGGTTATCTGCTTTCCACCAACTTCGTATAACCCACGATGTAATTTTGCTGGGCCCTCGTTTCAATAAGTGACAATTTCATGTGTTGACCATTGATTATAGTCGGATTCACAGCCATGCAAAATGCATCCAGCCCCGCTTGATAAAACATGCGGAGATGTGATCCCATAATAAAGGCAGACTGATTCTTAGCTTATGTGGAATTGCATTTACTGGATACCTGATATTTTAAACGGAATAACATCCCCTCGTTATTTGAGTTCTATTGAGTGTCATTTGAGTTCTATTAAGTTGATAAAAATCACTTGTCATGTATATTTTAATAATTATTATATAGATAATATTTAACTTCTTTATTTATTTTTTTATTTACATACTAAGCCCATCTATTGTTTTCAGCTAATGTGGGTATTTCCTTAGAGCACCTTGTCAAATAAATGTTGGCCGATTCGTAGCCTATGAGGAATTGTATCTCCTTGACACCCCAATAACCGGTCTTTTAATTTGTTCTATTTTGCTAGGTGGAAAGAAAATGTGACAAATACATTTTTGAATTAATGATATATTGTTGGTTAATAGTTAAGCGACATAAGTTTTTTTTTTTTCCCCTAGAAAAAAGAAAAATTTCATCATTTCTGATACATTATTTTCGAGCAAGATGTTTGAAGAAGTTTGAGGTCCTCCCTGATGCAAAAGCTTTTTGAATCTTTTTATCAGTGACATGGAAGGTGACAATTATTTTGTCTCATCTCGAGTACGCAACAAGCCACGTAGACAACAACTACAGAAAGATAAGACCCTTGAGTTTTGTTGCTTGAATTGGAGATTTGAAGCTTCCACGACATCTTGACTTAACCGAAACTAAAACTGAATGCAAATTGCCACCCGAGTTCGGAACTTCTTATAGATGCGTGGCCAACAAGACCATCTCATTGAAAGTTTCATAAAGAAAGCAATACAAGAAGTATAACAAGCAAGAGTACTAGATTCTATGTAGATGAGAAGACTAGCTAGCTAGGTCTAGGTCCGCTCGCACATCCGCAATAGAACTCGAGTGTTACATTATACCTTAACGGTCGACGACTCTTTCTACATAAACCGGATAACCAATGTTAACAATATTCGGGTCCACATGCGGGTGAGGCAAATTAGTCGGTGTCCGCGGCAAAGAACCATCTGTAGTCACGACTTCAAGCTTCTGTCCCGCTTCACAGTGGCCTGGAAAGTCGGACAGAAAGTAGTAGTGGCTACGAAATTTGAGATGGATTGAGTGGGAGCCAGTGTTGAAGGCCTTGATAGGCCGAGTTCTTCGGTTGCATGACTCAAAACTCTCTGCGTTGAACTAGCTTCACGTTATCTGTCCGGTTGTTGTACTCGAACACGATGGTGTCTCCAGTAGTGAAGTTCCTGGAAGATGCCCATTTCTTATAATAATCCACGTCCCTGCCCTCCTCTGGATTTGGTTTTCTCCATTCAACATTGTGAGTTTTAGAAAAACCAGCACCTTCGAGACTCACTGCTTTCTCCTGATCAATTATACCATCAACACGCAACACAGCAGTTGCCATCAGCAGCAGGAAAGCAGCTTGTATCAGCTTGTACCAAATTTAGATAATCAAATCAAATCAATGGTAAAAGATCAAGAAAGAGCCAGAGGACCCAGATTAATTACATATATATATATATATATATATATATATATGATCGTAAAAGACAACAGTCTCTGCCTCCTTGGTCTTATATATACAGAAGAGAGGCTTGCTATATAATATATTCCGAATCCTGACTTGAAAATGTTTTACTCTTTCGTTCCTCTGTTCTTGCCCATCATTGGTTTGAAATCTGGCCATAGCTGAGCCGTTCCTCTTTAAAACGACTACTAAATACCACTAAATTATTTAATTCGACAAGAAGAAGCGCTATAACAATGCCGCTGAGGAGAACCAGGCTGGGTTCGTGTTCGTGAAGGGGTTTCGGGTCGACGATCACGGCTCAATGTCGGCGATTCAAAAGCTGAACACTTCGTAAGACTTTTTTTTTTCACCGTTTTTTAGTTTTTTTAGGTGGAGTTTTTATAATTTTTGGTTAATGTGCATCTGTTCTGGTTGTCCTATTTTGTTTGGTTTCCAAGAAAATTGAGGGACAAAGAAATTTTGTTGAGATTGTGACAGTGCCTGAAGCGGAGGACTAGGTGTTGATCATAAGTTGTTGCTGCTGTCCTTAATCCTGTTGAGGGGAAGAGAAGGCAAGGAAGTTCCAGGCTACTGATTCTCCTCTATCGCATTTGCATTCTTGTTAATTCCACCAAGTAAGCCTATTTTTGGTACATTTGTTTGTTTGCTGCAAATAATTTCAACATATAATTTAATAGAATTGTTTTGTGTCGCTTGGGTTAACGAAGAAATAGAAACTGAAACTTTGGTGCAGTGTAGAGATTTGGACGAAATGAAGTTGTAAAAAAATATTGGGTTTGGCATACTTCCGTTTCTGGGTAAATTTTCTGTTGTATTTAGGCTGATTTGCTGCTGTTTTGGGATTAAATTTTTTGGTAAATTTTCCCAGTGTTTCTGGCTTTATTTGTTGCTGTTTTTGGGTTAAATTTTCTGCTGTTTTGGGTAAATTGGCTGCTGTTTTTAGATAAATTTACTACTGTTTTTGGGTTAAATTTTTTGTGATCTCTAGATAAATTTTTTTGGTGTTTTGAGCTTCATTTGCTGCTGGTTTTTATTTAAATTTTTTTGCTGTTTTTGGATAAATTTATTGATATTTTTGGGCTAAATTTTATGTTGTTCATGGGTAAATTTACTGCTATTTTTTAGTTAAATTTTTTGCTGTTTTTGGATAAATTTACTACTATTTTTGGTTAATTTTTTAATTGTTTTTATGTAAATTTGCTGTTGTTTTTGTATTTGGAGTTGGCCAGAAAATGGTCATGATGCATTTTGAATGGGGAATGATGGGGACTGATAGTAAAATTTGCTTGTGTTGTTCTTGCTACTACTTGCTCCCTTTGAGCTTCTAGAATTTGTTAAAAGTAGAGGGGAAGAAGAAAGAGATGATGAGAAATGCAAACTGTTTGCGAGCTTTAGATTGATGTACCAAGCCAACAATCATATTGCAAAACATCTATATATCTGTTTTAAGTTTTTATTTTTATTTTTTTAGGATTATAACTAATGCTATAAATGGTTATTGTGTGTCACTGTTCTGGAAGCAAATACTAGTTTAACTTTCCAGGAAAGGTGTTCGTAATTCTTACTTGGGTGATTGAATTTTGTATTGAAATGTTTACATATAAAATATTTTTACAGGGTCCAAAACTTGTGATTTTGACATTTCTTTTGATGCCTAATATCTTCGTGTACAAGTTCTTTTTGTAAACTCAAAAATGACTGAAAATGTAAATAAGGGCAGCGAGAATGATTTTGAGAAGAATGATAAGGTGAACCAGGAAAATGAAATTTTGAGAAAAAAATCGGCCTTTCATTGAGTATTTGTAAGTCTTCTTACATTAAATATCATGTGTTTGATTGTTGATAAATTTATAAATATTTAGTAAAGTCAAGGATAATAATGTGATAGTGCACTGACTATATTTTTTTTAAAATATTTAATTGACTGCAACAAGTAAGAAGCAAAAATATTATGGGAACAAAGAAAAAAAGTGGTGAATGCAGCTACCATATCAATTAATTTCCATTAAATTTGGGACATGTTTTAAGTAATAAATTATTGTTATATTCTTTAATTTTTAAAGGATTGAATTAAATTAGGGAAACGTTTCAAAAATTTGAGTTAAAAGAGAAGGCTAAATTTAGAATGGTTGGTAGTGATATAGCACAAAATAAAGACAAAGACAATGATTTTGTACAGGCAATTAAGACAACAATGGAACCTAGATGCGCTCTAGATCGTTTTGCAAAACTAGTAGCAAAATTGTTAGAAAAAAAAGTTTTTGTGGAGTTGGGATTTAAAAGTCTTCTGCACAAAAATTATGGTCGACTGAAACGAGATTTATGTTCATTGAGAGGAGTATCAATCTTGAAATGCAAGTTATACAATCTAAGCGGGGGTGAATTGTGATTTTAAATATTACGCTAAACAATTCACACAATAATTTAATCTATTGCCTTAATCAAATAAAAAACAATAAATTCAATAAAACATAATAATAAAATAGTAAGGGAAGAGAGAGCAAATACAACAATTTTTATGTGGATCGGCAATCTACGCCTACATCCACGCCTCAAAATCAACCAAGATCGATGATTTCACTATCCAAACATCTCAAGGCTTCAAGTTCTTGACAATTGACTTCTAAGGTGTTAATAAACCTTTACAACCAAGAGATTATCTCCTAATCTCTTCACTCAAGTGTTTCTCATACTTATACGCTCACAAATTTGATGAGAAAATAAAGATTACAACAAAGAACTCTCTTTTAGAATAGATATACAAATGATAGCTCAATGAAAATTTAATCTATAATGATTTGTGAATTGGAAGTTCAAAATATGTTGTTTTACAATGGTTTATGCTTGCAAGAGTTTTAAAATTGAAGTTAGAATTGAGTTTTTATATTTAAAGCCCAAAAACTAGTCGTTATAGGCACATTCCAATGAACAAGCGGTTAGTTACTTAATTTATCTAGCTCCCGCTTCAGAACAGTAAAGTTATCGTTAAATTGAAGTTGAAATTGAGTTTTTATAATTAAAGCCCAAAAACTAGCCATTATAGGTAAATTCCAATGAACAAGCGGTTAGTTGCTTAATTTATCTAGCTCGCGCTTCAGAACAGTAAAGTTATCGTTAAATTTGAATTTTACTACAATAATACTGTTCATAAAATTATATTTTTGCCCAAATTTTTTTGTAATTGTACTATAGCTCAAAACGTCATAAAGCTTTACAAACCTATTATTCCCAAAACTTTCTGACATTGTGATATGACCCAATATATGATAATATTTTCTAAAATAGTCCTTTTCAAAATTTAACATAATACTTATAAATTTTAAAGTTTTCAAAACTTTTTTAATTTAGTACAAAATTTGAAAATGTAAAATTTTCCTCAAGCGACTAGCCACTAGCCCTTAGGCGATTAGCCGCTAACTCTTTGTTCACTTATGATATTTACACTTAGGGCCTCAAACTTTCATAAATTATAGCATGAACTAAATAGTTTTGAATATTTGTAAATAAGTCCAACTTTGGAATTGAAAACAATACTTATTAAAATCAAAGATTACAAAACTTTTCATTTTAGTCAACATCTTGGAAACAACTTAATTGCATAAAATAATTGGCTTATAATTGTAAAACCTTTGGTTTATGAAAAATGATGATTTATTAATCAAAATCTTGAACTTCTCAAATTCTAAACCATTCATATATTAAATCACACCAGTTTTATAAGAATTGTTGCAATAATGAGTCCGTTGAGTTCTAAACTTTATTCTTGATTGCGTTGTTATCCGTTGACTGTCTTGAGCTTGATTTCGTATGATTCACTTTATCATAAATATTATCCTTAAAGAGCTAGTGAAATGTGAAATACCATATTTTTCAAATTACTTAAGACATATGTTTGTTATCATCAAAATTATAATATGTGTAGCCTTTTAGGCTAACAAATCTATCACCTCAAGATTTTGAGTACATTATAGGAATAAAAGATGGTGGAATCGACACTGATGTGGGTCTTGGTATTGATGACATAGATATATTGAAGGATGAATATTGTGATGACAGTGGATACATTAAGCTGAAAACTTTAGAGTCAAAAATGGTGAATTAAAGGGAGGTGAATGATGACTTTAAAAGAAGTTTTGTTTAGTTTGCTATAGCTACACTTATTTTTCCTAAATCAGGGTTGAATTTAGCCCCTTATTACTTGATTTGTTTTTTTAAAGACACGAATGCCATTAAAAAAAATTGGGCAATGTGGGTTTTTGAAGGGCTTGTTGAGGGCATACAAAAGTTTAAGGCAGGACAACAAAAAGTTATTAATTGCTGTATACTATTTTTGGAGGTAATAATTTTTTTTAAAAATGATTTCATCAATTAAATGTTATTTTCTTTTTGCTTTATCTGGATCATTTTGTTAGTTATGTTGCAGCATTTTTACATGGATACTATATCATTTGCACGAAAATTTATTGATAAATCTTTGAGTCCAATAACAACATGGATAAATCGAGATGTAACTAACTTCTTGAGTTTTGTTAAGAAAAATTGTGGTTATGGAAGCTCAAAGGTATGGCATCTACTTTTTATTAATTAAATATTAACGTATCATATTGAAATGACATGTATTTAACAATATGTGGTATTTATCATGTTAATTTGTGAGAAATTCGTCCTCAATAAAACACGACCCAAGAAGCATTTGATGGAATAAGTAGGAAGAATGAAGAGTGCATACATAATTGCCAACATCAGAAGAAATTATCACTTGTTCGAAAAGATATTGGCTGCATGGCATTGGAGCTTGATGGTTTAAAACATTCAATGGGTAACTTGATGCAGCAAATGCAACAAGTAATGGACACACTTATGGTGTGTTTACTTGTGGGTTTGGGGAATGAGAATGAAACTTATGCTTACTTGGCAAAATGTAATTTGAGAATGAGAATAAAATGTGTGGGTCCCACATAATTTGGGAATAAGGAATGAGAATCCAATTCCCATGGGAGGTTGAGAATGAAAATGTGAGAATGAGAATAAAATATATATTTACTTTTCTATTCTTCTAATTTTTTTCATATTTCCTAAATTACCCTTATTCAAATCACAAATAATTTATTATTTTAAATGTCATTAATAATAGTAATAATTATTATTAAATTTTATTAACTTTATTATTTTAGTTATTATTAATTTATTAATATTATCATTATTAACAATAAAAATAATGATAAAAATTATAATTAATAAAAATAATTAATTTATCATTATTAACAATATTATCATTATTGTTGTTGTTATTATTATTATTAATAATAAAAACAATAATAACAATATAACAATAATTAATAATAATTAAAATACTAAAGTTAATAAAATTAATAATAATAATATATGTTAATAATGATAATATTACTAAAAATAATATTAACAATAATTAATAATAACTAAAATAAGAAAGTTAATTAAATATAATAATAATAATAAGTGTTAATAATGATAATATTAATAAAAATAATATTAACAATAATTAATAATAACTAAAATAATAAAGTTAATAAAGTTTATAATAATAATAAATGTTATTAATGGTAATATTATTTTTAATAACAACAACAACAATGATAATATTGCTAATAATGATAAATTAATTATTTTTATTAATTATTAATACTATGGGTATTTTGGTAAATTGATTCTCATTCTCATTCCTCATTCCCATTTATTTTGCCAAGTAAACACATCAATATTCTCATTCCCATTTATTTTTGCCAAGTAAACATTGAAATCTCATTCCCATTCCCAGCCTATTCCCATTCCCATTTCCAGGAAGTAAACACACCATTAAAAAGAACTTAAACCAAAAGCAAGTAGAACAACAAAAGGATAATAATGGCACTCCTGTTGGAATTACTTCTCCTTCCCGAAAGCAACAAAAGTTCGATGAATCAAGCCATTAAAATTTTAATTTTGACGAACTAATGAAGAGAGCCAAAGAAAGGGCAGAGGGAGATGATATTCTTGAGAAGAAATTACTTGATATGGAGAATGTTGAAGAGAAACATGATGAGAGAATTTTGTTAAGTCATACCTAAATGAGGGAAAGTGTAAGCAAATTTTTAACAATGCAACTATACAAGTATTTAGCAATAAACTATGATATTCTTTTTTTCACAAGTAAAACATAATAGTGTATAAATGAGTATTAAGTTATAAAACATCATTTTTCCCTTTGTAGGATAATGGCCGAAAATGAGGATTGTTTTGTTGAAGAGGAATCGTCAAACCAACTTAGTGTATTTGAGATTAAAGATATGCGCTCCTGCAAGCGAAAGCCTAGACCATACCAAAAGTCCCCTTATAATCAATTTCCTAAAAAAAGAAGTAAACAAAAGATTTGTCATGATTCAATCACTTGACTAAATTCATTTTTAGAGGAAGATATAAAGTTGCTATAATATATATTTCAAGAAGAATTGCCTAAAAACTAATTAGATTTTCTCATAACCCACTTTCCTTATTATTTTTTCATTAACATTGTTGTAGTTTTAATTCTATTTTTGGATTCTTAATACAATGAGCATATTGTTGATAGAATTAGTTTTTTTGTCTCTTGCCAAGAGATGTTTTCTTTGGCTCCTAATACTTGGATCATTGACACAGTAAGCATACCTTCCTTATATTTAGTTTAATCATTCAATTTATTTATTTTCTTTCTAAGTATTTCAACCGTCTTGTTTAATGTCTCCACTTTTAGGTTATAGATTGTCTCGTCAACTACTTGACAAACAAAAAATGTGCAAAAACGAGCCTAGACATGCGTACTTGGTATTTTCCCACCATATTTTCAGTGAGTTGTACATGTTATACTATGAATTTTTTTTTTTTTTTACCGACAGTTGACTATATATGTTGATAATATACTACTTTTTTATTTATTTTATGAGTTTTGCATCAAAACATGACCTGCAAAAAGAAATCAAGCATAGAAGACTTTGTCGAAAAATCATAACATTCGAGGTAAATACATGTCAGAACTTGCAGCACGTGAAAAGGTAAGAAATTAAATGCAAAATTATGATAATTCATGGCATTGCTTAAGACATTTAATGGTAGTTATTAAATTTTATGCTTTTGTCATTTAGATCTATGATCCTATAAATAATCACTCTCCACATTGGTATATTGTGGTGTTGATTATTAAAATACAAATGGTTGAAATTTGTGACTCTATACCTAGTCATAGTTTGAATTCACATCGAGAGGAAATTGTTAGAGCAATTGTAAGTGAAGCTTGCATTTCACCTATATTATACCAATAAATACAAAAGTATTTTGACTATTATCATCACTATCACAGTTGTAGGGACTTGACAAAGTTTTCCTCGATGATTATTTGAGAAAATTTCGTTTACTTTGGGATTTTTTTAGTTTTAAAATTTCATATCCAGATAATGTCCCAGTGCAACCAAATGGAACTAGTTGTGGCTTGTTTGTGAGGAAGTTCATGGAGACGTAATGTGATTTATTATCTATAAAATATGTATGTGACATTAATTTAATTTCATAGTGATTCAAACTGTTATAATAAATGATGACTCTATTTCTTTTTTTTTTTTTTATCGTATTGTATTTAGTATAACTCAACAATAGAAAGATATCATGTTGCACTCCACCTTCTCACCAGAGATACAAATAAAGTAAGAGATAGTATCAAAGTTAAGACTGAATTATTTCATGAATCACACGAGAATAATCTTCCACCGACCAAAGTGACGAACAAAATTAATGGTCAAAAGAATATGAAGAAGAAAATGTGTAGTCCAAGAGCTTACATGTTAAGATTATGTTCCCTTTAACTATCTATTTCTTGCTTTTTCTTTTCTCCTGTTATGTTTCATGGTTTGTATTAGCTGTTTATTAGTTATTGCAATTATAATTGATGTTTTACATAAAATTAATTAGAAGCAATTTCCAATTCTCAATTGCCTAGCAAATTAAAAAGCTAGTTCTTACCTATTGCTATGTCAGTTACTTGGTTGTTGGTGGAAGAAGCCATGTGTTATGCAATTTAATGATCATTTATTTTGGTAATTTTCAATTCACTTGTTTCACTCACTTATTTGTTCAATAGGAATTTTGTTTTCTATATTGTTGAGCAAGAGGAAAGTCAAGCATATACTAACATATTTTCTAAATGAGATCTTTTATTTCATCTGGGAAGTCAATAATGTGTAAGAGCCGTGTTTGTCTTATTGATTCATTCTTTTTGGTTGGTTTGTAATGAGGATGATTTCATTTCAATTGTTCAGATTAATAGGCTCTTGCACGTTGAGCAATTAAGGATCTGATGGACCGATGGCCAATCACTTTCACATCACATGCCAATTAGTAAATTTAGATTTTGCTAACTGATTTTAATTATGTTATATGAATGATTTATTCCTTTCATTGTCGGTTTTGGATTTAGGTTTTTAAAAATTTTACTTATTTGAAAATACAACTCTATTAAATATTAGCTGTTGTTTATCATAATTGGCCGCACCATTTTTATTGTGTAGATAAAGATCTAGTCGTAAAAAAATGGCTAAATCTATTAATCACAATCATTAATTCATCGTATCAGAGATTTATGTAACAAAATAAATCATTAATCACAATCTTTGATTGCATGAAAGGAAACGGATAAGATTTATGTTGCAAAAGAAGCTTGGAGCTGATAAATGATGCGGTATGAGTGAACTTTTTGTCAATCTTTGAGGAATTTTTCTACAAAATTTTGATGTAGCTATTATTTTGAGTTTTTCTACAAAATTTTGATATAGCTATTATTTTGACTCTTGCAATGACACTCAAGAGGAAAAATCGAACATAAGGAATTAAGGTTGATTTCATAATTTTGTGGCTTGATGAGTACTTTCAAAATAAATGGAGTTGATTGTTATATTTTGACTTAATGGGGACTGATTTGAAATTAACCCTATTAAAATTCTTTACAACTTCGTATACCAAGTAGTTAAACGTTCTGGCTGTCGACAACTTTGTTTCAACCCTATTTCCTTGCCTTGTAACGATGATATCACAATGGATGACGAATGACAAGAAGGTAAGTTCTTTATTGTCTTTCAATGATTTGTATATTGTTGCTATTATTTTTAACTATTGCTGCCTTGTGAAACAACATAGTTTTTTTTTTTTTAAATTCAACAATCAAATTTCATAATAATCAATGTCGTCCATGATAGTAGCATTTACAGTTACTACTAATAAAATAAAGAAAAACAAAAATTTTGTTTACACTTTGTACAACTCAACACCTGTGTTTCTCATTCATTAAATAAATTTGCCACTTCACAATCAGCGTCAAAAATCCTGCATCAGTCATTTTAAAAAAAAAACATGAATTTTATGAACTAAGTGCCTGTGTTTCTCATTCATCAAATAAATTTGCTATTCCCAGTGAGCGTCAAACCTTACATCCTTTATTTCAAAAAATCAGCGTCAAATAAAAATGTACATGCTAAAGTCTCCAACCCACTAGCATAACTTTCCTAGAACAAAAATGCCATAAAACTTATTAGTAAATACAACATCACAGCCACTGTAAATATAGTCATTGTATTTTTTTTTTTTTACAATTCAGTAGGGTTTAAAGCCTTATAAAAGTGAGAGGGTGATTTGATTGAACTATTAACAATAATGGTCTATAGTAGTCATTATTTGACTTTTATACTAATTACAAGTTCATTTCACTGATTGTAAATATGTTCTTATTGTGTTATGACAGGTATTGGCAAAAATTACATAGTGCCAAAGTTTGATGTTCCATCATCAAACAATATTCATTCAGCAGTTATGGCAGAAAAACTATAGGGTATTTTAGTAATTAATAACAAAATAATAGTCTTACATGAATTTAATTGTTAATAACAAAATAATAGTCTTACATGAATTTAATTGTTAATAATAAAATAATAGTTCTTGTTGTATTATCACAGGGAGGGATAGTTCCTCTCATTTTATTTATTGGAATGGTAAAAACATGTATGAACTCACTACCGAAGACATTATTGGAAGGCAGTTCACATCACTTGAAGAAGCTACATATTTTTATAAAAAATACTAAAAAATAATGGGTTTTAGCATTTGCATTCACGATGAGAGACGTGATACAAATGGTGCATCCATAATGAAACACTGGGTTTGTAGTACAAAAGATGAAAAGGGATAAGAAGTATATTAAGCGTATAAACATAATTCATGAACCTAGAGCCATTACAAGAGTCAACTGTTGAGCAACATTCAAGGTAAATTTAGATAAGAAGTCTAAAACTTGGGTTACTAGGATCTTTGTTCCAGAACACTCTCATGAGTTTACAGCAAATTTTAAGACTCAATTTCTTCGATCTCATCGAATGGTTAAAGATTCTGACAATGCTCTACCTAATTCAATGAAAACAGTTGGTATAAAGACAAGAGATTATGGATTTCTTTGTCAATTAGGCTAGGGGTTATGACAATTTGAGCTTTAGATTAAAGGATTTATATAACGATTTAGATAATGAACGTCGATCTATGATACTTGAAATAAACTCAGAAGCAACACTAGCATACATAAATGCAAAAGTTGACATAGATCCAGACTTCTTTTGTAAGTACTTTGTAGATGAGGAGAATATAGTTACTTCGGGGATGTTTTGGCTTTCAATAGCACTTACAAGACAAATGAGTATAGGAAGCCTTTGGTTATTCTACTTGGTGTTAACAATCATTATGCAATAAGCTTTTTTGGATGTGCAATTCTCGCGGATGAGATAGTCGAGACCTACACATGGGTGCTTGAAACATTCTTATTTGCTATGAATAATAAAAAGCCATACTTACCATCACTGATGCAGATAGAACGATGCATAAAGCAATTAAAAAGGTAGTTCCTGAAGCTTGACATCAACTGTGTATTTGGCATCTATAAAGAAATGCACAATCTAATGTACATAAAACGCCTGAATTTGTCACAAGGTTTAAGAATTTTATGTTGGGCAATTACAGACCCGAAGAATTTGAGCAATTATGGAAGAACATAGTGGAAGAGCTTGGTTTTCAGAATAATGATTTGGTTAAGAAGATATACTTAAAACAAGAGAGATGGGTAGAAGCATTCTTACGGGGTCATGTCTTTGGTGGCGTGCACACAACACAACGGTTTAAGGGTATGAATGCATATATGAATAGATTTCTTCAAAGAAAGTTGAAGTTGCATGAATTTGTTTGTCAAATCGATTGAGCCTTAATATCTTCAAGGAATAATGATTGAAGGCAAAATTTTAAAACTAAGCATTCTACTCTAATGATTAGTACTCTTCTTCTAAGCTTGGAGAAGCATGCTGTAGGGGATTACGCTCAAGATATTTTACAAGGTTCTTAAAGAGATTTGCAAAGAAGACCGTTTATATTGTTGAGAAATGTCACTTTACTAGATATTTAAGTGTACATATTGACTAGGCATCTACAAGCAAATAAGAAGTGGAATGTGGTTTATTATCTAAAACAACAACGTTTTGAATGCTCTTATGAGAAGTTTAAATCTACTGGAATACCATGCCCTTACTTATATTGTGTGATGAAACATACACATGTTAATGAGATGCTTGCTTCATTGATTAATAAAAGATGGACCATTGATGTGAAAGTTTACAGACAATATCCAATGCCATTGGAAAGTTAATCTAAGGATGTTCTTAACAATATTCAGTATGGGTCACTAAAGGCCGAATTCAATGAAACTAGTTTTTATGCCTTAAAATCTAATGTTGCATATTGAAAATTAAAAGGTCACATTTGAAATACAAGTATGCAACCCAAGAGGGGGGGTGAATTGAGATTCTAAAAATTATTAGATTCTAAAACAAATTATCATGCAAATCTAAAATGAATTTAATGGAATAACAATTAAATCACTTACAATATAAAAAGATAAGGGAAGAGAGATTCAAACATGAAGATTTTTATGTGGTTCGGCCAACCTCGCCTACGTCCACGCCTCCAAGCTTTCCGGGCTTGAGGATTTCACTAAGCAAGCCTCCAAGGCTTTAAATGCTTACACTTGACTTCCAAGGTGTCAATGAACCTTTACAACAAGAGATTATCCTCAATCTCTTAACCCAAGTGTATTCCAATACTTACAATCACTCAAAGTAGAAGATTAAAAATTATTTTTCTCTCACATAATATTTAAGATTACAAATCAATGCCCAATGTGCGAATAGATGAAACAAGAATGTGTTTTAAAGCTCTATGAAGATTGAATTTTTGAATATAAGCTCAATGGTCGTGTTGTGACCAATCTTGTTTGAATTTGAATGAGCTTATTTATAGTTGGAGCTGAAAACTAGTCGTTATTGACTTTTTGCACACTATCAGATCACCGTTGACTGGATGTCGGATCACCGTTTGACTGGTCAATATGACCATTAGGCTGATTTTTAAATTTGTCGGATCACCGCTATCTAGGTGTCGGATCGTCGTTTAGGTCCAGAGGCTAATCTTCAGTTCTGTTCAATATCGATGAGCCGTTATCAGATTGTCGGATCGTCTTTTAGGTCTAGAGATTAGTCTTCAATTCTGTTTGATATTGGCGAACCGTTTATCAAAATTGTTGGATCGCCATTTAGGTCCAAAGACTAATCTTCAATTCTGTTTGATATCAGCAAGCCATTTATCAAATTATTGGATCGCCGTTTTCCACAGAAACTGCTGCAGTGAACTATTTTGCCAGATAACTATTTGTCCAACACTTTATAAAACTTGTCAAAAGAGATGAAAATTATTTTGAGCTTTTAAAAGATTAATCAATCTTAATCAAGTTTGTTATCATCAAAATCAATAAAGAAATATTTATATTAACAATCTCCCCATTTTTTATGATGACAGACTTTTCAAGAAAATACTTGTATAATTTTGCTCCCCTTAAATATATGCTCCCCTAAGTGAAAATTTGAAGGAATTTTTAACTTCCCTGAAATATGTTTCCATTTAGTTTTAATCTCAAAAATAATTTTAAACAAAACAGATTGAGTTGATAATAATTCTCTCCCTCTTCATCATTAAAAAAGAAATAAAAAGAGAGGTTGAGGGATTTACTTATATTGGAAAAAAAAATTTCGGCAGAATCTCCCCTTAAAAATGAGCATATCCTTAACAATACAAAAAGTTAAAAAAAACACTTCCATATATATATGCCAACTTATCAACCAACCTCCATGCCAACAATCAAACAGATCAGCAAGATAAGCAAGATATCATCAAAATCAACTCAAACATAAATAAAGTCCATAGATCCAACATAAAACATCATAAAAGCATCATAAGCATAAACAAAAGACTAATAACATCATAATAACTACATGAAATGAGTAATGTCTGTGCGAAAATTAGAGGGGTAGAAAACTAAAACGGGGCTGTAAAGAAGAGCTGCCTAGGTCATAACTAAAGTAACTGAGAATGCAGCACTGGCCAGCAAGTAGCTCCATCGGTTGATCTAAAATTTAATTCCAAAAGGTCGCAAAATCAGATTGAAGCTCCTGCTACTACTGAGACAGAAAATCAACTTTGTCAACACAATTGCTGAAAGCGATCCGCAGGAACGGTCGATGCTACATGAGGGACGACGGTCTTGGCTGGCTCGTCATCCTGAAAAGAAGCTGCTGCTGGTGCTGGTGCTGATGCTGTTGTTGCTGCTCTGCAAGGGACACATGGTCTAGCCCCAAGGCGGAAATCGGGTAACTCATCCTCGAAATAGACGTCATTTAACATATGATCATCTGCTAGTGCAAGCAGAGTATCTTCATTCTTAGAGGATGTTGTCTTTTCCCACTTCCCACGCTTTTTTAAAAAATCTGATTGCAGAAATAATCTCTCGATCAAGCTTACGGGTCTCGAGATAAACAAGCTCAATGATAGGTACTCTAAAGAATTTCAAGATCCTAGTAATGATGCTGCCATATAGAAGGGATCGGTTTGAGACTCTAGGTGTGGACAACATATGACAAAGGATAGTGTAGAATAAACTCACATGCCATCTACATATGAGGAAATTTAATAAACCAACATCAAGTTGAGTTACCTTATCAGTGTAACCCTGTCTAGGGGTGACCATGTGTTGGAGAATGATATGAAGTATTCGAACCTGGAAAGGGAGGAGTTGAGACCTAAAGGACAAAGAACAGACGTCATTAGAAAGATCCCAATGCCTACGTATGTTCCATACACCATCCACATAATAGAAATCACTAAATTCAAGTTCTTTCCTAGCGGTGTTAATGTCTAAGCCTCCATAAGAAATTCTAAGAATACTAAATAATTTTGGCTCATCAAACGCAATATGAATTCCTCCTACATAAGTATAAAGTTCAACACGACGAGTAGAGGAGAGTTCAATATTTGAATAAAAGACATGGACTAGATTTTCATAGATGTGCTCTTCTATACTTAAGGCTTCCTTCCAATGGCTAAGCAATTGAGTAATAGAATGACCACAAATGGTAATATCCGAAAAGTCCTTAATGTCGAGAGAAAAGAGGGAGTTACTGATTTGCCTATGAATTTGTCACGAAATCGCTGAGCAGAGGTGTCATTGGAAAAATGGAGGCTCTCGAAATCCTTAGGGGGAGGCTTGGAGGGACTGGAACGACGTGGAGCAATGTGCTTGGTTCGAGCACGCCTCTGTGGTTGTTCGGCTATTGATGAGATTAGAGAAATTGGAATTGGGAGAAATAAAGTTTGAGAGATGAGAGAGTATTGACAAGTTGAAATGTGATTGAAAATGAAAGAAATTTTGGCTCAATTTTGGTGAGAGAAGAGCAGCTGGTTCTAGGGTTTGAAATTTAGGATTTCTCAAATTTGAATAAAAAATGAGTTTTGATCGGTTAAAAAAGGTCTAAACTAGATGAGAAACGCTTTGAGAGGGTAAATTTGGTGAGAGGAAGTGAAAAAAATTGTGGATTTGAGAGAGAGACGAAATGTTAGTCGCAGGTATGAGAGAGAGAGAGAGAGAGAGAGAGCAAGAACGAAATAAAGAAAGAGACGAATGAATGTTCACTTATCGTGTGATAATGGCGAGCCGTTATAAAGATATCGGCGAGCCGATAGAGTCTAGATAGCTCCTTAAAATTTTTCATCAGGACGGCGGGCCGTTTATAGATATATCGGCAAGCCGACAGAGTCCAGAGAGTTTCCCCAAAATTTTTCATTAGGATGGTGAGCCGTTAATGTGTTATCGGTGAACCAATAGATTCCAGAATGCTTCCCATTGTTTCTACCCTAAAACAGTTGGTCGTTTAATGAAATAACGGCAATATGTTTTCTACAACGTATGGTTTCGCACATTTATTTTAGTATTTGGCCAACAATTAATGCATTTCAAGATCATTTCATGATCCAAAATAATTTAAGTGCCAATTTAATGCATAATTCATGAACATGTATATATTTCAACAATTTATCCATACATTTTCCAAATATACACACACTCCACATGTATATCATGATTGAGCATTTTATAGTTATTAAAACATCAAATCATCAATCAATTTTAATAAACTTAATAACATGAATAAAGATGTTAATGCAAAAATTTCATCATCCCAAGTTTATGCCGAATTTTTGAAAATTGTTCTTCGCAAAGAGGTTTTGTACAGGGGCGAACCTAGAACTCTGCAGTACCCTGGGCTAAATTAAAAAAAAAATTGTACCAAGTGAATATGAAATTTATATATATATATATATATATATATATGACAAAATACACCTAATAACAAGAGATATTAAGAGACTTATGCGTAAAATCTAAATTGTAAATAAAAATAAGTTTAAAAAAGTAATATAAAAAATACAATGCCAATACAAATTTTCTACCGAAGTTGTACTTTTCGGGGTTTCAAATTATAAAAATCATCAATTACAAAATCTGAATCAACAGTATCAGTAATTTCTCTTTCAACATAGATAATCATACAATTTGAAAACTCATTTTCCATCTTACTATGAAGTGATGTCTTGATAAGTTTCAGGTTGAAAATGCACGCTCTGTTGTGGCTGTGGAAACAGGAAGAGTCAAGACTAGACGAATCAATCTATCAATAAAAAAATAGTGTTGTGACTTCACTGTTTCAACAAATCGTCGACATAGCTCAGAAACGGAAGCCATATTTTGAATCCGTGGATGAGAAAGCACATCAATTTGATAATGTTCTAATTCTCTTCTCAAAGCAAGCACCTCATTTGGAGTGAAATCATGCGGATAAAATTTCTTAGCAAGAGACAAATATTGTCTATATCAAATGATTTGAACCCATCAACTGGATCCAATGCCGAGCTCAAAGTGAGGAGTTCCACAGTTTGCTCAGAGAATCTACTATTTAACTCCATCAATTGAAAATCTATTACAGCATTAAATACATCAAAGTGATAATGATGTTCAATTGTAACATAATCTTTTTGCTGACAATAATGCCCTATACCTTCCATCACTTATATCAAGCAAAGTAATATCATATTTTTCACAGAAAGATACTACACTTTTAATAAAATCATCCAATCCACTATCTCAAAACTCTTGCAAAAGTCTTTTTGTACTTGAGACATAGTTCAAAGCATTCAAGATGTCCAGTGATTTTGTCTGTAATGCTCGACAAAGAATATCAGAAATTCCAAGAACTTTATTCAATAAAAACAAAATAAACACAAACTCAAAGGATTTCATCTCCCTATATGCACCTTTAGCTTCCCCACGCATATC
Organism: Citrus glauca; assembly: GCA_029633175.1. Lineage (NCBI taxonomy): Eukaryota > Viridiplantae > Streptophyta > Magnoliopsida > Sapindales > Rutaceae > Citrus > Citrus glauca. The sequence continues at coordinate 6,556,808 of JAQOOD010000004.1, read as the reverse complement.
TCGACTAGATCCATCATTAATCATTTTTCTTAAAACTTCAAGAGTTGCACCAAACATCTCAATAAACCTACTAACTGAAGTAAAATGTGAGCTGCAACGTGTATCTCCAGCCCTTTGTAAAGTTCTAACTTGATTAGCCCTTGTACCAGTCTCAAGCTCTTCTAAAACTATCAAATCTATAATTTCTTTTTCTCTAGCAGATTTTAACTCAGAATAACGCTTGAAAGAAGCACTAGCAAAGTTAATAAATAGCCATACCTCATGCACTTCTTTAGATACCACAACTAATACGAGTTGTAGTTAATGAGCAAACAATGTACATAATAAGCATACGGACAATCATTGAGAAATAAAGATTGTAATCCATTCCATTCACCCGCCATATTACTAGCACCATCATACCCTTAACCTCTTAAATTTTCAACTAAAAACTGTACTAAGCAAGCACATTGCATATCTCATTCTTTAAAATCAATGCCCTTGTTTCATCGACATTCACAATTTCAAAGAAACGTTCTCGAATAAAATCATCACAATCAATATGTCTCAAAATAATAGCCATTTGTTCTTTGTAAGATTCATCTAGTGACTCATCAACTATGATACAAAATTTAGCATCACCACTTTCTCTCGAATCTTGTGTCGTACTTTATTAACAATAATATTCAATAACTCCTTTTGAATTTTAGGTGCTATGTATTGGGCATTTTTAAGAGCATTGTCTAACACAACTTTATTAACCTCCTCATTCATTGTTACTAACAACTTAATTAATTCAATAAAATTTCCACGATTAAGAGAATTAATGGACCCATCATGACCTCTAAAAGCACATGCTTATTTTGCTAACCACTTAGTAGCTACTATTGAGGTTTTAAGTCGCAATCTATTCTCCAAAATCTGTTGCGAAGATTGTGCATTCAATCTCTTATCAATATGTTTGGATGGATCCATTAAATTGCTCTATTTTAACATGGCATCATTGTGAGAAGAACCGTGACCTTCTTCATGTTGAGCAAAAGGACATGTTTTTTCACAACCAACACACTTCCAATTTTAAACCTCATCAACTACAAATGCTTCATTCTTAGATGGCTTATCACGAAAAATATAGCATGGAAAACAAAATGCTTTGTCTTTTGATATAGGATATTCAAGCCAAGGAAATTTCGAGAACCAAGAAAATTGAAATCGACGATTTTGCGTACCATATTTAGTCGATGGATACTTTTGTAGTTTGGGTTGAAATGGTCCCATATTTATATATGTCATCCGCACATCTTCTTGCTTGTCAATGGGAAAAGTACTTACTGAAAAACACAATTCGGGATCACGTTCTGAATAAGGCGTGTCAATAGTAGATGAAGTATCAACTTTATCAAATTCGACTCTTTGAGACTTAGGTGGAGAACTTGAGGCATCAATGTTGCATGTAGAACTTGTCCCATTTGATGATTGACCATCATTTACTTTAGTAAAGAATGAAAGTAGAGTTTGACATTATAACCTATAACAACATGTAATTGTGTAAGAATCAAGAAATCATTAAAAGTGTTATAAGCTATACATTCTACTAATTTTAAATATAGTTGAAGTCCCAAAATAAAAAAATCAACATTAAAGGCTCATACAAGTCAATATATGGTTAATACAAATACCCATGCCTATCAAATGTTTTAGAAAAAAAAAAGGAATTGTAAAATATTAGAATAAAGAAAAAAATTAATAGATAAATAGTGAGATTTGAGTTAATTTAATCAAATGAGGAAGTTCAATAAACAAATTTATTTCTTTATTAAACAATTTATTATCTACTCATTCCAATATAGAAATGCCAACCATCAATTAGAATTACATGATAACTAACAAATCAATAATCACCAAAAAATTATTACCCAAATCTCAATTGTTGATATTTGTTTAATTTTTTATACTTTATACCTAATTATTGCAAGAAAGAGAATCATAGAAAAGATGTTTTGATTTCACTCATGCTTGTAAACAAAAAAGAGATGGAGAGAGAGAGATAGTTGTAATAAATTAATCCATACATGTAAACGAGAGAGGGAACTGTCATAAATTAAAATAGGAGTATTTTTACCTATTAAAAATTGAATGGAAAGTGCTTGAGTCGAAAAGAAGTGAAGCAAGGGACGACCACAGCCGTAGGAGTGAGGGATTTTATTATTTCTGCTAGATGGATGCAAAAGGGAGAAATAGGGAAAGGTAAAGAGGAAAAAGTTAAAGTAAAATTTATTTTATGCATTTAATGGCAATTTTGTAATTTTTGAAAAAATTTTAATTTTTTTTTAGGGCTAGACTGGGCTGTAGCAAAGGTCCGTCTCTGGTTTTGTAAAAATATCAGCAAGTTGTTTTTTCGTAGAAATAAACTTTAAAACAATATCTCCCTTTTGAACACGATCTCTCAAGAAGTGATGTCTTATTTCTATATGCTTGGTTTGAGAGTGTTGAATGAGATTCTTTAAAAGATTTATAGCACTAGTATTATCACATTTAATAGGAATTTGTTCTAGGTTAACACTATAGTCTCTAAGTGTTTGTTTCATTCAAAGAGCTTGTGTACAACAGCTTCCTACAGCTATATATTCAGTCTCGGTAGTTGAAAGTGCAACTGAATTTTGTTTCTTACTAAACTATGAAACAAGTGAGTGACCTAGGATATGACAAGTTCCACTAGTGCTTTTCTTATCAACTTTATAACCAGCAAAATTCGCATCCGAATACCACGTTAAATCTATATGAGTTCCTCTAGGATACTTAAGGCCAATATTTATGGTTTTACTCAAATAACGAAAAATTATTTTAACAGCAAGCAAATGGGATTCCTTGGGACATGATTGAAATCTTGCACACAAACATATACTAAACATGATATCGGGTCTACTTGCACTCAAATAAAGTAAAGATCCGATCATACATTGATACATGTTGATATCCACTTTTTTGCCTTTTTTATCTTTGTCGAGCTTGGTTGTTGTGCTCATTGGTGTATTTTTGGTCTTTGAGTCATCAATGCCGAATCTTTTGAGTAGATCTTTTACATACTTGGCTTGATTTATGAAAATTTCTTCTTCATTTTTTTTATTTGCAGCAGCCCTAGGAAGTACTTCAACTCTCCTATCATACTCATTTCAAATTCATTACTCATGCAAGATGAAAATTTTTGACACAACAATTCATTAGTAGAATAAAAAATAATATCATCAACATAAATTTGAACAATAAGTATGTCTTTGTCCTTATGTTTAACAAAGAGAGTAGTATCCGCTTTATCCATGGAAAAATCATTTTCTAACAAGAAATTCTTAAGCCTATCATACCATGATCTGGGTGCTTGTTTTAATACATACAAGGCTTTAAACAACTTATAAACATGATTTGAAAGTTTTTCATTTTCAAAACCATGGGGTTGTTTTACATATACTTCTTTCATAATATACTTATTTAAGAAAGCACTTTTCACATCCATTTGAAATAAGATAAAATCTTTATGACATGCAGATGCCAACAACATTCTAATTGATTCTAGTCTAGCAATGAGTGCAAAAGTTTCATCAAAATCAATTCATTCTTCTTGGTTGTAACCTTGAGCCACTAATTTAGCTTTATGTCTTACAGCCACACCGGATTTATCCATCTTATTTTTAAATATCCATTTAGTACCTATGACGGAACCGGTTTAGGAACTAATTCCCACACATTGTTTCTTTCAAATTAATTTAACTCCTCTTGCATTGCCATAATCCATGATTTGAGAAATGAATGAATTATGCTCACAAGTATTCGTAAGCGATGATCTAGTTGTAATACCTCGTGAGAGATCTCTTAAAATTACATCTTTAGGGTGAGAAAAAACATACCTCCACTCCTTGGGGAGTGTTTAAGAAGTACTTTCATGTTGCTCCATATTTGTTTGCTCTTCTTGTTCATCCTCTTGATTTCTGTATGGTGCATTCTCTTAATTATCTTTTGATGGCTCTTCTTGTAACTCTCCATCTGCATCATCATAATTTATTCCTTTCTCCGTAAAGGAGGGGTTAGACTCATCAAATGTAACATGCATAAATTCTTCTACAACTAGTGTATTTTTGTTATAAACTCTATAAGCTTTGCTTGAGTTTTGAATATCCAAGAAAAATACCAATATTAGATTTCGAATCAAATTTGCCAAGATTGTCTTTTGTGTTAAAAAAAAAAACATTTGCATCCAAAAACTTTGAAATAACCAATATTGGGTTTTCTATATTTTCCAAAGCTCATATGAAGTTTTGTTAAGGTTAGGTCTAATCAACACACGATTTAAAACATAACAAACGGTGTTGACGGCCTCGACACGAAAAGACTCAGCCAATGAATTTTCATTCAACATAATCCTAGCCATTTTTTTTGAATGAATCTATTCTTTCTCTCAACAATTCTATTTTGTTATGGAGTTCTAGGTGATGAAAATTGATGCTTAATGCCAAAATTATTGTAAAAATTCTCAAATGCATGATTTTCAAACTCTCTTCTATGATCACTCTTAATGCATGCAATACCATGCCCTTTTTCATTTTGTATTTTCTTACAAAGCACTTTAAAGGCATCAAGAGCATCATCCTTATTGACTAAGAATAATACCCATGTATATCTAGAATAATACCCATGTATATCTAGAATAATCATCCACTATCACAAATGCATAATATTTGCCATTTAGACTAGCATATCTAAATGGCCCAAATAAATCTATGTGAAGAAGTTGAAGTGGTTTTGAAGTAGAAATATGATTTTTATTTTTTAATGATATTTTGATTTGTTTTCCAAATTGACAAGCTTCACAAATCTTATCTTTTTGACAACCAATTTTCGGAAGACCTTTAACTAAATCATTTTTCGAAATTTTTGAAATCAAATCCATACTTGCACGTCGTAACCTTCTATGCCATAACCAACTATCATCATGTAATGCGGTAAAGCATCTATCAAGAGTACATACACATTCTATGTCAATGATATAAACATTACCACATCTATTCCCAACAAATAAGATCTTGTCATTACATGAATTCTCAATAACACAACTAAATTTATCAAAGATAACTTTTTAACCTTTGTCACATAATTGACTAATACTAATTAAGTTGTGTTTTAAGTTCTCAACCAAACATACATTCTCAATTAGAGTTGAGGAAACTTTACCAACATTTCCAATTCCAAGAATTTTTCATTTTGAGTTGTTGTCTCCAAAAGATACGTCTTCACTATTTTCAATTTTGATGAAGCTTGAGAACCATGGATAGTTTCCGGTCATGTGCCTTGAACAACCATTGTCCAAGTACCATTTATTTTTCTTCTTCTTTAAGCCGTACAAAGAAAATCTCAAGTTTTATGTACTCAAAGCTTTTTGGGTCTTTGAGAGTTAGCAATGGTTCCTTTTGGAACCCAAATACATTTAACACCATAATATGTATTCCTTTTCACGGGATATCTATATTTCATGTGACCATTTTGATTACAATAATGGCAAACAATCTTATGATCACCTGTAGAGGTAGCTTTAACAAAATAATTCTTATAATATTTTTACTTCAAGTTAGGCTTATACTCAAGTCTTCTTTTATCAAAAACACATTTTTGTGAGTTAAGTATGTTATCCAACATTTTTTGCCCATTTGTAAATTTCAAAATAATCTCATTCATTTCATTGCTCTTTTTCTTAAGCATTTCATTTTCATTTTTCAAATCATCTATGTGTGATTATAAATGCTCATGTGAGATGCTAGGTTTCTCATTTGATAATGCAATTTCATCATGTAATGTTTTGTTCTCTACTTCTAGGAATGCAATTTTTGCATTTAGAGATTCATTTTCATTTTTAAGCTTTGCCGTTACCTTTTTAAGACATACATTCTTTTTACCAATCTTCATCAACTCATTATGCAATTCTTTAAAAGCATCATACAATTCATCATAGGTGGGATCATTTACCTCATTGAGATCATCATCCCCTTTTATTGCCATAAGCGCTAAGTTTGATACTTCTTGCGACCCTACTTCATCACTTGAATCTTCCTTACTATCATCCTAAGTTTCAACCATGACTTTCTTCTTGAGTTTGTTGATAAATGGGCACTCCGATCTTATATGTCCAGGCTTTTTGTATTCATAGCATATGATTACCTCTTTCTTCTCCCTTTGGTTCTTGAAGTTTCTGAAATTTTTTCGCTCTCCGATTTTCTTAAAGAATTTTCTGAACCTCCTTGCTAGCATGGCCAGCTCTTCATCGTCTGGTTCACTCCCCCCATCACTCTCATATTTTGAAGCTTTGAGAGCAATGCTTTTCTTCTTCTTTTTATGACCTTTTTCTGTTGTCAAATCTTCTTCATATGAAATGAGAGAACCAATTAAATGATCAAGAGGTAAAGTATTTAAATATTTGGCCTATTCAATAGCGTTTATTTTAGGTCTCCATTCTTTTGGAAGTGACCTAATTTATTTTTTTAACTTTCTTGCTATTTGAGAAGGTCGTCCCTAAAGCTCTTAGGGTGTTCATTATGTCCGTAAATCTAGTATACATAGAATACACATTTTCATTTTGTTCCATTTGGAATAATTCATATTGACGAGTGTATCCACTAATTTGAGACTCTTTAACTTGATTTGTCCTTTCATAGACAACTTCAAGTTTATTTTATATTTCTTGTGCACTTTCACAACTAGATACTTTATGGAATTCTTTCTTATCAAGAGTACAAAACACGACATTCATTGCCTTGGAGTTTAAGGACATTTTTCTATTTTCTAACTCACTCCATTGACTTGCTGGTTAAGGAATATCGTCTCCTACTTTATCTTTAAAAATAGTCATGAACCGACCATCACAAACAACTTCTCAAATTTTATAATCTAAACCTTGCCAATAGATTCTCATTCTAGTTTTCCAAAATGCATAGTCATTGCCATCAAAGAACAGTGGTGTAGTTATGGATTGCTCTTCTCTAAAGGTTGAGTCATTTAGGGTTGCCATGGATCTTTTACTCTAGATGATTAAGTCCTAATAAGAGAACAAGGCTCTAATACCAATTGAAATACAAGTATGCAACCCAAGAGGGGGGTGAATTGAGATTCTAAAAATTATTAGATTCTAAAACAAATTATCATACAAATCTAAAATGAATTTAATGGAATAACAATTAAATCAATTACAATATAAAAAGATAAGGGAAGAAAGATTCAAACACAAAGATTTTTATGTGGTTCGACCAACCTTGCCTACGTCCACACCTCCAAGCTTTCCGGGCTTGAGGATTTCACTAAGTAAGCCTCCAAGGTTTCAAATGCTTGCACTTGACTTCCAAGGTGTCAATAAACCTTTACAACAAGAGATTATCCCCAATCTCTTAACCCAAGTGTATTTCAACACTTATAATCACTCAAAGTAGATGATTAAAAATTATTTTTCTCTTACACAATATTTAAGATTACAAATCAATGCCCAATGTGTGAATAGATGAAACAAGAAAGTGTTTTAAAGCTCTATGAAGATTGTATTCTCGAATATAAGCTTAATGGTCATGTTTTGATCAATCTTGTTTGAATTTGAATAAGCTTATTTATAGTTGGAGCTGAAAACTAGCCGTTATTGACTTTCTGCACACTGTCGGGTCGCCGTTAACTAGATGTTGGATCACCGTTTGACTGGTCAATATGACCGTTGGGATGATTTTCAAATTTATCGGATCGCCGTTATCTAGGTATCGGATCACCGTTTAGGTCCAGTGGCTAATCTTCAGTTCTATTCAATATCGGCGAGCCGTTTATCAGATTTATCGGATCACCGTTTAGGTTCATAGACTAATCTTCAATTCTGTTTGATATCAGCGAACTGTTTATCAAAATTTTCGGATCGCTATTTAGGTCGAGAGACTAATTGCACTATTAGAATAATAGTGAATGAACCTAGTGGTTTCTCCTATTTTAATGACAATGTAATATGAAATGAACCTTCAACAATGCAATATTCATGAAATTTTAAGCTTACAAAAAAGGGTCTAACAATGATATTCTAACTCTTAACACATCAATTGATCTTATTTCCTAAGAAATTGCTACATGCATCAATTGGGTATGCTTGTTCTTTATACATCACTAGTAAACCTGTAAACCATGCCAAAGTTGCAATGTAACATTCTTTATTACTTTTTTTATTAGAAACTTTAGTGGCCAAATGCTAACTATATCAACTTTTTCTTCTACATAGCTGAGTGAAATTCTTAATTTATATAATCAAGGCAACAATAGAATAAATCATTTTTTTTTAAAAAAGAAAGTGGTTTGTGCTTTTTACATTTGGGCCGAACTTGTTATTTCTAGAGACCAATATGGTCGAAGTGCGAAAGCCTTCTTCTTCATTCTCTAGAAAGAAGAACAACTAATCGACCAAGTCACTATGCGAGAGAGCTTATAAAAGAAATTATTTAGTGTATTCCTAATCACAAGAAACGAGTTGACTTAGCATCGGTTTTATGATTTTGCAAAACAGCCCTATTAAAGTCTTCTCCCACCCATATTGTTAACATGTATGTGATTTGATGATAACAGACAATAATAAGAATGATTAAGTTTTTAAAATCTCAAATTATTTTTCATACGTTTTAAATAAATCACTATTTCGATAATATAAAGATTTTATTTTTAAAGGAAAAGTGATTTCATGAAATTGGTTTTTTTCAAGTTCATGGTCTAATTGAATAAGTTTTGAAAGCTTTGAAATCAACTATTATTGTTTTGAAACTCTTAAAATGGACTTCTTTGTAAAGTTTAATGAAGATTTAAGCTATAGTACAATTACAGAAAGCTTTGGGGTAAAATTATAATTTTAAAAAATAGTTTCAATGTAGCAATTATTGTAGCAAATGGATAATCGTTTAGGAGATAATAGCTAACTGTTATCGAACAAAATTGAAGATTAACTTTTGCACATTAATAGCAAACTAATATCTAGAAAACGGTGGTTCGACAATTTGAAATTATAGCACAATGGTCACTTGCTCAAGTCAAAACGGCAATCTGAGAAAGGCTAATGATGATCCGATTGTGTGTAGAAAGTCAACAAGGGCTAGTTTTCAGTTCCAACTATAAAATGACTCAATCAAATTCAAATCTAGAGACATCTAAGAGTTATCATTGAGCTTGCTATTGGGTATACAACTATTGTTGAGCTTTAAACTTGTTTTTGTTTCATTGATTCATGCTTTGAGCTTTCATTTGTAACCATATGCATTGTGTGAGAGAAAATTCATTTGTAATCTTTATTTTTGTGTGATTGTAAGTGTTGGGATACACATGGGTTAAGAGATTGAGGATAATCTCTTATTGTAAAGGTCTATTGGCACCTTAAAAGTCAATTGTAAATGTTGTTGAAGCCTTGGACGCTTGCTTAATAAAATTCTCAAGTCCAGTGAGCTTGGAGATGTGGACGTAGTCCTGAATTACGTAAAAATCAAGTGTTTGCTCTCTCTTACTGTTAGAGTACAATTTATGCACTAGTTTTGCATTATTTAATTTCTTTAATATCGATGTTTTGCATTTAATAATAGTGATTTACTTGTGTTTTATTTCTGTAAGTGCAATTATATTGATTGGTGCTAAAATTGAGCTTCAGAAGAACTTTATTTATAAGGCATGGGCACGTGCTGTTAACTGTGGACTTGCAATTTTTAGTTTAATGTGTTTTTTATTTTTGGTTATTTTTGTAATTACAAATTTAATATTTAGATAATATTTTAGATATTAATATTTTATTTTAAAAAGAACTCTAGAGGAGAAGAGAGAGAAGAGAATTTAAGGGAGGAATCTATTGTGAAAGGGGGGAAGAAAAAAAGAAACCTTAGATATAAATTTTTCTCTTCTCTCTCTAAAGAACTAAACCTATTATTTTGGTTGAAGGTTAATGAAGCTTTGATTTATCATTACTATGAGATCTTTCTTATGCGTTAATTGTTTTATTATTTTTTGGGTATTTGTTTATTCTCTGAATTATTGTCATGATTATGTTTGTTAATTAGATAATTGGCCACTATTTAATTATCAACTTAATCTATTGTCAATTAAAAGATTCATTGTATGAAGATTTTAATTTTTGTGACAATTAGCATAGCAGTGCATTGTGTTATAAGAATAAACAATCTAATTTAAATGAACCGTCGTATGCGTTTGTTGATTAGGATTTAGGTCTTTTTGGTTTTTTAGGCTGTCAATTAATTAAATCCTATGATCGTATTGAGGGTTGTCTATTAATTAGGAAAATAACCAACGGTCATACCTTGGTTATCGACTAGTTAAGGAGAAATCGGCTATTAGAGAGTCTTAGTAGCTATAACCGGTCTATTATAAGTAGTAATGATTTATAATTGAACCAATTAAAATTGTAATTTAAATTGGGAAAAGCTCAGGTTGAAGGAATTAACTCAGCTTGATTCGACTACGCTTTCTTTCTTTTGATTGGTTGAATTGATTTATTTTTGTTATGAACTGCCGAATGCAACATTTTAACACACAATATGGATGTAATTGTAAATTTTATTATTGAAGTAGGCAAATTTAGTTCAGATCCTATGAATTTGTTCTTCCTTTTTTATTGTTTCTACAAATTCCAAAGTCAAAAAAGGGCTTGCACAGAGGCTTCATCGTTCCAACTTCCATCAAACTTTTCCAACTTTTCGGGTTTAAAACCCACAATCTGAAAATCTGAATTTTCTGGGTTGAACCTGTACTAGACCTGGAGAAAGAAAATGCGGGTTTTTATCCACATCCAGAAAGGAGAATTGTCATCCGGGTCCGGAACTAGAAAGGCCAAATCCAGACCCGGACCCGATTTTTGCCATTCCTACTCCTGAGTTGCTAGATGTGTGCTATGTTTTGAGATTTCAAAGTGAGGCTTGAAATTTTTCTCAAACACTTAGAAAAATTTTTGGTTCCCTCCTCACAAAACGTTTCCCTCCTTGCATAATGCTGCATTTTTTATTTATAAAATTTTCGATTATAATTTCAAATTATCAAAAAAAATGACAACGTTTTACTTTTTTTGGTAATAAAATATTTTAAAAATAAAGTCAAAACCCGCTTTAATAAAGTCAAAATAAAAGATTAGTCATGCTTTCTAGACAATTAAATAATCTATCACCGGTATATCATAGATTCTTGATAGAGGATATTTCTATCACAAGTATATAATAAATGCATGATAGAAAAAAAAATATCATGTGTCTATCCTTATAGGTTTTCATATAAAAAACCGTCATACAGAGGACTATCATGTGTCTATCCTCATAGGTTTTCAGATAAAAAATCGCCACACAGAGGACTGTCATAAATTCTTGATAGAGGATATTTCTATCACAAGTATATAATAAATGCATGACAAAAAAAAACTATCATGTGTCTATCCTTATAGGTTTTCACATCAAAATTTTTCATACAGAGGATTGTCACAGTCATACACATGACTATCATGTGTCTATGCTTATAGGGTTTTAGATAAAAAATCGTCATACAAAGGACTATCATGTGTCTATCCTCATAGGTTTTTAGGTAAAAAACGTACACAGAGGACTGTCATGGATTACTGATAGATGATATTTCTATCACATGTAATAAACGCATGACAGAAAAAAAAAATTATCATGTATCTATCCTCATAGGTTTTTAGGTAAAAAAAGTCACACAGAGGACTGTCATAGATTATCGATAGATGATATTTCTATCACAAGTAAGTAATAAATGCATGACAAAAAACAACTATCATGTATCTATCCTTATAGGTTTTTAGATAAAAAAAATATCATATAGAGGACTGTCACAGTAGCAATTTTTTTTTTGTAGTGCCAACAAATCATACACAAAGCCAATAATTTACACAATACAGCTAATGACATGAAACTTAGTATAGGTACTCACAAAATAGGGGGAAAAGAAGATAAATTACCTGCACATCAAAGGCAAACCACAAAAAACAATTAGGATGAGAAAGTATTTCTAGAAAGTTAGTCTACAAAAGTAATCAAATTTAAATGAAAACAATTGCCAGTAGCATTGATCCCGGTGACATCATTGAAAATATATTGTTTACTGAACAAAACCAATCTCTTTATTCAAATTTGAAAATTGCCATTGGCCTACACTTAATTAATAGAAAGGGCAGCACATACATATTCTAGAAAGTTTGGTGGCATTCTTGAAGATAATTACTTATAAACACATTTGATCAATTATCAGCCTTAAAGTTTCATCAATGCAAAAATTATAAAATAACGTCACATATGTTGATGTTGAAATCTACTCGCCCTTTGCCTGACCAAATCTTTTCACCAACGTTTATGCAGAGAAAATGTCACCTTCTTTCTGTTTCAACGGTTGCTTGAGTTCCTGGGATTGGAATCACCGTTTTTCCTTCTCCTAAATATACATTCACAAAAATAGATCAGAGATGTCGGTGGTTTTACCCGCGTAAACCCTCCAATGCTTAAGTTAGCACAAGGTGTTTACGGGAAAACTATGTAATTTAGATTGTGTGATTTCTTGTAGTGCTCTCGAAAATTTGTGTAGAATGTGACTTGGTTTTAATTTGGCAGAGTTTTCCCTTTTTCTCTTCGTTTTTCTCTCCTTTTTCATCGGTTTCCTGACTTTTTATAGCCATTGTCCCACGTTTCTGCGTACCCTTCATGCCCTTTTTTTTCGGGTGATGGCAGACCTTCATGGGTCTCCAACTATTGGATTGTGGGTAAATATGGGATGCGATGTCTCTTTCAATGGTTCGGGGTATAGTGAAACTATTGCGATTTCCTGAGATCGTGTGCCTTTTCTTTGGGTGATGGGTATTTGGTCGGTATAGATCTCTGGTCGATATATTTCTCTAGTTGGTGTTCATCTTTGGTTGGCACATGTTTGTATAAGACGTTTTACTAGGTCTCTGCTTGTGCTATTTAGCCGAGGAGATTTGTCTTGGAGTGGGAGATGAGGGCATGGCCAAGTTGGTACTTTTTATTACTTAACACTAGTCTCTCAGTTTCTGGTCTTGTGAGTAAAATGAGTTAAGATTAAAAACTGAGAATTGGATCTTACTAACCCTGGGAAATACCTATCTGGACTTCGTGTTATTGTGATGGATCTGAGGTTTCGTCTTTTATTTAAGGAGATTTTGGTCTGAGTGTGGGCCTCCATGAGCGTGTCCAATATATAGCTGGGCTAACATCTTGTCAGGCCTTTTCTAACGGTCAGTGATGTGTCGTTTCTTGTCCTTTCATATTTGAAATTTGAAACGACGGTTTATCTTAGCTGGCATCTATGTAACTTAAACGCCTTTATTTCCCCCTTTCGTTTCAAATCCTTAAATTAAAAATGTCATTGCGTTTCATGATCTGCCATTCCGCAGTAAGTCAACTCCCTCTTTGGACTTTAATCACACTTTTCGCGTTGGAAACCTCTGTTTGCTTGGTCATTTCTCCGTCACGACAACGTTACCAGTACTAGTCTATTTCAGGTATAACCTTTTACTTATTCACTGGTTGTTGTTGATTGGGTTCTGTATTGTGGGTTCTGTATTGTCCCTTTTTTATACCCCTATACTTGGATTTGCTGTGCTTTCCATTTTAAGATTTCGATATGTCAAGCCGAAAGGGAAAAATAATTGTAGATGAGAGTGACGAAGAGATAGAAGATTTATACCCCAACTTGTTTGGACCCAATAATCCCCTACGCTCTTCTCGCAGTGTAGGTCCCTCATATTATAGGGATACCCTTGAATACCCACGTCCCATAACCACTTTGCTTTTCCTTGAGTTAGAACCCCTGTGAAACCGTGGTAGACCAACGTCGGGCTCTGGTGAGAATTACAGTTCAGAGGGGGCTGGGGTCCCTGGGGAAGTGGGTAAGGTGAGAAGAGTAGTTCCGAGCTTAGCAGACCCTCTAAGAAGAGAAACCTTGGTCATCGGATGGAGGTAGATGCTTATCCCATTGATTATATCACTTGTGTTACTACCCACACTGACTTACTCAAGCTTAGAAATCTTTACAATATCCCTAAGGAGGTTCTCTTATAATCCCTAGGAAAGGTGACGTCCTTAGTCGGCCTCCAAAGGGTATGTGACGATGCATCTAGAGAGTTTCAAGCTAGGGGTTCGGTTACCCCTTCAGCCTTACTTTGCTAGGTTATTAAATGGCATGCATCTAGCTCCAAGTCAGCTTCACCCAAACTGGTGGAGGGTTCTTTCGGCCTTGTATGTGCTATAAGAAAGGTGTGGACTCGAGGAGTCTTCCCTTGTGGAAGTGAAGCATTTGTATCAGCTGAAGAGGAATCGAAAGAAAGCAGGCTGGTACTACTTCATGTCGAGCTCTGTGAAAAGGAAGCCTATCACCAGCTTTCCTTCTTCGTGTAAAACCTTGAAGAACAAATTCTTCTTTCCTGGGGGAAATTGGTGTCCAGTAATCCATTCGCTTGGTGGTGATATTCATCTTCCAACGCGTTTTGTCACCCCAGGTCATTTATTTTTCTATACAATTCACTTCTTTGATCATTACTTATTGGGTTCCTTAACTTTGTTTATTCTTTTAGAGCCGTGGGGCCTGATCAAGAAGCTTGACGACAGATCGTTACTCCAGGTGGAAACTGCTTTGCTGAACGCGTCTACTTATTAAGATCTCCTGTCGTCAACAAACCTCGTTGGGTCACGCTTAGTGGACGTAGCTTCCGGGATGGTTAACAAGATTCTCAGCGCTATGTCAAGGAAACATGCTCGGGGTTCAAGTGGCTCCAGCAACCCCCCTTCCCTGAAGAAAAATAATGTTAGTTCCTCTAAGGCATCTGCTCCTGCTTTGCCCTCTCTTCAACCTCTAGAGAATGGCAAGGAAAATGTTAGTGACAAGAGTCCTGAGGTCAGTGTTCAATCTGGAGACCGATTATCTCCTCTTCCGCCTCGGGACTAGGGCGACTATCTGACCCCGTACCAGAGGGACTATGGCAAGTCGATGGGACCCAAAATGGTCAAAGATATTGAGAACATGAACCTTACCGAGTTAATTGGGTCCGTTCAGAGGGTCTCCTTTAAACTGGCTACTCTAGTTTGTTGCTACAAGAATAGGTCCATTCCCCATGAGAAGAGGCTTCAAGCTGACAACCAAGACTTGAAGAAAAAGGTTGATTTTGCTGATCGCTCGAAGGAGAAGCTGCTTGAGCTGCATAAGCAGATCATGGACCTGGAGGAGAAAGTGGCCATTACTGAGTCCAACTCCTCCAAGTTTGAGAGCGAGTTGGGTGACTTGAAGTCTGATCTCCAGGCTACTTAAAGTGAGCGAGATACCTTTAAAACGACCATCGAGGAGTAAATCAAGTCTTTAAATGAGCAGTTAGCTGAGTTAAAAGGTAAATCTACTGAGGTTGACAATTGGCTAGATGCATAGTATAATTCTAGGCTTGCCTTTAGCTATAAGTGCATCGTGTTTATGCTCAAGGAAGAATATTCAAAGCTTAATATGAGCAAGTTGGAGGCTGGAGTGCAGAAATATATGGCTGAGTCAGACCAGAAGGACAAGGAGTAGGGGGACCAGGATCAGGTGGAGGCTCCTTCAGGTCGGGTATAGGAGGAGGAAGTAGGGGATCGTGCTCTTGAAGCAGGTCAGGGATCAGTGCCTACTCCCCCAGAAGTTGCTGGTCCTCATTTTTCTGATATTGTTGATCTTCTCCTATCGAGGCTGCTGAATCTATAATCCCTAGGCTTATTTTTTATGTAAATTCTAGACTTTTATTTTTTTACAAATGCTTAGATGTTTATAAACTTTTGATGCTTTCTGTTTGCTTTCTTGCCATGGTTTTGCTTATGGATCATTTTTGCAAATTACCTTAACAGATTTAATTGACTTTGCTTGTTAGTCCTTTAGTCGACCGAGTAGGAATATTCATTTACTTACCTTAACAAATTTGTAGATTTTCCTGCTAGTCCTTTAGGTGACCGAGCAGGAATAGGCACTTGCTTGCCTTAACGAAATTTGTAAATTTGCCTGCTGACCCTTTAGGTGACCAAGCAGGAATAAGCACTTGCTTGCCTTAATGAAATTTGTAAATTTGCTTGCTGGTCCTTTAGGCGACCGAGGAGGAATAGGCACTTGCTTGCCTTAAAATTTGTAAAATTGCTTGCTGGTCCTTTAGGCGACCGAGCAGGAATAGGCACTTGCTTGCCTTAACAAACTTGTAGATTTGTCTGCTGGTCTTTTAGGCGACCGAGTAGGAATAGATACTTGCTTGCCTTAATGAAATTTATAAATTTGCTTGTTGGTCTTTTAGGCGACTGAGCAAGAATATGCATTTGCTTGCTTTAAAATTTGTAAAATTACTTGCTAGTCCTTTAGGCGACTGAGTAGGAATAGACACTTGCTTGCCTTAACAAATTTGTAGATTTGTCTGCTGGTCCTTTAGGTGACCAAGCAGGAATAGGCACTTGCTTACCTTAACAAATTTTGTAAATTTGCCTACTGGTCCTTTAAGCGACCGAGTGGGAATAAGCATTTGCTTGCCTTAACAAAATTTATAAATTTGCCTACTCGTCCTTTAGGGGACCGAGCAGGAATAGACACTTGCTTGCCTTAACAAAATTTATAAATTTACCTATTGGTCCTTTAGGCAACCAAGTAGGAATAGACACTTTTTTACCTTAATGAAATTTGTAAATTTACCTGCTGGTCTTTTAGGCAACCGAACAGAAATAGGCACTTGCTTGTGTTAACAAAAAAATTTTAGTAAGGAAATTCATGCTGAATTCATCTTTATTGAACTTTGTATGGATTACATAAGGCGGAATATATGCATGTGCCACAATTCATGTGCATTTAACAGAAATAACTTATCGAAATAAAAACTTGGTGAAGCGCTTTGCTTACTGGAACTACTTCTTCAAGTGTTCAGCGTTCTACGACCTTTTCACGTCTTATCCATCTAGGTAAGCCAGCTTGTAAGCTCCTGGTCTAGTCATTCGTATTACTTGTAAGGGCCCTCCCATTTTAGGCCAAGAGTGCTATGGTTAGGATCTGTTGTGTTTTGTTTCACCTTTTTAAGTACCCAATCTCCTGCTCGGAACTACTTTATGCATATATTCTTATTGTAATAGCGCATGAGTCTTTGCTAGCATTGGGCCACTTTCTGCGAGGCCCCTTCTCTTTTTTCCTTCAGCAGATCCAGGTTTATGCAGATCTACTCGTTGTTCTGTTCCTCGTTGAAATACTCTGTCTGATGGGTTCCCACCCCAATTTCTACTGGGATTACTGTCTCATGTCCGAAAAGTGAAGTAAATGGGGTTTTTCTCGTGGCTGTTTTGTGGGTTGTTTAGCAGGCCCATAACACTCCTAGTAGTTCGTCGACCCAAATTCCCTTATTCTCTGTCAGCCTGGTTTTTAGAAGTTTCTTTATTACTTTATTGGCTACTTCTATCTGCCTGTTTGCTTAGGGGTGTACTGGGGTATAAAACTTCATATCTACACCCAAGTTTTAGCAAAACTCTCTGAAATTGTGATTGTTAAATTGCCTCCTATTGTCTGTAATGATGGCATAGGGGATCCCGTATCTGTAGATGATATTCTTCCAAATAAAATCCATTGTCTTTCTCTCTATGATTTAACTGAGGAATTCCACTTTTATCCATTTGGTGAAGTAGTATATAGCCACAATTGCATGTGTTGCGACTTCTCAGCCTTTAGGTAATGGGCCAATCAGGTCAATTCCCCACTGGACAAAAGACCATGGGGATGACATAGCGGTTAGCTTTTCTGGGGTTGATTGGGGACCTCTGAGAAGCTTTGGCAAATTCTACAGTTCTTTGCCATCACCTTCGTGTCCTGGTGCACATCGGCCAAAAGTACCCTTGCCGAAGTGCTTTAAAGGCCAAAGTCCTTGCCCCTGAGTGGTTGCTGTATATTCCCTCATGAATCTCCCTCAACACATAATTTACTTTTTCATCATCCAAACATCTCAAAAGCAGCAAAGTGAACCCTTGGTTGTAAAGTACCCCATCGAGTAATGTATATCTTGCTGCCTGACATTTTAACTTTCTTACTTGCTTCCTATCCTCTGATAAAATGCCATTGTGAATGTATTAAAAAATCGAGTCCATCTAGTATTTCTCGGTGCCTACTTGCATTACTTCTACCTCTTCTCTTATTCTTGGCGAGGTCCTTATTTCTAATGGAACCGATTTGGGTAACTTTGGATCCGCAATTTCAGCCATTCTGGCCAACATATTTGCTCGGTAATTTTTATTCCGAGATATCTGCTTTATTTTTACTTCTTAGGAGAGCCCAATCATCTGCTTTGTCTTCTTCAAATACAGCTTCATCTTTTCTTCCCTTACTTGGAATTGTTCACTGAGTTGATTACAGACTAACTGGAAATCTGCTCGGATTTCTACCTTTTCTGCTCGTAGTGTGTGTTCTAGCCCGAGCCTAGTGATGAAGGCTTCACATTCGACTTGATTATTTGTGAGTTGGAATTTGTACTTCACTGTATAGGATACCTCAGCCCCTTCTAAGTTTCGTATTATTATTCTTGCTCCGGACCCCTGTTCACTACGTGACCCATCAACTATTACTAGTCACACCCCCTTTAGTTTCTCATGTTCAACTGGTTGCTCCTCCTGAACTTCCTCCCCTGGTTCAATATGGTCAGACATAAAATCGATCAGGGCTTGGGCTTTGATTACTCCTCGTGGTCTGTGGGATAGGTCGAATTCGCTCAGTTTTACGGATCATTTTACTACCAACTAGATGCATCTGGTTTTAAGAGCATTTTTCGAAGAGGTTGGTCAGTCATCACGACTATCGAGTGGGCTTGAAAATATGGTTTGAGCTTGCGTGTTGCCGTTATTAAAACTAGTGCCCATTTCTCTATCAGTGGATATCTCGTTTCTGCGTCTACCAGGGCTTTGCAAGTGTAGTATAAGGGGTGTTGCTTTCTTTCCTCTTCTCTGATTAATACCGAGTTGGTAGCCCATTTAGAGACTGCCAAGCACAAATACAACTGGTCACCTTCTCTTGGGTTTGATAGTAACAGGGCACGGGTCAGATATTCCTTCAGTTGCCCAAATGCTTTCTTACATTCTGATGTCCACTCTATTTTCCTCCGTTTCTTTATAGTTTAGAAGAAAGGATGGCATTCATCCGTGGCCCGCGAAATGAACCGGTTCAATGCTGCCAACTTTCCTGTAAGGCTCTACATCTCCTTAACTGTTCGGGGGGACTTCATTTCTGTTATTGCCCGTATTTTTTTTGGGTTGGCTTTGATCCCTCGATAACTCACCAGGAATCCCAAAATTTACCCGAGCTGACTCTAAATGCATATTTCTCCGAATCCAACTTCATTTGATACTTCTTCAGCAGTTCAAAGGTCTCTTCCAAGTGCTTTACATGATCCTTTGGTTCTTTAGACATCGTGATTATATTGTCCACGTATACCTCCATAATGTGACCGATCAATGGTTTGAAAATCTTATTCACCAACCTTTGATAGGTAGCCCTTGAAAATCTTATTCACCAACCTTTCATAGGTAGCCCTTACATTTTTATGCCAAAGGGCATCTCCCTGTAACAAAACAAACCCATGTTAGTTATAAAAGTGGTACTCTCTTCATCCTTCTCGTCTATGGGTATCTCGTTGTATCTCAAAAAGGCATCTATGAAACTAAGCAGACTGTAACCCATCGTTGAGTCAACTAGTTGATCTATTTTAGGTAAGGGAAAGCTATCTTTTGGGCATGTCTTGTTAAGATCTATGAAATCCACCCACATTCTCTATTTCCCATTGGCCTTCTTTACTAATACTACATTGGAAATCCACTCTGGGTATTTAGCTTCATTTATAAATCATGCTCTCAACTACTTCTCCACCTCAGCATTTATGACCTTGTACATTTCCTGGTTAAAGCACCTTCTTTTCTGCCTCACTGGCCTTGCCCCTTTTCTGATTGCCAACTTGTGGCAAGCTACCCTACGATCAATTCCGGGCATGTCTTCATGCGACCAAGCAAATATATCTGCATGGGGCTCTAGGCATTTCACCAGCTCACCTTTTATTGTCTCGCCCAATCCTGACCCGATCTTTACCACTTTACTTGGGTCATTCTTACTCACCAAAATCTCTTTCATTTTCTCAACTGGCTCCTGGTGACCCTTTTTTGAATCTCCTCGGCTATCCAGAGTGGTAACTTGTAATGTTTCCTTGGCGGCTGTAGCGTAGCAACTCCTGGCCATTCTTTGATCACCTTTTACTATGCCCACAACCCCGTTCACTCGGTACTTCAACGCCAGATAATATGTGGAAATAATGCATTGGTTTACCCTCATGAAAGGTCGCCCCAGTATCATTTGGTAAGGGCTTTTCTCTTCCAGTATTACAAAGTCCAGAATCATTGTCTTTTCAGATGGTTTCGCTCTTACGGTAATTGGCAGCTCGACGATTCCATGAGGGTCAACCATCCAACTCCGAATCCTTTCAAGGATGTGTTCGTCCACTCCAATTTCAAATTTGCAATCCCCATATCGTCTAGGCCCGACTTAAATAGTATGTTGACCGAGCTACCTGTATCCACCAGTATTCGCCGGAATTCTTTTCTCGCCACTATCACTTTTATCACCAGTGCATCCTCATGAGGGTATAAGACACCCTCTTCATTATCTGTCCACATAATGGGAACTTGCTTTACTTTCGCACTCTTTGCTGTTGGCAAGTTGAAAAATACCTTTTTGCTCGTCAAAGCATATCTCTCATAATTCTTCCGTGTTCTATTCGAATCCTCAACTAATGTTGGCCCTCCTGCTATCACCTGGATAGTTGGTTGCTCATGCTCTAGGCTCTTCTCAACTCCATCATCCAGCATATATTATGATTCAATGACAGGGGACACTCCATCTACATATTCATCTAAGTACCAGTTCCTCACCAAATCCTCCACCTGAGTCTTCAGGTCAGGACACTAGCTGATGGTGTGACCATGAGTGTCGTGGAATTTGTAGAATTTGCTCTTATCACGTCTATGAGCGGGTTTTATTACGGGGGCAAGAGGGTATAGCAAGTCTCGTCCCTTGATCCTCTCATACAACTCCTCATAGATACTTTCAGTGGGGTGAACTGTTTATATGCCAAGCTCTGATCAATCAGTTGGACCGCTCGGCTATCGTGGATATCATCCCAGGCTGGTATTGTAGATAGCTGGCTTGGTAGGACAGCCTTGGCGTTAACTGCAGGCAACGCCCTAGAAGTGTTATGATAAGGATGGGCAATCATCTGTCGAAATCCTCGTTGCCGCTCCAGGAATGGGAGGTGTTGAGGCTGAGCTCAACTGTGTTGGAATTGTTGTGGTCTTTGAGCTACGAGATAAGGGCAATACTGAGCTGATATTCCCCTCATTACTGATGATTCTCCAGCTCGCTTTCCCAACCAGCTCCCACTCATGGTTCTATTTTCTTTTCGCCTCAGCCCCTTTAGCTGCTCACTCTTTATCCTTGCCATTTTTCCTCTTCGATTTCTATATCTCTCCTCGTCTGCACATAACCTACCGAATAATTCTAAACTATAGGACTTCTCAAGTTGTACCACAGTCGGCCTATCTTCATGCCCTCTTTTAATCCCCTCAATGCCTACGGGTGATTGAAAGCTCCCAGATCAAGAACGGCCCGGTGGTATCTTTTTACAAAATCCTGATGGGATTCGTGTTCCTCCTGCTTCATCTCTATCAATTTCATCATATCATCCTCTGGGGCTATCGTTCATTGGAACTACTTGGCTAACTCTTGGCACATCTGCTCATATACCTTTATACTTCCTCGTGGCAGCTTACAGTACTATTTTCGGGCTCGTCCCTCTAGTGTCAATGGGAACACCCTGCACCTCTAAGCTGGTGTTAGTCCCTGTATACCCGTCATGTCATTAAAGCACTCAATATGCACCAGTGAGTCACTTCTCTCGGAGTACTTAAGGTCGGAAAAGCAAAAATCTCTTGGGATTACGGTACCAATGATCTCAACTGATAGCAGAGATTCTTCATCCAGCATTATCCTCCAACTCAGAGGCTTTTTCTTGCCCTGGATCTCATCCATCACTTGTGCTAGCCTGCGTATCTCACCCTCTCATTCTAAAGCACGAATAGGGTCACGCGCAACTATTTAATCTCGCTCTTGCTTGGCATTATACAGTCGCTGTCTTAGCTCACCTTCATCAACATTCGCTCCTCGGCCATCAATTTTTAGAACTCGTCCAAAGCGAGATTGGTCTCTTCTTTCATTTACGCGCTCTCCTGAGCCCGACCTGCACTTCTATGGGGATGCACCCCATAAGGTTGGTCTACTAGCAGATGGATTTCCTCGATTCTACGTCTCCGTAGGCTGGGTTCTGCCATAGCTTCATCTCTCACCACGGTGGTTTCACAATCCCTTCTCTGCTCATCCCTTAGCTCATGTAATATAGTCGTGAGAGTCTCCATTTGCTTCTCCATCCGTTTCATTCGATCTTGCATCATCCTCTCTCTAGCTTCATTAGCGATCTCTCAGAGAGTGATTGTTTCACTAGTTTTATTGTCGTCCCCTAGGACATCCTTCCTTAACACATCCATAACCGATCGCTCGCTGCTCCTCTGATAACTACTAACTTGGTGGTAGCTTTTTATCCAACTCCCCATAGACGACGCCAAAATATTGATGTTGAAATCTGCTTGCCTTTGCCCAATCAGATCTTTTCACCAACGTTTATATGATCAACAGAGAAAATGTCACTTTTTTTCTGTTTCAACGGTTGCTTGAGTTCTTGGGTTTAGAATCACCCTTTTTCCTTCTCCTAAGCCTACATTTACAAAAATGGATCAGAGACGCCGGTGGTTTTACCAGCGTAAATCCTCCGATGCTTAAGTTAGCACAAAGTGTTTACGGGAAACCTATGTAATTTAGATTGTATGATTTCTTGTAGTGCTCTCGAAAATTTATGTAGAATGTGACTTGGTTTTAATTTGGCAGAGTTTCCCCTTTTTCTCTTCGTTTTTCTCCCCCTTTTTCATAAGCTTCCCGACTTCTTATAGTTGTTGTCCCACATTTTTGCGTACTCTTCATGCCCCCCATTTTTCAGGTGATGGTAGACCCTCATGGGTCTCCAACCATTAGATTATGAGTAAACGTTGGATGCAATGTCTCTTTCAACGGGTTCGAGGCATAGTGAAACTGCTGCAATGTCATGAGATCGTGTACCCTTTCTTTGGGTGATGAGTATTTGGTTAGTGTACATCTCTGGTCGGTATATTTCTTTGGTTGGTGCTCGTCTCTAGTTGACACATATTTGTATAAGACGTTTTACCAGGACTCTTCTCGTGCCATTTAGTCGAGGAGATTCGCCTCGGGTGGGAGATGAGGGCATGGCCGAGCTGGTACTTTTTATTACTTAACAACAAATGCTCCATTTTCTTGTATGCTTTTTCGGGTAATTAAATATCATACATGAAAAAAAAACTGTGAATAAATGATGACTATTAGTAAACAAAATTTTTTAGATTTTAAATATTCCTAGGAAACTGTAAATACCACGAAAAAAAGAACTTGTACAAACACTGCTACTTGCAATCATTTAGCAGAAGTCAAAAAATAGTACCAAACCTAGAAAAGAGCAACAACGCCAATAATAAGGTTGATTACATATATTATCCCTGTGGATTAAGACTGTGAGCAGTATAATCACAAACTTCTTTTTTTTAAAAAAAAAAACTCAAAAATATATTAATGACAAAGATTAAAAAAGATAGTGGACCAATTTTCCACTAAACTTCTAAACCTCTAAACTTCTAGGTGGCTTTTGGTTAGAAGGAGAGACAGAGAAGAGAAAAGTAATTTAAAATTATTTTTCATTTCCATAATATAGAATTTGAATTCCATACTAAGGAGTGAAGAATTCAAATTTCTCTTCTGTTCGAAATTAAAACTTCTAAAATTACCCATTCAACTGTTTAACTTATTTAATGCCATCAATAATTATTATTCATAATTTTATTCATCAATTTAATATTATAAATAATTTCATAAATATTAATTAGATTTAAGTAAGATTCAAAAAACTTAACTAAATAAATAAATTTATTATTCATTTAATGTGAAAATATAGAAACATAAACTAACAATGGCTGGGCTGTTGTGGACTGCCACCGGCGTCGCTACCACTAGCGAATCTAATGTCACCGCCTGTACGATTGAACTTACCATCCAACAAACAAGATCACGATGTTGTCATTGAGGTCAAAAACTGGATTTATGTTGTTCAAATTTGGTTAAAACTATTCTAGTAACTCTTTCAACTTCCACAACTTTGAAAAAATATCAATTTTTGAAAATATTTAATTATAAATATAAATTTGTTATTTAAAATAATTTTTATTAGTTATTTATGTAAATATATTAAATAAAATTATTGTTCAGTTTTTTGAATTATATTCATGATAAATATTGGAAGGCTAAAATTGTCTAAATAAAAAATTCAAAATTTCCTTTCTTTGTATAACTCTATAATAAAACATTAGAAAAGTGTTTCACTGTCCTCTACTCTCCTTTTCTCTCTTTTCCTCCACTTTGCTCTCCTCTCATTTTCTCACATGTCTTCCAACCAAACTATCACTCTAATTACAATAATCCAAAACGACAGAAATGTAAAGAAGAAGAAAACTTGCTAGTAAGATTGGTGATGGGGCTTGAATCTTAGACCAAATCGCAAGATATTACAGTGAAATTAAACAGAGTTGAGAACATAAAGCAAATAATTTGTAGATATGGGGTCAGCAAATAATTTAAGTGGCTACTGGTTGTGCAATGTGTACTTACAAAGCTATTATTGTTTGACATCGTGAGAACCGCATATCAATTACAAATCTCAAGCAAAAAAATTACAATATCTTTTCTCTTAAGCCAATTTTATATATTAAATTAAGCTGTCTCCCTTAACATTTCTTTAGAAAAATACAAGTTTACACACGAAGTTTGGATGGATTGCCCTAGCATGTAAAGTAATATTTGCTTACATTAAGCACAAACAAAGCCTGTAACAATTTTTAATTAATTAGATACATTGAGCCTCATTTAATGCAGCATCTTCAACTCCTCAATCAACAAACTAAAATTCTAAACTGGAAAGAAGATCGTGACCTATTTATTCAAGTAGATAAGTAAATGTAACATTAGAGGCAGCTTTTCTCATATTTACATGCAAAAATTTAAAAATCATAATCAAAATTGAGCAGTCAGTTCACAAAATTGTCGCTCAGTTGAAACCGATTGCTTTTTTTAAAAATCTCATGTTCACACAAGTAGCAGTGCAGCACATTAGAGAATACACAAGCAGATCATATCATAAATTTTATAGACAACAATAACTAATACCAAATTAAATTAAACAATTACTGTAAAACAGTTGATAAAACAATAATCGAAGAATAACAATAGCAATGAGACCTGGTATGTAACATATGCACTTTGAATTTTCTTAATTAAGTGTATAATTTAATTTTTCCTCTCGAATCGAGATAAATTAAGCGCGATTAAAAGCTCGAGTGGTCGGATTTTATTTTCGTTACGGGTCCGGTATAAGCTTAATTTGTATTAAGCTTAAGTAAAAAAAAAAAGAAAAAGAAAGAAGAAGTCGGGTTCTATTTATGGAAAAGGGGGGAAAAACTGTTTTTGTTTTTGAAAGAAGAGAGAGAGAGAGAGAGTTGAACCGGTTGACTCGAAAACCTGGATCCGACCCGCGACCTTGACCCGAATGGATCTCGCGATTCCGGCCACCTCACGGGCCGAGCTTGGTACCGATCTGAAGCTTGAAAGCCGGCCGTCGTAACCCAGCCGCCCTCATTGCCGGAAAACAACTGGAACGCCGACACTCGGATCTTGTTCCTTAGCTTGCCCTCATCATTTTCCGACCGATCTCATCACCTGAATCGCCCGGTTTGTCGTCGATTAGCAATTGGAAAACTCACGGTTCTGGGAAGCTTGATCTGCCGCCGGCATCGCGCGTGGAGACTCACGGCCACCACCATTGGACTCACGACGGTCGAAACTATCAGACCTAAGTTTTCCGTCGTCGTTGACTGAAGTCCGGTCACCGTTGACCGACAGGGCAATTCGGTAATTTCAAAAAACTTTGGAGCAAACTTTGTAATTTGTGAAATCAGTGGATAATTTGGTAATTTTA
Source organism: Citrus glauca (assembly GCA_029633175.1). NCBI lineage: Eukaryota > Viridiplantae > Streptophyta > Magnoliopsida > Sapindales > Rutaceae > Citrus > Citrus glauca. Next base: position 6,530,560 of record JAQOOD010000004.1, on the reverse strand, counting down.
GGTTAGGACAGTAAGGTAATTTGTGATTTCGAGGATAATTCGGTAATTTAAGTTGTTAAGGACATTTCAGTAATTTTACACTCCGAGGGTAATTTCATAATTTCTAACATTGTGGTTATTCTCGTAATCTGAATTGAGAATAATTTGGTAATTGAAGATTCTGAGGATATTTTGGTAAAATAATGATGTTGGGGGCATTTTGGTAATTTTGGCATGAAGGGGTATTTTGGTAATTTTGTACATGCGAGAATAGTTATTGTTGATAGATATTCGTTTCAAAAATTATTATGTAATATTAGTTGTATTTCAAATTTACGGAGAATGATTATGTCGTTTCCTTAATTATGAGGATCCGCGAACGAGAATAAACCCGCGGACATTGTTGATATTGAGTCTGGACATCGTCATTGTGAGTGGAATATACAAAACATATTTTCATAAGTATATGCTGATTTTACGATACAGTGCAGTATGTTTGAAAAATAAGTATTTGATGCTTCAATTTAATGATTTCTAGAAAATTGAGTTTTATCTATGTGTTGAAATTTATTGTTATTAAGAATGAGTTTGAACAATGATTTATTTTTTCATTTTTGAGTAAATGTATGATATTAGAATTGAGCGGATTTGAGACATGTTGAATAAAAAGAAAATGAGATTTCAGATGTGATTATATGTTTATGTACATGTGTATAAAATGTTATTTCAGAAATCATTGGACAGTACTCTTTCCCTCTAGATACAGAGAAACAGATAATATGAGATGTATACAGAGATACAGATGAGATGAGATAGAGGCCTTTGGGGCCCGTCTGAACACACATAGAGGCTTTGGGCTGTGTGTTTGGGTGCTTTTGCCTTTTGGGGGCTTATGTATGCAATATGATGATTACAGAGATGTAGATGTTGAGATATATGAGATATGAGAATGGATTTTCCTCATCTATCCGTTGTAGCTCCGGGGCATGATGGTTCCCTGATTGCTTGTTTGTTGAGGTCCGGAGATGATGGGATCATTTCCCCTGGGTACTTGTTTGATGATAGCTTTTGATATGCAGTATTTGATATGACAAGTATTATGATTCCATTGATTTTATGCAGATTTATGTAATATAGTATTTCAGTAACTGATTTGAAGTAAATATGTTATATAAGTTCCTATGATATTTTGATGGAATTGATTTGAAAAAGAGTAAATCATTTTGAATAAATTTATTTTTCGAAAACTAGTATCCACTCACTAAGTTTTATACTCACCACGTTTTTATTATATTATTTCCCCCACAGGAGATTTGCAAGTACATCAGTCGACCCAGTAACGGTAGTTATATTTGAAATTGTGGCCATGTGATGGTGCTAGGAGTCGTAGATTTAATATTTTGATATTTGAGATATTATGAATTGTATTTATTGTTATATTTTGTAATTAAGGATAACGATTGTATTTAATAATAGAATGATTTGGGTGATATTTGAGATGTTGATTTAAGAAGTTGGTTTTGAAGGTTGGATGGATATTGAGTTATTTTTGGAGTATTGTTTATAAATTGTAGATTTGGGAATGTTGTATTTATAGGGGAGATTCTGCAGAACTTCTGACAGAATTCTTAGATATTATTATTATTATCGTTTCGATTATATGAGTTTAGATAGACTCACCCTGGGGGTGCAGGGCGGGTCGTTTCATGGTAGCTGCTAAATCAGAACCATTCAAGTCGCCGGTAAGGAAGGTCGGTGGCGCGAGATGAAAAGTTTGCCATTGTTAATGGTTGTTGGCAGGTAGCTGTTCAAAGAAATTGTTTAAGATGTCGGAAACGGAGGGTTCGCCGGAGATCATCATGCCGATGTAATTGGTGTGTGAACGGCAAAATCTAAGAGATGAAGATGAAGTCTCGGGTTTATAATTTGGTTCCTCAATTTTTTGTATTTTGAGAATGGAAGTTAATTTATTTTAATAAATATAACAGATATAAATATATCTTTGTGACCCGTTTTCGGGTCACAGACAAAATGACTAAATACAAATTTATGTTTTGTCACCCATCGTCCGGTCACATAATTATTGACTTTGTGACCGTTGCTTTTGCAGTTCCTAACAGGGTCAGATAAAGGGTATTTTCTTGTAGTGTAAAATCAAGAAAGCTCAGATAAAGAGCGGATCCTAATCTCTTTCTCGCTTTCTTGTTTATTTTGTCACTTATATATCGCTAACTAAAGAAAAATTAAAGAATCTATATCGTCACTCTTATTTTATTCGTTTATAAATTTTGTCACTAATATCGTAAAGGGAGATCTGAAGAAAAAATAAAGAATAAAATTGAAGATTGAAGAATACAAGAATCAAGATTGAAGATTACAGCTTCTGCATAGCGTGCGGTGAGAATGCACAAGAATATTAAACTGGTAGCAACTGATGAGAAGAGTGAGAGTGAATCTGAAATACCAAATATTTCAGAAAAATTTAGTTTCCAAATTCACTGTTGTTACCACCCACAAAAATAAGTATCCATGCTTTCTTGTTACAAAATACCATATAAATGGTGGCACTGAAGGCTACTATCATAAATTTTGAATAAACTTAATAACGGCTTTGGCAGCATTCCTAGCTGCAAGGGACCCGAATGTGTCGCCCCATTTTGTCCCAACCGTCCGGTGGCTAAGTCCGATAGCCCTAGGATGACGATCGTAACCATCTGACAAGCTTGTCTACAAAATCCAGCAAAATTAATTAGATTACCGTCGTACGATATTGCAGTACACGGCTTGTGATTTGTTATTCATTTGTTTAATTATATAAATTGTGTGACTAACATCGGATGCAGCAGTAGTCTTATACTTATAAAAAAAACTATAATCTTATTGCTTTTACTGTGATTTTCAATAATGATGAAGTGCAATAATTTTTCATCTTTTAATGAGATGTTAGAAAAGAATTCAAAATTTCAGGCACACCTAACGGCTTCACGCCGACTTACATGCACACCGATCCATTATTTAAAAGAATCTCTCTTAGACTTCATTCATTTTGTCAATAATCATTCATTTTGTACTTCATTTCCCTTTGGCTATGAGATATTGCATAAAGTGAAGTATATAATATTTAATCTCTTTTTACATGATATGTAATCTGACTTATAGTTTGTGTCTCTTACAGATGGAGAAACCCATGAAAATATTGGACAAGATGACACTGGCAGGCATAACTCCGAAATGAAACATACACAAACAACCCAATCATCATGCAAGGCTTGGCTTGGGTGACACCGGCAAGGCATTCCAGTAGTTTTACTAAATTGAGGAATGAGGGTTTGAGCTTCGGCTGTATAAAAAAATGAGAAAAAAAAAGAGCGGTCAAATGATTCCGAGAAACAATTGTTTTTAACATTTTAATTGATGGGTATATATATAAATTGTTCATAATAATAATTACAGAATATGGTACTCTCCCTGGAGGGTATCTCCTATGTGGTGAATGCATATATTTGGTTCTATCTCTCATTCAGTTGATGGGCTTGAACAGGCGATCACGTTTAGGAGGCTGCTGACATTATGCTATTATTCAACCAGACATCCGTACAATCTTTCATAAATGATTTATAGTAAGATTGGGGATATGCAGGTAAGTATCTCTCATCCTCTTTTTGACTAATAATTTATTTTATTTTACTTACTATGAACACCCACATGTGTGATGAATGAACTGATGAGCATCTATTCCTTTTTATTTTTGTTTACTGGTAGATAGGAGAGCTAGTATCTCAGTGTGCCCAGCTCTTATTTTCTCAAAACCTAATTAAACCGTTGAAGCATCAATTGTTCAGACTTGGAGTGGGTCATGGATCCAAAGGAAGGGTTGGAAAAATGGGTTACATGCATTTTGTTTAACCACTACTTTAGAACAATGGTACTTGGTTTTGCCTTTGAAAAAGTGCGTCGAATTATGTTAGAAATTATACAGTTAGTTTTAAACCCATGCCATATGCCAAGTAATTTCCTCCATTTCTCTATTTACCCAAAGCCTTAATTGCATAGAAATCAGAAGATTCGGTGAAATAAGCAACAAGAGATTGTTCAGCATTTTTGGTACCAGACACAATAGATGAGAAAACACAACGTCACACACTCAAGAAATCACAAGCTCACCACCACAGCAAACAACAAAAGGATACAGAAAAATTCACCACCTAAAGTTGTTAAGCTAAGGATACAGAGCTTAAAAATACTCACCACTCAATGGAATCCACCAAAGAGATACAGAGTTTGATAATAACTCAAAGTTCATCCAATTCCCAAAATTAATCTCTATCCTTTGGTTACAACTATATAAGCTTAAATAACTTTATTGGAACAATCCTCCAAGTATAGATATACTACAAAGAAACCCTTCAAATGACTTGGCTTCAAAGACTAACATTAAAGCTAGACATTAATAAAACATTGGTATGCTTAAAACACATCAAAGAGCATTAAAAAAAAAAGTTCAAGTCCAGAAATATTCTTCTTGACTCAAAACTGAACAGCCTGCACTTAACTGATCATAACTTACTGTAGAAAGCTCCAAATTTAGATTAGTAAAATTCATTGGAAAGCTAACAGAAATATCTTTCCAATGATGTATGATTCAAAAATTAATTCAATCTCATGCAGTACAGTTTAATTCCCAAAACTTCCCCTTCTGCACAGAAATTCTGCTCACTTGATTAATGTAAGAACTTGAACTGCAGTTGGTATAATTTGAATACCAAATATTTCAAACACCCCTATGTTAATCTCCCCTAGTTGAAAAAAATTCAACCTGGAGTTTTTATCATTTTATTCATGATAAGGAAACAAGTCTAATATGTTGAATGTTGACAAAACATCATAGCCATCTGGTAGCTCAATCTTGTAAGCATTATCACCAATGCGTTGCAACACTTTAAATGGTCCATCAGCCCTTGGTATAAGCTTAGCATACTTCCCAGGTGGAAAACGATCTTTTCTAAGATGAACCCAAACCAAATCTCCTTCCTGAAACTTAGCATGTTTTCGATGCTTGTTTGCAGATTTTTTATACTTCTCATTTTGCTTCAATATTCTATCTCAAACCTGTTCATGCATCTTCTTGATACTTTTAGAGCTTTCTTTAGCCTCTCCACTAAATTGATGATCAGTCAAAAGTGGAGCCAAATCCAAAGGACTGATTGGATTCTTGCCATAAATTACTTCAAAGGGACTTGAACCAATAGTTTGATGTATGGAGTGATTGTAAGCAAATTCAATTTGAGGCAAAATAAGATCCCACTGACGAATGTTCTTGCCCACGTAACTTTCCAAGAGATTTTCCAAGCTTCAATTTGTCACTTCAATCTGACCGTCAGTTTGAGGATGATGAGAAGAGCTGAATTTAAGAGTGGTTCCCAACTTCTTCCAAAGAGTACGCCAAAAGTGACTCAAAAACTTTGAATCTCGATCAGAGACAATGGTTTTTGGAATTTCATGTAGCTTCACAATCTCCTTGAAGTACAAATCAGCCACATGAGAGGCATCCAATGTCTTGTTACACGGAACAAAATGAGCCATTTTTTAGAATCGATCAACCACCACCATGACAGAGTCTTTGTTTCTTTGAGTTCTTGGCAACCCAACAACAAAGTCTAGACTAACATCTTCCCAAGGAACTTCAGGAACTGGTAAAGGATTATAAAGGCCTGTGTTTTGACCATGAGCTTTGGCAATATGGCAGATTTTACACCTCTGCACATGATGCACAACATCTTTATCCATCTTTGGCCAATAGAAATTACCTTGCAAGCAATCTAACGTCTTATCCCTTCCAAAGTGACCTCCAACAGCATTGTCATGTGCCTCCATGATAATAGATTCCCGCAAAGAACGCTAAGGAATACATAAACGATTTCTCTTGAAAAGAAAGCCATCATGCAATTGGTACTGATCATATGATCCATTCTCACATTCTCTCCAAATCCTACCTAAGAATGAATCACCCTTGTATAGCTCTTTTAAAATTTCAAAGGCTACAACCTTCACTTGCATAGAAGAAAGCAAGGAATGTTTTCAACTTAAAGCATCAGCCACAACATTTTGAGCACCCGATTTATGCTTGATGGTAAAATTGTAAGCTTGAAGAAACTCCACCCATCCGACATGTTTTCTACTAAGCTTCTGCTGACTGTTGATAAACTTTAGTGCCTTATGGTCAGAGAAGAGAATAAATGGCCTTGAAAGCAAATATTGACTCCAATGGTTCAAAGCTCGGCAAATAACATACAATTCTTTATCATTAATTGAGTACTTTCTATGGGAGTCATTCATTTTTTCACTAAAGAAAGCGACTGGTTTCCTTTCTTGGATGAGTACAGCACCAATTCCAGTATTAGAGGCATCACACTCAACTTCAAACACCTTACTGAAATTTGGAAGTGAAAGAACAGGCGTTTCAGTCACCTTGTTTTTGATGATGTCAAAGCTCTCTTGTGCCTCCTTGGTCAATTTGAAACCTTCTTCTTTCAAGCATTCAGTTACTGGAGCAACAATTGTACTTAACCCTCTGATAAATCGTCGATAAAAAGAAGCAAGACCATGAAAAATTCGGATGTCATGTAGCGACTTAGGAATTGGCCAACTCAAAATGGCCTCCACCTTGCTTGGATTCATTTTAATTCTAACTTTCGATACAATATAACCCAAAAAGACAAGGCTATCAGTGAAGAACCTGCACTTTTTCAAGTTGACATAAAGCTTTTGATTTCTCAAAATCTCAAAGACTTGGGGAAGACGCTCCAAGTGTTGCTTTTCATTTTGGCTGTACACAAGGATGTCATCAAAATACACAACAACAAATCTACCAATCAGAGGCTTAAAAACATGATTCATCAGCTACATGAAAGTGCTTAGGGCATTAGATAGACCAAATGGCATAACCATCCATTTATAAAGTTCATCCCTCATTTTGAAGGTCGTTTTCCATTTATCACCAGGTCTCATTATGATTTGATGCTAGCCACTTCGAAGATCGATCTTAGAAAAGATTATAGCACTATAGAGCTGGTCTAGAAAATCGTCAAGGTGTGGAATAGGGAAACGATAATCAATCATTATCTTATTCACTACTCTGCTGTCAACAGATATACGCCAAGACCCATCTTTCTTTGATACCAATAAGGCAGGAACAACACAAGGACTTTTGCTATCTCTCACCAACCATTTCCTTATAAGCTCTTCAACTTGTCTCTGTAATTCTCCGTGCTCCTTTGGATTCATTCGATAAGCCACTTTATTTAGTAGTACAGAACTTGAAATAAGATCAATGTAATGTTGAATATCCTTCATAAGAGGAAGGCCATGTGGTAATTCTTCTGGAACAACATCTGAGAATTCTTTAAGAAAATACTTCATAATCAAAGTTAGCTCATTGTTATCTTCATTTTCTTCAAACACCACCAATACGTAAACTTCACTACCCATTTCCAATTTTTTTTTTCAATCTGAAATAGTCAGCAAATTGTTTTCCACTCCTTTGATAGGTTTAGAACTTTTCTCTACCTTTGAAGGACCCAAAATGAATTTACTTCTATCTTTAATGAAAGTATAAGTATTCCTATTGAAGGACAACATTTGTCCATGAGGTTCCTAATTTCGCAACTATTGCGCAGTAAAATTAAAACATATGGCGGAAGCTCTAGAAACCTCGGATCGACTTCATTCAAAAACGAAAATCAAGAGGAAAGATTGAAGTTTAGTTACCTCACTTGCAGTTTCAAAAACGACTTCGTGAAGTAGGAGAAAACGACTGAACACAGCAAGCTCCGAACACTGTCCAGAAAAACAGCTCTGCACGAACAGCTTCTGTTTTGCCACGATCTGAGATCCTTTAAGCACCCCAATTGTGATGCCTCTAATCAGTCCACACTTAGAAATGTTCTAGGAGTTCAGAGGATTTGGAATCTCTAAATTTCATTAAGAAATGAGAGAGATAATGAAGAAACATGAGTGCTAGCTCATTTGATTCCTTCCACCAACTAAACCACCATTATCTCTAATAATGGCACCAAACATTATCATGAGCTAGACCCACCCACTTAGCCATTATTTATTGAAAGTGATCCCATCACTTTAATAAATTTATTTAACTAAATAAATAAATAGTTAAATTAATTAATTTCGGAATTAATTATTTAACCCCATTTTGATCACATCAAATGGTTAAATGTGGGCTTCTCTTGTGACATGTTGCAATGCTTTCTCTTAGTCCATATTGGATCCAATAAAAGCCCATAATTCTAAACCCAAAATTGGTCTAGAAGTCCATAATCATATATGAACCCGAACATGTCCAAAATGGTCATTTTACGTGCTCGACATTCCATAATGTTTAATTGAGGATTTATGAAATTTATTTTGTTCCTTAAACTATTTATGGAACATCTAAATTTCTATCTTAAATCATATTTAAGATGTATTTATATTTATATTCATTCTCAATGAATTATAATATAAATATTGATTTTCCTAAAATTAGGAAATCTAACTTCTCATTTTCTAGTAACTCCTTTTTCATTTCTATATTGTGTGTGACCTTTTAGGTTCTTAGTTATAAGGTAGTAGAACTATTTTAATGATAACTCTTTATTCATTAAATGATGCTAAACTCTTTAGTCATCAATTAGAACATTTCTAATGACCTTAAGATGCATTGGTAATACGCTTTACCAATATTGATCATAAGGTTTCTACAAGTCATGAGTGACACCTAGCAGTATATCACGACTATCCAAATAACAAGAATTGTTGGATCTATAGAACCTATTCCATTGTATCTCTATGTCTTGGTCTCTTCATCATCCATGTCCAGAGAAAAACACAGCTTATGGTTTATTATGTTAAGCAGTTGTGTTTTATCTCAAAATAAATATAAATGAACTTGGCATGTTAATATAATTTGAACTCCTTCAAATATATTTCACCTTGGCCAAGGATTTCTCATGCCAATTCATATTATCTCATAGGGACATCCTTTTTTGTATATTACAAAGTGATGAATTCCATATTGGCCATCAACTTGTCTTCATACATAGCCAACCATGACAGCTATTGCTAGATCTCTTCCGTGATTAGGAATCAATCGTTATGCATTCACATATCAGAGATGTCTATGTATAAGACATCTGTTATGCCTCAGGTCTAAAGACCATTACTAAACATAGTGTCTGTTACAATGTATAATAAGCCATTAACACTCACGACCATATGGCTTACTATATTCGGTCAAGTTCAGTAAACTCATTCTCTTAACAAGTACCTATGTGTTTGACTTGACATCTCATGTCAATGATATGAAACTCACCATCCATCTTAGTATCACATACCATAAGGAGTCATAACACATACTAGTGTTTATAGGAATTTATAATGTCCAATCATAAATCCACCACTAGGAACTATTTTAGAAGTATAGTACAAAGGATACACGTTTCATATTCTCGACATACTCGAGAATGTGTTCCTTAACTATTTTACTTCTTGAACTATATTCATTAAATTAATATATGAATATTGATAACTTTGCCATTTTATAAATATCAAAATGCTATTCAAATACAATCATTCCCTAAACAATCAAATCACTATTCGATTGGCCTTTAGGGCATATTACTAACAATCTCCCACTTGCACTAAAGCCAATCGCTATGGTATCTCATACCCATCTTCTCAAGATGACGATCTAATTGCTGTTGAGTAAGTGCTTTAGTCAGAGGATCCGCAGTGTTATCAGCGGAGGCTACTTTCTGCATAGTGATATCACTCCTTCCAATGATTTCTTTAATAATGTTATATCTTCTCTCAATGTGTTTGGACTTCTGGTGAGACCTTGGTTCCTTAGCTTGTGCTATAGCTCCATTATTGTCATGAGATTGACAACGCAATGGTTGGAACCACTTGAAGTTATTGAATAAACTTCCGTATCCAAACAACATCTTTTGCTGCATCTGATGCAGCTATATATTCCGCTTCAGTGGTAGAATCTGCAGTAGTTGCTTGCTTGGAACTTTTCCAGCTTACTGCTCCACCATTGATAGTGAATAAAAATCCTGATGTAGATTTTCTGTCATCTACATCTGACTGGAAATCTGAATCAGTGAAGCCTTCAATTTTTAGCTCACCCTCTCCATATGTTAAGAACAAATCTTTAGTTCTTCTTAAGTACTTAAAGATATTCTTAACTGCGGTCCAATATTTCTCACCCGGATTACTCTGGTATCTGCTAGTGACACTCACTGCATGAGCTATATCCGGTCTAGTACATAGTATAGCATACATAAGACTTCCAATTGCAGAAGCATATGGAATCTTATTCATACGCTCTCTCTCATCATAAGTTTTTGGACTCATGCTTTTAGAGAGATGAATTCCATGTCTGAAGGGTATAAAACCCCTTTTGGAATCCCACATATTAAATTTCTTTAATATCTTTTCTATGTACTTAGCTTGACATAGACCTATTAATCTTCTGGATCTATCTCTATAAATCTTGATTCCCAAGATATACATTGCATCTCCTAGGTCTTTCATGGAGAAGTTTTGAGAAAGCCAAATTTTGACAGAAGACATTTGTCCAATGTCATTTCCTATAAGCAATATGTCATCTACATATAGCACAAGGAAAGTTATTGCACTCCCACTGACCCTTTTGTAAACACATGGTTCATCCTCATTCTTGATGAAACCAAATGATTTGATTGCATCATCGAATCGGATGTTCCAACTCCTGGAGGCTTGTTTTAGCCCATAAATGGACATTTTTAGCTTGCATACTTTATGAGGATTTTTCTTAGATTCAAAACCACAAGGTTGCATCATATAGATATCTTCCTCAATGTATCCATTAAGAAATGCAGTTTTGACATCCATTTGCCAAATCTCATATTCATAATATGCTGCTATAGCCAATAAGATTCTGATGGACTTTAGCATGGCTACTGGTGAAAAGGTTTCCTCATAGTCTATACCTTGTATTTGACGATAACCTTTAGCTACCAACCTTGCTTTATAGGTCTCTACCTTTCCATCTAAGCCTATCTTCCTCTTAAAGATCCACTTGCATCCAATAGGTACAATACCTTCGGGTGGATCCACTAGAGTCCAGACTTGGTTGGTTCTCATAGAGTCCATCTCTAAATCCATGGCTTCAAGCCATTTCTTAAAGTCAACATCTGATATTGCCTCTTCGTAACTAGTAGGATCATCTCTATGATCCGTATCACCCAATAAAAATATATCATTCATCTGATGAAGAAAACCATATCTTTCTGGTGGGTGAATTATCCTACTAGATCTACGGAGTTGTTGTGTTCCTTGTGTTTGTACTTGAACAGGCTCTTCATTGGATTTATCCTCATTAGAATTCTCAATAAATTCTAATTTTCTTCCTTGCCCACCTTCTTGAATAAACTCTTTTTCAAGAAATATGGCATTTCTACTGACCAATACCCTTTGATCAGATTGGATGTAAAAGTAATAACCCAAAGTTTCCTTTGGGTATCCAATGAACCTCCCACTATCCGCTTTAGCTTCAAGTTTCTCACTCTTGAGTTTCTTGATAAAAGCAGGATATCCCCAAATCCTAAGATGATTTAGGCTTGGATGTTTACCATACCATATCTCATATGTTATTTTAGGTACAGACTTGGAAGGTACTCTGTTTAGTACATATGTTGCAGTAAGGAGAGCATATCCCCAAAGAGAAATTGGTAAGTCTGTATAACTCACCATTGATCGCACCATGTCTAACAGTGTGCGATTTCTCCTCTCAGATACTCCATTAAGCTCTGGTGTACCTGGAGGTGTCCATTGTGAAACACTACCATTTTCTTTAAGGTAAGACTGGAATTCTCCACTGAGATATTCACCACCTCGATCTGATCGTAGGGTTTTAATAAATTTTCCAGTCTGTTTCTCTACTTCATTTCGGTATTCTTTGAACTTTTCAAAGGCTTCAGATTTATACTTCATTAAGTATACTGAACAATACCTTGAGTGATCGTCGATAAAAGTTATGAAGTAGTAATATCCACCCCTTGCCATTTCATTAAATGGCCCACATACATCAGTATGTATAAGTTCAAGTAAATCAGTGGCTCTTATACTTCGTCCAACGAAGGGTGCCCTGGTCATTTTTCCTTGAAGACATGATTCACAAGTTGGATAAGGTTCTAAACCAAATGGACCGATTAGTCCATCCTTAGCCAATTTTGTGACTCTATCTTCTCCAATATGACCTAGCCTTAAATGCCACTTATATTTGGGGCTTATTTCTTCTCTTTCACGTTTATGTGTTATGGTATTTACATTCACAACATGCTCATTATTTTCTTTCATGTTTAGTACATAAAGATCATTATCTTAAGTACCAAGTGCAACATATTTATTCTCATAATAAATATTATAAATTTTATTTCTAAAATAAAATTCATAATTGTCTTTGCATAAACATGAAATTGAAACTATGTTCCTTACAGCAAAAGGAACAAATAAACAATCATTCAAACTTATTACATGACTAGATGCCATCTTTATGAAAAATGTCCCTATAGCTGAGGCAGCAACCATTGCTCCATTTCCCACTCTAAGAGACACTTCTCCTTGTTTAAGTCTTCTACTTCCTTTTAGATCCTGCATTGACATACAAATATGTGCGGTTATAGCAGAATCTAAAATCCAAGAAGTAGATTGAATAATTGAAATATTAGTTTCAATAATGAGCATACCTTCACAAGGATTCTCTTTAGGCTTGACTTTCAAGCTGTTGAGGTAAGCTTTGCAATTCCTCTTCCAATGCCCATCCTTACCGCAATGGAAACATTTTCCCTTGTCATTGGGCTTATTAGCTTTCCCCTTCTTAATCCCACCTTTAGCCTTGGGTTGAAACTTTTTCTTTTTACCCTTTTTAGTTGAGGGTCCTTCTATAGCCATAACATCTTTTGGCTTCTTTATGCAAGTTTCAGCAGTATTAAGCATCTTTAGCAGTTCAGCAAGACTGCACTCAATTTTATTCATGTTAAAATTCATGATAAATTGAGAGAATGAGTCTGGCAAGGATTATAGGATAAGATCGATAGCTAATTCCCCATCCATTGAGAAATTAAGAGCTTCCAGCTGCTCTATGTAATCAATCATTTTGAGTACATGCTCATTGACCGATCCTTCAGTCATTCTCATTCTAAACAGTTTTTTAGATATCTCATATCTAACTGTTCTGCTTTGTTCACCATACAACTCTTGTAGATGAAGTATCATGGAACTTGCATCAGGCATATTTTCATGTTGCCTTTGTAGCTCATTGGACATCGATGCCAATATATAGCTTTTAGCAGTGAGGTCATCATCTTGCCACTTCTGATAAGTGACATGTTCTTCCTCACTTGCTCCCTCAGGAATTTCATTTGGCTTAGGTGTATCAAGAACATAGCTAATTTTCTCTTAATTAAGAACAATTCTTAAATTCCTTAACCAATCAACGTAATTGGGTCCCGTCAAACGGTAATTTTCCAGAATTCGTGCTAGCGGATTATTCATTATTAACTATTTCTGCAGAAAATATTAAATTAAATTATTAGCATTTTATTATAATCTATTTGATTTTGGTCTTTAAATCAAATAGTACCTCCCACTATTTTATCATTTCAATACACTCCCATATGTAAGAAACGGAAACTCTCATTGGTAAAAGTTTCTAGTAGGAATCGGATTCTCATTAGCATAAGTTTACCTCACCTAACAGTTCTTGGCTTACTTATTTTAATGAGTAGGTAACTCTTTACCAAATGCATCTCATGCATGTACCGATTATCCTTCGGCCTCTAAATCATTAATACCTCACCTAACAGTTCTTGGTATAAATGATTTAGTTAAGTTTACCCTAATACCCTTGCACATTTTCAAAACATCTTACTAACCTCACCTAACAGTTCTTGGTAGCTTAATGTATGAATTATGCATCATCGCATGATATATGGTTTATTTTCAACATTTTAATGAATGAGTAGCCCATGTATCCATGACAACTAGCCCAAGCATAAAATATTTTAAATATTCCATTGGTATTAGTAGGCCATGATGAATATTCTCAATATCCATCATTACAACTTAACAATAATTATTTTTATTTAATTAGGGAGTATTTGGGCATTATTATGGTCTCACTTTTTAGCATGTTATTCCATTTACAATATTCAAATATGTCTAAGCACCCTAATATACATCTCATGCATATTATAGACAAACCAACTAAGGATGATCATGGAATTTTCTAATAAAACCAATTTGAGCACCAACTAAGGATGATCATGGAATTTTCTAATAAAACCAATTTGAGCCAAAATTGGTTTTAAGGTCCACCTAGGTATCAAGCAAACAATAATGACTATGAGACATCTTATGCCTCAAATTATTACAAATATTAATTTCTATTTGAGAGGCCAAAATTACATTGAAAGTGCTGCAACAATCCATGAAGTCTTCTTACTCCAATCCTCCAACGCACCGTAAATACGCCATCCTTCCTTTGGCAATCATCTTGCTTGGTAGTAATTACATATTTAGAAGAATTGGGGTACAAATCTCAGGGGTAATGGGATACAATCAGATCTTAATAGAAGGAGGAACATGCAAGTCCCTATTTAAAAGTATTACAACCATTTAAGCCTTTAGAAATTGGCCAAATCAACAAATAGATCAATAGCTCATTCAACCATGCATATATTCAATCATCACATGACATAAATATATCATAAAATATCTAGGTCTTTCCATGATCATCCTTCATGCTATCATAAATGGAAATAACATAAATCATGCTTTAAAATTTCGAAATTGAATGAAGATGGCTCTGATACCACTTGAAGGACAACATTTGTCCATGAGGTTCCTAATTTCGCAACTATTGCGCAGTAAAATTAAAACATATGGCGGAAGCTCTAGAAACCTCGGATCGACTTCATTCAAAAACGAAAATCAAGAGGAAAGATTGAAGTTTAGTTACCTCACTTGCAGTTTCAAAAACGACTTCGTGAAGTAGGAGAAAACGACTGAACACAGCAAGCTCCGAACACTGTCCAGAAAAACAGCTCTGCACGAACAGCTTCTGTTTTGCCACGATCTGAGATCCTTTAAGCACCCCAATTGTGATGCCTCTAATCAGTCCACACTTAGAAATGTTCTAGGAGTTCAGAGGATTTGGAATCTCTAAATTTCATTAAGAAATGAGAGAGATAATGAAGAAACATGAGTGCTAGCTCATTTGATTCCTTCCACCAACTAAACCACCATTATCTCTAATAATGGCACCAAACATTATCATGAGCTAGACCCACCCACTTAGCCATTATTTATTGAAAGTGATCCCATCACTTTAATAAATTTATTTAACTAAATAAATAAATAGTTAAATTAATTAATTTCGGAATTAATTATTTAACCCCATTTTGATCACATCAAATGGTTAAATGTGGGCTTCTCTTGTGACATGTTGCAATGCTTTCTCTTAGTCCATATTGGATCCAATAAAAGCCCATAATTCTAAACCCAAAATTGGTCTAGAAGTCCATAATCATATATGAACCCGAACATGTCCAAAATGGTCATTTTACGTGCTCGACATTCCATAATGTTTAATTGAGGATTTATGAAATTTATTTTGTTCCTTAAACTATTTATGGAACATCTAAATTTCTATCTTAAATCATATTTAAGATGTATTTATATTTATATTCATTCTCAATGAATTATAATATAAATATTGATTTTCCTAAAATTAGGAAATCTAACTTCTCATTTTCTAGTAACTCCTTTTTCATTTCTATATTGTGTGTGACCTTTTAGGTTCTTAGTTATAAGGTAGTAGAACTATTTTAATGATAACTCTTTATTCATTAAATGATGCTAAACTCTTTAGTCATCAATTAGAACATTTCTAATGACCTTAAGATGCATTGGTAATACGCTTTACCAATATTGATCATAAGGTTTCTACAAGTCATGAGTGACACCTAGCAGTATATCACGACTATCCAAATAACAAGAATTGTTGGATCTATAGAACCTATTCCATTGTATCTCTATGTCTTGGTCTCTTCATCATCCATGTCCAGAGAAAAACACAGCTTATGGTTTATTATGTTAAGCAGTTGTGTTTTATCTCAAAATAAATATAAATGAACTTGGCATGTTAATATAATTTGAACTCCTTCAAATATATTTCACCTTGGCCAAGGATTTCTCATGCCAATTCATATTATCTCATAGGGACATCCTTTTTTGTATATTACAAAGTGATGAATTCCATATTGGCCATCAACTTGTCTTCATACATAGCCAACCATGACAGCTATTGCTAGATCTCTTCCGTGATTAGGAATCAATCGTTATGCATTCACATATCAGAGATGTCTATGTATAAGACATCTGTTATGCCTCAGGTCTAAAGACCATTACTAAACATAGTGTCTGTTACAATGTATAATAAGCCATTAACACTCACGACCATATGGCTTACTATATTCGGTCAAGTTCAGTAAACTCATTCTCTTAACAAGTACCTATGTGTTTGACTTGACATCTCATGTCAATGATATGAAACTCACCATCCATCTTAGTATCACATACCATAAGGAGTCATAACACATACTAGTGTTTATAGGAATTTATAATGTCCAATCATAAATCCACCACTAGGAACTATTTTAGAAGTATAGTACAAAGGATACACGTTTCATATTCTCGACATACTCGAGAATGTGTTCCTTAACTATTTTACTTCTTGAACTATATTCATTAAATTAATATATGAATATTGATAACTTTGCCATTTTATAAATATCAAAATGCTATTCAAATACAATCATTCCCTAAACAATCAAATCACTATTCGATTGGCCTTTAGGGCATATTACTAACACCTATAACCATCATGAACAACCCTTTTATCGTACTGCCAAAGACGACCTAAAAGTAAGTGACATGCATCCATAAGGACAACATTGCACCAAACTTCATCTTTATATTCATTCCCAATAGAAAATGAAATAAGGCAATGTATGTTTACTTCAATCTCATTTCCCTTTTTAAGCCAAGAAAGTTTATAAGCTGAGCATGCTGCCGTTTTGAGCTTCAACTTCTTCACCATTTCAGTTGCTACCACATTCTCAAAACTGCCACTATCAATAATGACATTACATACCTTTCCATGAAAATTGCATCTGGTGTGAAAGATATTCTTTTTCAGCCAATCTTCCCCATCTTCACAAACAATACTCAAACTCTTTTGAATAACTAGAGAGTTTCCATTATCAGCCTATGTAACTTCTCTATCTTTAACATCTTTTTTTACACTAGGATTCCCATGATCTTCCGCATCCTCATCATCGTTTTCCTCTTCAAGAAGGGCAACCACCCTACGATTATGCCACTAAGAAGCAATGTGCCCATAACCATGGCATTTAAAAATTTACGAGAACTAGCATTCGAACCACTTGCTCGCTATTTAGTTCCTTCCCCGATATCATTCCTCATAATTTTCTTTGCAGTAGAATTCAAACCAGAATTATGCTTAAAAACAGAGCTAATCCCTTGATTGACATCACGAACTATGAACCGAATACCCCCACCACGAGCATCTTTTTGTTGTTTTCCCACCTTAAGAGCAAGTCTGAATACATCACTATAAGTCCAATATGGTTAGAGCTAGACCACATTACCAATCTCAGGTTTCGACCACCCAGATAACATGTGATCGTACGCTTTTCCGCCTCTACCAAATCACACTTCATCATTAGGTTTTCAAACTCTGCTGTATAGTCTTCCACTGACAATTCCTTTTGCTTGAAGTTGTGGAACTTAAGGTAGATATCTTGCCTGTAGTTATCGGGTAAAAACTTTCTCTTAAGCTCTTTTTTCATTTTCTCGCAAGTAATAATTTTCCTGCATCCTTCTCGTTTCCTTTGCCTCTTAAGATTTTCCCACCATAAAAAAGCATACTTTTTAAGTTTAATGGCAATGAGTTTCACTTTGCGATCTTCAGGCACATCTCTATATTAAAAAATGCATTCAACAATACTAAGCTAATCAACAAACTATTCTGGTTGTATTCTTCTTTTAAATTCAGGAATTTTGACCTTTAAGTTGAAAGACTGATAAGAATCGCGACGCCTATGAATTCAAGAACGAGAAGAAAAATCATTATTAGAGCTTTGTTCCTGATCGTAGAGACTTTAATCTACACTATCATTGATTGAGCCTTCTTCTTTCGAACTACCATTAGGAACAGCTTCTCGAGTTCTTTCAAGGTACTATAATCGTTGTTGAAGTTGTTCTACTTGTCTTCTAAGATCATCCCTTTCTATATCACCCAAGTCCCCCTCACGAATAGGAGGCTCTGCAACTCTTGCATTACGCCGACATCGTTGAGCCATAAATTTTCAGAACCCAATGCTCTAATGCCAAATTTGACACCGGACACAATAGATGAGAAAACACAACGTCATACACCTAAGAAATCACAAGCTCACCACCACAGCAAACAGCAAAAGGATATAAAAAAATTCACCACATAAAGTTGTTAAGTTAAGGATACAGGGCTTAAAATACTCACCACTCAATGGAATCCATCAAAGAGATACAAAGTTTCATAATAACTTAAAGTTCATCCAATTCCCAAAATTAATCTCTATCCTTTGGTTACAACTACATAAGCTTAAATAACTTTATTGGAACAATCCTCCAAGTATAGATATACTACAAAACACCCTTCAAATGACTTGGCTTCAAAGACCAACATTAAAGCTAGACATTAATAAAGCATTGGTATGCTTAAAACACATCAAAGGGCATTAAAAAAAAGTCCAAGTCTAAAAATATTCTTCTTGACTCAAAACTGAATAGCTTGCACTTAACTGATCATAACTTACTGTAGAAAGCTCTAAATTTAGATCAGTAAAATTAATTGAAAGCTAACAAAAATATCTTTCCAATGATGTATAACTCGAAAATTAATTCGATCTCAAGCAGTACAGTTTAATTCCCAAAAATGCCCCTTCTGCACAGAAATTCTGCTCACTTGATTAATTTAAGAACTTGAACTGCACTTGGTATAACTTGAATACCAAATATTTCAAACACCCCTGTGTTAATTTTGGATGGTGAAGGCATTACTTACCACTCATCTTATTCAATTGAGCAAGATTATGATTTGAAATATGTGATTTTTATGGTTTATTATTCTTATAGCTATAACTACAACCATTTGGTTCGGATGCGTTTCGTAGGCAGAATACATTGCATTAAACTAATGCAGTTTTTATGTTTTGCCTATTTAAAGGTACGTGCACCATAAACATAACTTTGGTGCAATAGGCAGACTCACTTCCCCTTGGTTTGTGCGGGTTTCCAAGAGATTTGTATTTTTAAACAATACTTTTTTATACTATATAGTAAATAATAGTTAATATTAAAATGTATTCATAATATTATATGTAACGATAGATTTTCTTTTAAGAAAATAAAATTGCATGCATGTTGGTAGACTTGGGTATTCTATAATTTAACTGACTGGCCAAAAACCTTGCAAGGGATTTGATAAGTGGTCCAATTCATTGTTCCTTAGTGAGCTTATGAACTTAGTTACCCTTGATTTGGGCGGCAACAAAAAACTCTCTTAGGAATATATCATTTCTATACATATATGTGTATATACATGTACACACATATATATATTCTGACATTATTAGAGTACATCCATGTCGATAGGACCCAAATTACCTGATTAATTGATTAATTTCAAGTTTAATATCAAACACCTTATTCTTTATGTTGTGCGCGGAATGCAGAATCAAGTGTATTAAATAATCACAAAAAATAAAGGATATATAATTTAACGTGGTTCGATAATATACCTAGTCCACGGGAGTAAAAGAAAATAATTGTATCACTAACAATTATTAGAGTACAATATTTGAGTAAGAAACCTCACTTCCTACAAACCTCATTTTCCAAAACTTAAGTACACCTAGTACTCTCACACACTTGAAAGGAAAAACCTCTCAATTACATACAGTCTAATTGCTCACTCTTTTAACAATTTTACAAGTGAATTGTTATTCACTCAATTTTGGGATGCATTACAAATGAAAAACTTCCTCTATTTATAGAAAGCATTTTGCACTATTACACATTCAGTGCCCACCTACAATTTGGTCAATTTTGCCAAATTGTCAAAGTTGTTGTGAAATTGCCAAATTGTCACATGCTTCAGCAACTCATTTGGCTTCAATTTCCATGATTCCATCCACATGCTTCATCAATATTTCTAATATTGATGCTAGAAGATCATGCATGTCAAACTTTTTGACTTTTTAATAATTCTCCACCTCAGCGAAAATTTGTCCAAATCTAAGTCGATTATCAATGAACTGTCATCCCAAAGTTCCTGCATTTCTGTGATTGCCTACGTACCAAAATCTAGGATCAAACCAACCATAGTTCAAAAACTTCTCAAACTCAACACATTCAAAGGATTTGAATTATTTTCAAGTAATATTGAAACTTGACTCCAAAAATCACCTTTGTCAACATATCTTATGGATTATCTTTGGTATCGATCTTTCTCAACAACACAATACCGCTTTTGATAACCTCCCTCACATAATGATATTTCACATCTATTTAATTTGTTCAAGCATGATATGTTTGCTTCTTCGCTAGGAATATTGTGTTTTGGTTATCACAAAAGACCTCAATGTTCTCTTGGATTACTCCCAAATCTTCTAACAAGCCTTTCAACCAAAACTTCTATTACAGCCTCAGTTACTGCCGTGTAGGGGTGGGTAAACCGAATTTAACCCAACAGACTCAACCTAACCTAGTTTAACCCAATTTAATTTTGATGGGCTAAATGAGTTATTATGGGTTAATTGGGTCACTTTTTTCTAACCCGAGCAATTAGATTGGGTCACTATTTTTTATCTTCTTTTTATTCTTTTATAAAAGAGACTATTTTGGTCTTGTATCTACTACTCTATACTCTAACTCCAAAACTAAAATTATTGTCTTAAATATCAATTTTTAGTCAACTAAGGTACTTTTTTTCATTCTATATTCTTTTAGTTTTCTTTATTGAATACTAGACAGTGAATAGAATTTTCATAATATAACATATTTATATTTGATTTCAATAAGTTTTATTTAAACTTTCGTATTTTTTTATTTAATTTTTAATTTTAACTTGACTTCAAGTCTTTAACCCAATCAACCCAACCTGATGATTTAAGGGTTGGGTTGGATTAGTCTGAATAGGTGTATTTAATTGGGTTGGGTTAATTTTATCTCAACCTATTCAATAATGAATTGGGTTAGATTTTCACAAACCCTATCCAACCTAACCCATACCCACCCCTACTGCCATGTACTTTGCTTCCACAGTGGAAAATTCAATTGTCGACTGTAGAATCGACCTCCAATTAATCGGACCTCCTCCGAATGTGAATCATAGCCCGTTGTTTATCTTCACTTGTCAAGGTCTCCGGCGAAATCATAATTACAATACCCAACACATTGTTGACCACAATTCTTCTTGAACAATAATCCAACATCAACTGCCATATACAAATATCGAAGAATCCACTTCATTGCAAGCTAATGATTTTAACCCAAATTATGCATATATCAACTAACCATACTCACAGCTTGAGATATATTGTGCCTTGTGCATATCTTAACATACATAAGACTACTTATAACACTAGCATATAGAACACGAGTGATGTAGTCGTGCTCCTTTTAAGAAGAATGATATGAAGAAGAGTTTAATTTGAAATGAGGAACTAGAGGAGTAGAAACTAGTTTGGTTTTGTTATCCATACCAAACATTTCTATCATTTTCTTCAAATAAGACTTTTAAATCAATCATATGCTTTTATTCTTTTTGTTTCTATAAATTTACATTCTAAGTATTCTCTATGCATCACCCGAGTCTTTCATTTTGAACTTAGAAGCTAACTGCTTCTTAAATATTTTAATCTCACCTCCATTCTTTGAAGGTATAAGCATATCGTCGATATAGAGTAACAGATAGATGAAAGCTCCATCTTATAGTCTTCTAAAGTAAACACAATAAATAATTGTGTTCACTTCTAGTGAATTTTTGTCTTGTATTAATTGATCAAATCTTTTGTACCATTGTCTTGGTGATTATTTTAATCCATACAAAGATTTAATCATTCTGCACACGTGATTCTCTTTTCCAGCAACTTTGAAACCACAAGGCTGAGTTATATAGATATCCTCCTTCAAATCTCCATGAAAGAACATCGTCTTAACATCTAATTGAGACAACTCTTACTCATATTAAGCTACCAAGGCAATACAAATGGAAGTATAGTTTACAACTGGAGAGAACACTCTATTATAGTCAATACCTTCCTTTTGAGCAAATCATTTTGCTACAAGCCTTATTTTATATCGAAGAATTATTTGATTTAGAGAACCTCGCTTTTTAGTCTAGACCTATTTATTGCCAATGACCATTTTTCCCTTAGGTAACTCCATAAGTTCCCAAGTCTGGTTTTAATGAAGAGACTTCATTTCTTCTTCCATGGCTAACTTCCACTGACCACTTTCATTACTGTGTATGGCTTTATTGAAAATGTTAAGGATGTCATCATTAATAATTATATGTGCATAGGTTATTACCATGTCTTTAGTGAGTCATTTGGGTTTCTTTATCTCTCTTTTTAGTCTCCTTGTTGTTATACTGTCATTTTCATCTTCTACAGTTTTAGTTGATTCTTTCTCTTGTAGAACATCAACAAAAACAACTTATTCTTCTACTCTCGGGGTCTCTTCCAAAGTTGAAATCTTCTTTGATGTAGAGCTAGCTGGTACATATAGAGTTATATCAAACTTAACCCGCTGTAATGATTCATTGGTTTTGTTCTCTACCTACTTAGAACTTGAAGCCTTCAACATAAAGGCTTCATCAAAAGTGACATCTCAACTATATACAAACTTTTTATCTTCAAGATCTCATAAACTTGTAGTCTTTAACTCAATATTTAAATCCCATAAAGATACATTTTCTTGCACGAGGATCGAGCTTATCATTCTTTATATTATAATAAGCTGAACAACTAAGCACACAAATGGATTCATAATCTTGTGCATACTTTCCAGACAACATTTTCATAGGAGTTTTACCTCAAATTACAGTAAAAGGCAACCGGTTTATTAAGTGACTTGCGTAACTGACAGCTTCAACCCAAAACTATTTATCTAAACTAGCATTAGTTAAGAACCTTATAGCCTATCATAACTTTTTATCTTGTAGAATCAATATAGCCCCATGTGCAAACTTCATTGTGCCATCTTCAATGGTAACCTTATAGCCTTTAGCCTCCAAGGCACTAATAGAAATTAGTTTTTTTGTTCAAAACGAGAACATATCTAACTTTTTTCAGTTCTCTGACCATTCCATCGAACATTTTAAGCTGAGTTGTTCTTATCCCCACTGTATGACAAAGTTGATCATTACACTCATAGCTTCACTGAATTCCAGATCATGAAAATCTATAAACCATTCCCTTTTAGGACACAAATGACAGGTTACTCTGGTATCACTTGCTCAAATCAGCCATGTATGTTGTAGGCATAATATTTAGTGAATAGTTGGAGTCTTCATCTTTACGTGTTATACTTGATAGTACTAGTTTATTTTCATCTCTCTTTTGAGTCTTTGAACAATCTTTCTTTTAATGGCCTTTCTTATGACAAAATGCACACTCATCTCGAGCAATATTTCGACTTCTCAATTTGGACAAAGAATTATTTCCACCACGCTTTTTCTTTTTCTCTATCGTCATTTCTCTGGCTAACAAAGCTTCAGAGGATGCTCTTTTGGAATGTTTATAATTATTCTGAATTTCTAAATTGGTCAATGCTGTGAAGACACCCTTGAAGATGATCACATTTTTCTCATGTAATAAAGTAGTCACAAAATGACTATATTCTTTTGGAAGTGAATGTAGGAGAATCAAAGACTTGACTTCATCCTTAATGTCTTCAACAAGATTTTTAAATCAGAAAGTAACTTTTTAAATCTTAAGACATGATTGTGCATTGACACTCCGGGCTTCAATGGAAAGCCATATACTTGCTCATTGCATGAAAACGATTTTCAAGACTTTTCAACATATATTTCTCCTTCAATATATGCCACAAAGTTATCCCACACTCCTCATTTTTCACCAAATATTTCACCTCCTTGGTCAAGCAAGATCTGATCTGACTACAAGCTTTCTCATTCATATGATCCCAAGTTTCTTCGTCATACAAGTGTTTTTTATTTTATTTTTTAGAACAACATCAAGATCGATTTGAATAAGGGCATCCATAATTTTGCACCTCTACATGCCAAAGATGATTTTCCCATCAAAATTTTTAACATCGATCTTCTGATCTCCTATAACGGGTGTCGAAAGGCAATGTGATAAGTCTCACCTCTCATCTTAAGTTTTCCTTGGAATAGTCTGGGTAGATCTCTCCCCACTCTTGAAAGTTTCACCTTCTATTATTTTTTCAATAAATTATTCTCACCTTAATGATTAATACAGATGAAAAAATTCACTAAGAAAGGTCCTAGAAAAGATTGGAGACGTCACACCAGTCTCACTTAAGACCCAATCTCCTTAAGCTCTTATCACATAGTAACAGAACTTTTCAAGACATGCAAAATTCCACACTGCTGCACAAGATACTGATCCTCCCAAGTACAAACTGTTGGCTTCACCGTATTCGTGAACAATATCGAATGTAAAAAATACCGTACGTGAATTGTACCGCATGCGAGAATAGTACCATATATGTAAACAGTGTTGTTTACCCCAAGTACGAACCGTCAGCTCCGATACTACTTGTTGTGCTCGAAATGCGAAATCAAGCGCACCAAATAATCATAAAAAAATAAAGGACACAAAATTTAACGTGGTTCGGCAATATGCTTACATTGATAAAAGTAAAAAAAATAATTATATCACTTACAATTATTAGAGTACGATATTTGAGTAAAAAACCTCATTTCCCAAAACCGAAATATACTTAGTACTCTCACACACTTGAAAAGAAAAACCTCTAAATTACACACACTTTAATTGCTCACTCTCTTAACAATTCTACAAATGAATTGTTATTCACCCAATTTTTTGATGCATTACAAATGAAAAAATTCCTCTATTTATAACAAGCATTTTGTACTGTTACACGTTCGGTGGCCACATGTAATTTGGCCATTTTTAACAAATTGTCAAATTGTCACATGCTTTCCGAACTCATTTCGCTTCAATTTCCATGATTCCAGCCACATATTTCATCAATATTTCTAATATTGCAGCTAAAAGATCATGCATGCAAACTTTTTGACTTTTCAACACTTTTAACTAAAATGGATCTTTCTTCGAGCAACATCACTAGCATTTTAGATTATATCGGTTTTTCAAGCTCAACAACTTTCACTACCTTGATCTACCTGGTAACAATTTATTAGCGACAAGCATAAGTAATCAAAGAAAGGTTTCCCTTCCCTATTTTGCCAGTTCAAAGGTTAAGCAAATGCATGAGCCCCAATTGTCGACATGTTGTTTATGTCCAAGTTAACTTAGCTCTCTGCCCACAGAGAAATTCTAGAATCCATTAAAGGTACCATGTCAGCCATACAACCAGCAAATAATGTTATGACATGTGTGCATTATTTTGAAAAATTATTATGCAAGTGGTGGTAATATTAAATTCAACATACATGTCATGTATGTATAAATTTTTAATAATACATCAAAGGTATTCTAAAATTTCTCTTGCCCGCAATAAAAAAGATGGGAATCTAATAAATTTGAAAAAAAGTTATGGTAGACAACTTTTACTTTGGAAATGAGCATTCTTTTTTCTTTGAAGCTACCAAAAACAACTTTATAACTACTTTATATTGCTTTCAAACTACATGTGCTTTGATTACTACAAATTCTTAGTGTATAATAGATTGAACCAATGTTATAATTTCTTCTGCAATAGTGTAACCAATAATATAGCCAAAATAGTTGGAGAATAATTTTTCAAGATATTTGAGTTCGAATATCATTGATGTGAGTAAGAACAAAGTTCATAAATTTTCTTTTTAAAGATTAAATTTCTTCAAAAGCTAATTCATAAAAAATAACAAAAAAATTAGAAACATAATTAAGGTGGGGAATAACATGAGCTTTTCCTCACTCACTACATGCATGAAGTTAAAAGCTGAGAAAGTCCACACAGAGAGCAAAAATGAAAAGAATAAAACAATAGCAAACAAGATTGATACCTAAGAATGTTATTAGCATCTATAGATAAGAAAAGAATTATAGCTATAGGAGCTAACAACCACCAAGTAAAGTCTGTCATAAAGACCTAGATTGGCTAAACAGTCAGGAACACAATTATTTTCTCTGCAACTTTATGAACATATAAAATTCATCTGCAAACAAAGATATCTAAGAAAGTTCAGATTTTCTTGTACATGTTGTCGCGCACACAGGTCGCCAAATGAAAATTTGTCATTTGGGCAATCGCACACTTGATCAGGGTCCATACGCCCACAAACACCTATATATCTACATACACACAAACACACAAACAAAAGGGGAGAGAGAGAGCAAAAAAGAGAAATTCTTAAATGCAGACGTCTTTTTTTTTAATGTGGACACTTTACTAAGCCATGTAGTTTAATAACATGTTTACAATGACTCTATAAAATCACATGATTTAATGGCATGTCTGTATGAAAAAAAAAAATAAGGACGTCTACAGGAGAGAATGACTCAATACATATATTCCAGGAATTCTAAAAGACTTTATAAAGTTCGGAATTTTGGGACTGAAGCTTAATCTAGATATATAAACACACACAGGCATACATTTACAAAATAAGCCTAACAACTATTTTCATCTAATGTGGGTATTTCCTTATATCATTTTGTCAAATAAATGCAGGTCGATTCTTAGCCTATGTGGAATTGTATCTCCTTTAAATCCTAATAACATGTCCTCTAATTTGCTCTATTTTTCTGCCGTGGAAAGAAAATGTGAAAAATATATTTTTGAATTAATGATACTTTGGTCGTTCTTTTTTTTTCAAATGGGTAATTTTTAACTGAGTCATTATTATTTGTTAAAAAAAAGCAGAGACCAGAAGTTTATAAAATGAATCAACCATTTAAATACAAATTTATGTTATTCAAGTCCTTAACTTAATCCTTCCATTAAAAAAGTTAGTGAAATTGTTTACTAAAACATGAAAAGCCAACTAAACTCCTTTTATCATATTACCCTTGGGCATTAATTTTTATTTCAGTCTCACCACTTATTTACCAATTTGAGTAACAAGAAACAAAACTCTAAAATTGATGCAGAATATAAATTTATACTAAGATATGTTTCCTAATTAATTAAGGACTTTTAATTTCCTTTCCAGTTTAGAATTTTGTTTTCCCTTAGTGATTTAGGATAATTACTACTACTATAAATAGTTTGCTCTTGTAGCCTTTGAAGGCATGTTCGATTTCAATAATATTTTCAATTTTCAAATCTATTTGTGAGTATTTGAATTCAGTTAATTCTCAGTATTCTACAGAATCAACGAGTCTTAACTTCTAAATTCACGGCATTCTTTTGAATCAACATAAATTCAGTTGTTCTTTTATTCCAGCATTCTCTAGAATCAATGAAATATTTTGAACATTAAACTTCCGCTATATCAGAAATGAATTCAACAAAATCTTTGTTGAAGTGTGAGCTGTGAAACTAATTTCAGAAAGTTATACGACATGTCAGTTCATGGTTGGTACCAAATACGACTGGTCAGTTAGGATTATGCAAAGCTGTATGACAGAGCTGTTTGTTCATCCATATGTGAATAAATGAAGCACGTGTTCGTCGCATGCTTTCACTTACCCAATACGACTTTGGTGAGTGCGTTTTGCAATCCTCATTCAACGTGAAGCAAACACGTGGCTCTGAGATTGTTGCATTCTGTTACAAGAGCGGGAAAATATAGGCTTGAATAACAGGAGATAGCTGATAAGTGGGGGAGCTTTCTGGGGTTTCTTAAGCGTATATATTAAGCCTTAAAGAATAATAAATCAGTGTGTGTAATGCTCGTAACTTCATCTAAAGGCTTGTATCTTATTCTTGGTGATTGAATAAAGTTTGTTGCTCTGTTCTTCAGTGGATGTAAGCCACCTCCAGGCTGAACCACTTAAATTGTTCTTCTTTTGTTTGTTGTTCTTTAGATTCTTTTGTGTAATTTTTTGTTTCTTAAAGAGTTACTTAGTCAAGCATCAGAGTGTTTAGAGTAGTCTTGGGGAATCTTGGTTGGTTACATTCGACTGAGGCACAACAAATTGGTATTAGAGCCCAACAACTCTGATATTTGATCCAAGAAATGGCAACTTCTAAGTTTCAAGTAGAGAAATTTATAGGAGAGAATGACTTCCATTTATGGCGGCTAAAGATGAGAGCTTTGTTGGTTCACCAAGGGCTTGAAGAAACATTGGGAGATCCAAGATCTGAAAAGAAACCCAGCAAGCTCAGTGGAGAAGAAATGCAAGATGCATTAGATAAAGCTCACAACACCTTAATCTTGAGT
Organism: Citrus glauca; assembly: GCA_029633175.1. Lineage (NCBI taxonomy): Eukaryota > Viridiplantae > Streptophyta > Magnoliopsida > Sapindales > Rutaceae > Citrus > Citrus glauca. Next base: position 6,501,846 of record JAQOOD010000004.1, on the reverse strand, counting down.
CTGGGTGATAGAGTTCTGAGGGAAGTGGGAGATCAAACAACTGCTGTAGGCCTCTGGAAGAAATTAAAATATCGTTATATGAAAAAGTCTCTAACCAAGAGACTTTGCACCAAAAAGAGGTTGTATACATTGCAGATGGAGGAGGGTAGCTCTCTGGCAAATCACATTGATAACTTCAACAGAATCATTCTTGATCTTGAAGATATTAATGTGAAACTGGAAGATGAAGACAAGGTAATAATCTTGTTAGCATCTCTCCCACCTTCTTATGAACACTTTGTGGACACATTGCTATATGGAAGGCAGTCAATAACCATAGTTGATGTGAAAGATTCTCTCAGTTCAAAAGAGGTTACAAGGAAGTCAGAAGCAAAAGATGGAAAAGGCTTAACAGTAAGGGGTAGACCAGATAAGAAGGATTACAATAATAAGAACAGAAAACGCAGTAAATCAAAGTCAAATAATAAAAATCTGAAATGTTTCCAGTGCCACAAGGAGTGACATTTCAAGAAGGATTGTCTAGAGAGAAAGAACAAGGAAAAAGATAGACCCAAGAAAAATAGAGATGCTACTGTTGCATCAGAAGAAAAGGATGATGAAGGCTATGACTCAGCTGGTGTTCTTCTAGTCACTGGAACTCAAACCAATGGTAAATGGGTGTTAGATTCTGGATGCACTTATCATGTGTGCCCTGATAAAAATCTATTTTCCAGTTATAGGCCTTTTAATGGTGGGGAAGTCATGATGGGAAACAAATCACTTTGTAAAAAGACTTGGATCCATTAGGCTTAAGATGTTTGATGGGGTGATTAGGGAATTGAGTGAAGTAAGACATGTTCCTGAGCTAAAAAGAAACTTAATATCATTAGGAATCCTTGATCAAATAGGCTGCATCATTAAAATAAAATCTAAGGTTATGAAGATAATTAGAGAGTCCATGGTGATAATGAAGGGAGTAAAAAATAATGGCTTGTATGTGCTGCAAGGGACAGCCATTACAGGGGATGTTAGTGTCTCAACCAGTAGAAATCCAAACAAAACACTAATGTGGCACATGAGATTTGGGCATATGAGTGAAAGAGGGAGGATAAGATAGGTTCTATTGAGTTCTGTGAGGAGTGTGTCCTAGGAAAATCCTCTAGAACTAGCTTCAAAACTATAGTGCATAAGACCAAAGGAACCTTAGATTACATCCACTCTGATATATGAGGACAAACATAGACAACTTATTTAGGTGGAGCTAAATACTTCCTCTCATTGATTGATGACTACTCTAGAATGATTTGGGTGTATCTCTTAAAGAGTAAAAATGAAGTCTTTGAGAAGTTTAAACAGTGGAAAGCACTGGTAAAAACACAAACAGGGAGAAAAGTCAAGAGGTTAAAGACTGATAATGGTTTAAAATTTTATAATCAACAATTCAATGATTTCTATGTTTAGAATGGAGTGGTAAGACACAAGACAGTAAGGCACACTCCACAGCAAAATGGACTTGCTGAGAGAATGAATAGGACTCTCATGGATAAATAAGATGTATGTTAATTCATTCAAAGTTTCCTCAGTCCCTATGGGCTGAAACTCTGATAACATCTTGCTACTTAGTCAATAGAAGTCCATCAAGTGGCATAGACTTTAAAACACCAGTAGAAATGTGGTCAGGCAGAGCTGCTAACTATTCTGATTTGAAGATATTTGGCTGCCCAGCATTTACACATGTAAGGCAAGGAAAGCTGGAGCCTAGGGCTCTGAAATGTTTCTTCCTTGGATATCCAGAGGGTGTGAAAGGCTATAGACTCTGGTGTATTGATCTAAAACCTCCCAGGTGTATAGTCAGTAGAGATGTGGTTTTCAATGAATAAGAAATGCTTAAAAGCTATGTAAAAAAGCTTGAAGACTCAGACAAAGATACTGGAGTATTGAGAGATCAAATTAAGGTGGAGCTTACTGGAAAAACTGGAGATACAACTTCATATGAGACATCAGAAGATGATGAAGAAATACAAAAGAGTTTGATGGAATTTCAAAAAATCAGACAAGTTTGCATGATTATCAGCTGGCCTGGGACAGAGAAATGAGAAAAATAAGGGCACCAAAGAAGTATGCATATGTAGATCTGATTGCATATGCATTAACAGCAGCTCATGAACTGGATTATGATGAACCTAAAATTTACAAGGAAGCTGTTTCAGGGAAAAATGCAGACCAGTAGTTGAAAGCCATGAAAGAAGAAATGGATTCTTTGTATAAGAATAACACCTGGACACTTGTGGAGAAACCAGACAAGAAAAAGGTGGTAAGATGCAAATGGGTGTACAAACTCAAGCAGGGTATCACAGGAGTGGAACCAATGAGATACAAAGATAGACTTGTTGCAAAGGGCTTCACTCAAAAGAAGGGTATTGATTTTACTGAGGTATTTTCACTTGTAGTAGGGTATGCCTCAATAAGAGTCAGCTTGTCACTGGTGGCTGTAAATAACATGCATTTGGAATAAATGGATATAAAAACAGCATTCTTACATGGGGAATTACAAGAGTACATAGTAATGGCTCAACCCGAATAATTCATAGTCAAATCAAAGGCTGATTGGGTTTGTCATCTGAAGAAGTCCTTGCATGGACTTAAACAGTCTCCAAGGCAATGGTACCTCAGGTTTGACAACTTTATGCTAAAGCAGAAATATCAGAGGTGCAACTTGGACTGTTGTGTCTACTTCAGAGAAGATTCAGGCATGATGATTTATCTGGTATTGTATATAGATGACATGCTTATTGCCAATGTGAGCATGAGCTTAATAAAAGATCTGAAACAGCAGCTAAAATGAGAGTTTGACATGAAGGATCTTGGTCCAGCAAAGAAAATTATGGGAATGTAGATACATAGAGATATAAAAACTAGTACTTTGTTTCTCAGTTAGGAAGAATACATCATAAGGGTAATTGATAAGTTTGGAATGGCAAACTCAAAACCAGTTTAAACACCCTCAGCTCCTCATTTCAGATTATCTGATCAACTGTGTCCAAAAACAGAAGCTAAAAAATCTGAGATGATGAATGTACCTTATGCAAGTGCTATAAGCTGCCTAATGTATGTTATGGTCTTAACTAGGCCTGATTTATCCTATGTTGTGAGTGTTGTAAGCAGGTATATGGCAAATCCTGGAAAGGAACATTGGAGGGCAGTAAAATGGATTCTCAGATACCTAAATGGGACAACAACATATGGAATAATGTATGGAGGACAAACACAAAATGACAGTCAAATTATTGGTTATATAGACTCTGATTATGCTAGGGATCTAGACAGAAAAAGATCTCTTACAGGTTGCCTTTTCACATTCAATAATTGCACTGTCAATTAGAAAGCTCAACTGCAGAGTGTTGTGGCACTTTCAACCACAGAAGCAAAATACACAGCTACTGCAGAAGCAGTCAAAGAAGCCATCTGGCTGAAAGGAATGCTTAAATGCTTGGTGTTGATCAGAGGTCAATAATGATAAACTGTGATAACCAAAGTGCTATATGTTTGAGCAAAAATCAGAGACACCATGAGAAGACCAAGCACATCGATGTCAAGCTGCATTTCATAAGGTTGGAAGTGTTAAAAGCTACAGTGAATCTGCAAAAGATTCATACAGACAAAAATACTGCAGACATGCTGACTAAACCAGTAACTACTGCTAAATTTAAGCTTTGCTTAGAATTAGCATAAATCTATCAGAGATGAGTGATAGATTGTTGAAGAGAAGAGTAACAGATTCATGAAGGTTTCAAGTTCAAGGTGGAGAATGTTGAAGTGTGAGCTGTGAAACTGATTTTAGAAAGTTATACGACATGTCAGTTCATGGTTGGTACCAAATACGACTCGTCAGTTAGGATCATGCAAAGCTGTATGACAGAGCTGTTTGTTCATCCATATGTGAATAAGTGAAGCACGTGTTCGTCATATGCTTTCACTTATCCAATACGACTTTGCTAAGTGCGTTTTGCAATCCTCATTCAACGTGAAGCAAACACGTGGCTCTCAAGTTGTTGCATTCTATTTCAAGAGCGGGAAAAATCTGGGCTTGAATAACAGGAGATAGCTGATGAGTGGGGGAGCTTTCTGGGGTTTCTTAGGCATATATATTAAGCCTTAAAGAATAATAAATCAATGTGCCTTAAAGAATAATAAATCAATGTGTGTAATGCTCGTAACTTCGTCTAAAGGCTTGTATCTTGTTCCTGGTGATTGAATAAAGTTTGTTGCTCTGTTCTTCAATGGATGTAAGCCACCTCCAGGCTGAACCACTTAAACTGTTCTTCTTTTGTTTACTGTTCTTTAGATTCTTTTGTGTAATTTTTTGTTTCTTAAAGAGTTTCTTAGTCAAGCATCAGAGTGTTTAGAGTAGTCTTGGGGAATCTTGGTTGGTTACATTCGACCGAGGCACAACAATCTTTAATCAATTTTTATAAATGAATTCAAATATAAAGAGCACCATTAAAAAACATAACCATTATAGCTCTTGGAATTAGGCACAAATGTAATTTACTGCCCATATAATTCCATCACATTTATAAATATATGATGATTATTAAATGGAACAACATATGTATTGAATCTAATTTTAGAAAAACCACAATAACATCTGGTCTCATAACGAAATTAAAAGTATAATAGTCAATTAAATTTAAACTAACAAAAAACTCAACAATATTGAGGTAAACTAAAATTCAAATACAATAAATTGCTAATTGGCTTCGACATTTTATAGTTGAGAATTAAATGTTAGCCCAAGGTGAAATTGTACTCTCCTATTCCTTGTTGACAAGGACATATTCTTAATTTTAAGGCTAAGGTATTGTCCACAAAAATTGTGTATGCAATCCCACTGGTTGAGTGACATTGATTGAAGCCCAATTGGCTTGTTCAGAACTATTACCAATTGCTTGTTCATTGACATCTATCTATTGATATTGTGGGCTAGTTCCCCATTTTCTGAAAAAGAAAAAAGATTTTAATTTCATTTAATTAAGAAATGTAATCTATCCGATACAATTCCACAATCAAATCAAATATGTACAATTAGTGAGGTCCTATTAGTTGCCTACACATCACCATGACCACCAAGTTATTAATCCATTTGACAACATAAAAAGTATAATATAAAAAGAAATCTGCTTCCGTCAATAACAATATCAAACTTGAGCAATTGATGAAGTGATAGTCCTTCCTAGCAGACGAAAAACATCACCAAGTTTCAAGCAATTTAATGAAAAAGAACAAAAAATATCTTTTAGGATTAAATTTTTCGTAACTAAATTAAATATGTTCACTTGATAAAGCCTTATTGCTTCCTTGCACACAACAAATATCACCAAGTTTTAGGTAATTTAATGAAAAAGAATAAAAAATCCATTTGAATTAAATTTTTATAATAAAATTAAACCTGTGCACATGATGAACCCCTATTGCTTCCCTACCTAATATCAAAATCAATATTTGTTAACTTCACATATTGAAATTTAAAGAAGAAAATTAAATTGACTTTCAAATTATACCTTTGTGGTTTTTATAGTTTTTGGAAAATTGGGGCAGCCCTTTTATTATGCTGAAGACATGTACAAGCACTACATTTGATGGTAAATCTTTTACTAGTTGGTTTGGCCTCACCAAGTTCCTCTGTTATTTTCTTTTTAGGCCTTCCAATTGGAACTTTGTGTCAGGTGGTCTAACTTTCACAAGCACCACAATATCAGGTGAAGTTCAGCTTCTAATTCAAGCCATGCACACTCATCAAGAATTGGATTTATAGTCCTCATGTATGTTATCATAAAAGATTCCTTACATAATCCTCAAGTTGCCCTTCCTTATGAAAAATAATAGCCACTGCATGTTTGCAAAGCAATCCACTAACCTGCCACGTCCTACATTTGCATATTCCATCTGTAATATATACCTAAAAGTTTCTCCAGCCAGCTTGACAACATTCAAACAACTCCCCGTTACCTCCAAAGACCCTAATTCTTCCTGCCTCATTTGAGGATTGTTTTAATCTTTCTCTACCATATGGTGTCAAATAGTCTTGCCAAAATTTTCCCTACTTATATTTTTTGAACATTCTCACTATTACTTGTCTACAAATATGCTCAAGAATGCTTAGAATAGGCTTGTCCCAAACCTTATTTGCCTATTTGTAAAACGATTCGATCATGTTGTTTGTAATTTGGTTAGATTTTACACGGTGATAAAATCCTCTTCTAGATCAAGGTGCAGGTGGTATTTTTCTTAACCATTCACAACAATTTTGGTCTTTAGCCTAAATTTGACATATTGTCCTCTCAAAATCATATTAATATATAGCCCTACAAGCTTTCTAGAACAACTCCAAGACATTCAAACTAGGAAACCTGCATTTCAAATTGGCAAAGATATGTCGAGCACAATATTTAGTACTAGCATTAAGCTAATATTTTTCCAATCCCCATAAAAGACCTTTTGTCTATCACTAATAATAGTTATAGGCCTATGATCATCAGCCCCAATGAATTCTTACAACAAAGATAATAATCCCAACTATCATAGTTATCCGCCTCACATGTGCAAAAAGTCAGCAGAAAAATTTCACTATTAGCATCTAATGCAACAGCTGATAATAATACTCCTTTGTGTAGGCCCTTCAAGTGACACCCATCCAATCCTATGAAAGGTCTACACCCAATTAGATACCCCACTTTAAGTGCAAGAAATTACAAAAAAAACACATTTGAAAAATTGGGCTATTTGACAATGGCCTATCAACCTTTACCTTGACATAAGCACCTCTATTCATTTTCATTAGAATGTAAGCATATTTGAGAAGCTTTCAATAGCAAGCAATATAGTCAGCCCCTAGGTTTTTTAGTGCAATTTTTTTGCCCTGTATAGTTTTTTTTTGTCACACTTAATACCATATTTATCTTTCAACTCACTGATTAGGGCATCTACATCAAACTCTAAGTTAGTAAGAATAAGATCACCACAAACTTTAGCTATCCAAGATGTTGTTGCATCTTTGTAAAAAGATTTAGGTAATGTTTGTTTTCCTAGTCTGAAATCTGAATGGATCTACATTTTTCTTAAGTCTGAATGGGTTTAAATACAAAAATTTGAATCACATATTTGTTTTTCTTTTTGTTAATATCTGAATATAAGTGTCATATTATTTGTTTTTATAATAAAAAATACCTTAAACTTGGCTCTTTGACATTTATGTCCTTGCAAATCAAATAAAAGAAAAGAGGATTCTATTTTATAGTTTAGGAAATAATTTATTTTATAGATATTTCTGGAATATAATATTTATTTATCATTCAGACCTTTTTTTCATTTAGATAAAAGTCACAGAAGTCCACTTTTTCTATTCAGATATAAATATCTAAAAATCAGACATAAGTTACAAAAAATAAACAAACAAATTTAAAAAGTAGTCTAAAATTAGTAAAATTTCAGACTTATACATTTAACAAACAACCTCTTAGTCTCATAATCGTGCTTCCCTTAATATATCCAATTTTTAAAGTTATCCCATTAATTGTTGATGAAGAATGAAGTTTCCAAGTTCATTTTGGATTGACACATCTACAAGTATACCTAACACCATCGTTTTTAATCATATTCAACCGAAAACCCTCTTGGATATCATATTCCACCATAGCCTCTATTAATAATGCAACAAATTCAAAGGTAATTCCTATTTTCAAACTAACTAAACCATTTGGATTTGGTTTTCACTCATTATCAACAATGGATTCATACATTCATGAAAGACTATTTTCTTCATCAAATGAGTGTCCCCCAATAAAGTTGTCCTCACTAAATTTTGGAAACTTATCACTATCTACAATAACACTTTTATTGACAGGATTTTGAAATACCACTTTCATGATATCATTGACCATGTGACCCAATGTGCACCTCAAACTCAATGATAGGACAACTATTGATTAAAACCTCCTAAAAAAACCCAATAAAGTTCACTATAGTTTGAAATTAGATTCCTTTGCCTACATGTAATCCATTGTAACACAACAAAAATTTTAATCATATCCATTTCATTGTATCCAAGCTTAACCATGACTTCTTGAACTTGGTGAAACAACCTAATAACCTTATTTTCCTCTAGTTCCCTACATCCTATCTCTTACACCACCCCGTTAGTTTTAACCAACAAAAAGAAAAGGTAATATAGTTACCTGCATCAATTTTAAACAAAAAGTATTGCATAAAAAAAAGCTAAACTAATACAATTTTATTTAGCAAAGAACAAAAATTCAACGTAAATGAAAGTACATGTAATTCAATTAAAAAAATACAAAAGCAAATTCAATCTAATACATATAAAAAATAGAAACTAAAAAGAAAAAATAACCCAACAAAAAGAAAGAAAGTAGTAACTATAGTGAATTCAATCTAATATGTATAAACATTGCTACTGATACTAACGCACATAATTCAATTTTATTTTAAAAAAGAAGCCAATATAATGAACCCAATCTTATGAATAAAAGGATACCAATTGATGGAAATCAAATACGGCATAAACAGAACAACTCAGGAAAGCCCATGAATTAGGCAAATTAAATTTAATAAATAAAAAATAAACATGGTCTATTTGGTTTAATAATTACATAAAAAGAAAATTCAAAAAAGTACATTAACACAATGTACAATAACAAAATACAACATCCATTAAAAAAATCCACCAATAATTAAACACAGTTTGTCATTTAGAAAATTAGACTTGTGAAACCTAATTTTTCACAAGATTATAAAACATGGGAACAATTTTATCAAAAAATACTTGCAAAAGTCACTAAAAGAATACTTACTAGCCTTTAAACTTAGGTTCTGTCCAATGCTTGAACTCAACCAGTGCTAACAAAGGTTTGGACAAATTCAAGGTAGATTTATATAACATTTTTGGCGCGATTCTATACTTTCTTAATCTCTCCTCTCACATCAAGAATGTTGTAATTTCTGTAACATTAACTTAGTGTTTTCTTTTTTCTTTCAGAAGAACATTAACTTAGGTTATTTGAGTTTAGTTTAAATTGTTGCCACCCATCAATCAAAAATAAAGTTAAGGAGGTGCTCAATTGTTGTTTCATTAAAACATTCTCAATGTTGTTAACATTTTTAACGGAGGAATTAAATTAAGAACTTGAATGATATAATCGGTACTTGAAAGGATTTAATTGATTCATTTTATAAACTTCTATTCTCTGATTTTTTTTAATAAATAATAAGGACTCAATTAAAAATACTCTTTTTGAAAGGATATGTTGTTGGTTAGTAATAATCGACATAAGTTTTTCAAAAAATTTCGTCATTTTTAATACATTATTTGCCAGCATGATGTATTAAGAAGTTTGAAGTCCTCCCTGATGCAAAAACTTTTTAAATCTTTTTATCAATGACATTGCAAGATGACAATTATTTTGTGTCTCATTAATTGGAGATTTGAAGCTTTTACGACATCTTGACTTATCCGGAACTAAGATTGAAAGCTTGACTTTCATCTTATAAGATGTTCTTAGATCCTCGGAAGATTTTCGGAACATCTCCTTTCAATTTAGTGTTGAAAAGTCAGCAAACCAAAGCGTGTTGAAATTGGCCAGCCAGAATGCAAGCTTTGGAGAAATACAAAACATGTTGAAATTGGCCAAAGTTGGCACCGGCCAACTTTGAAGTTGAAAACATGTTTGTTGAGCCCAAAATGAAGAATGGGAATAGGGGATGAATTTGAAAATAATAATAATTTTAATTATTTTATTCTTAGCATAGTAATTCATTTCTCTTATAAATAGCTAAAGATTTCATTCATTTGAGATCATCCCAAGTTTGTGAAGCTTATAAGTTTCTAAACTTTTGAGAGTGAGCAATTTGAGAGTGTGTGTGTGAGTATTGGGTGTATTTGGGTACTGGGGAAAGTGAGATTTCTTTACTCAAATTTGTACTCAAATAATTGTTAATAATATAATTATTTTTCTCTTGCTCCCATAGACGTAGGCATACTGCCGAACCACGTAAATTTTGTGTTCTTTATTTTTCTGTGATTATTCGGTGCACTTGATTCCGCATTTCGCGCACAACAAGTGGTATCAGAGCCGACGGTCTGTACTTGGGGAATACGAAACTATTCATGTATACGACACTATTCATGTATACGGTACTGTTCACATACATTACTATTCATGAATACGGTGGAGACGACCATTTGTACTTGGGAGACAGTCTATTGTAAGTAGTGTGTATTTTTGCATGTCTAGGAAAGTTCTGTCAACAAAGGCGATAAGAGTCTAAGGATTCTGGTTTTTAATTGGGACCGAGTTCCCGTCCAGTCTCCTGGGAACTTTCCTGGTGCATTTATTCACGCGAAGTTAACATCATAGAGATTTTTTTTCAAGTGAAAATAGTTCGTTGAGAAAATGGTAGAAGGTGAAACTTCCATAATTGGGGAGAGATCTACCGAGACTATTTCTAAAGATACTTCAGGTGGGAGGCGAGATTTGTCAAATCCCTATTCAGCACCTGTTATAGGAGGCCAGAAGATTGATGTTGAAAAGTTTGATGGGAAAATCAACTTCGGCATGTGGAGGAGCGAAGTTATGGATGCCCTTATTCAAATCGATCTAGATGTTATTCTGAAAAATAAAAGACACTTGTATGATGAAGAAATTTGGGTTCGTATGAACGAGAAAGCTTGTAGTCAGATCAGATCTTGTTTGAACAAGGAGGTGAAATACTTGGTAAAAGATGAGGAGTGTGCAGTGGTTTTGTGGCGTACATTGGAGGAAAAGTACCTGGTGAAAAGTCCTGAAAATCGCCTTTATGCAATGAGCCAAGTATATGGTTTTCGAATGAAGCATGGGGTGTCAATGCATGATCATGTCTCAAGATTTGAAAAGTTACTTGTTGATTTAAAGAATCTTGATGAAGATATTAAAGATGAAGTCAAGGCTACGATTCTGTTACACTCACTACCAGAGGAATATAGCCATTTTGTGACTACTTTGATATATGGGAAAAGTGTGATCGTCTTCAAAGATGTTTGCACAACATTGACAAGCTTGGAGATTCGGAATAATGATAAAAATTCTGAACGAGCATCGTCTGAAGCTTTGGTGAGTAGAGATTGGGCGATGGAGAAACAAAAGAAGCCTGGTGGAAAGAATTCTCGATCCAAATCGAGAAGCAGAAATATAGCTCGAGACGAGTGTGCCTTTTGTCATGAAAAGGGCCATTGGAAGAAAGATTGTCCAAAGGCTCAAAAGAGAGATGGGAAGAAACCAGCAGCAGTAAACATAGCACGGAAAGATGAAGACTCTGATTATTCACTAAGTATTACTCCTGCAGCATACGTGGCTAGTTCGAGCGAGTGGATACTTGAGACTGGAGCAACCTATCATTTGTGTCCTATTAAGGAATGGTTTACGGATTTTCGTAATCTGGAATCCGGTGCAGTTATGATGGGGAATAATCAACCTTGTCGCACAATGAGGATAGGAACAATTCGGCTCAAAATGTTTGATGGAATGGTCAGAGAACTCAAAGAAGTTAGATTTGTTCCAACTTTAAAGAAAAATCTAATTTCTGTGGGTTCTTTGGAAGCTAAAGGCTATAAGGTTACCATTGAAGATGGTATAATGAAGTTTACACATGGAGCTATGGTGATTCTACAAGGGGTACGGCATCACAATCTGTACTATATGAAGGGAGGTACAACTGATGAAGCAAATGTTGTTGAGGCGCACAGTGACACCACCAAGCTATGGCATGTACGACTGGGACATGCTGGAGAGAAGTCTTTGCAAACTCTGATGAGGCATGGACTCTTAAAAGGTACCAAAACCTATAAATTAAATTTCTGTTGGCATTGTGTAGTAGGCAAGAAAACAAGGGTCAAGTTTGGTACAGCTAATCACGATACTCGTGAGATCCTTGAATATGTTCACAGTGATGTATGGGGACCAACCAAGACTGCATCAATTGGTGGAAGCCATTATTTTGTTACATTTGTTGATGATTTCTCTAGACATGTGTGGGTGTACACCATGCGAGCAAAAGATGAGGTTCTAGAGATTTTTGTGAAATGGAAGAAATAAGTGGAGACTCAAATTGGCAGAAAGATCAAAGTATTACGATCTGATAATGGGGGTGAATATACTTCTGATCCATTCTTGCAAGTATGCCAGAACGAGGGTATTAAAAGACATTTCACGGTGAGACATACTCCGCAACAGAACGGTGTGACTGAGCGTATGAATCGTACTTTACTGGAGAAGGTACGGTGTATATTATCTAATGCTGGTTTAGATAAAAAGTTTTGGGCTGAAGCTGTGAGCTACGCAAGTCACTTGGTAAACCGGTTGCCTTCTGCTGCAATTGGAGGTAAAACTCCTATGGAAATGTGGTCTAGAAAGCATGCACATGACTATAATTCCCTTCGTGTATTCGAGTGTCCAGCTGATTATCATGTCAAAGATGGTAAATTGGATCCTCGTGCTAGAAAAGCTATCTTTGTGGGATTTAAAGGTGGAGTAAAGGGCTTCAAGCTTTGGGATCTCGAAGATAAAAAGTTTGTATGTAGTAGAGATGTCACATTTGATGAAGCTTCAATGATGAAAACTTCAAGTTCTCAGCAGGTGGAGAACAAGACCAAAGAAGTATTGCAACGGGTGGAGTTTGATACAACTCCATATGTACCAGTTAGTTCTACATCGAATAAGGGTTAAACTATAGAGGTGACACCTAAAGTTGAAGAAGAGGTTGTTTCTTCTGATGTTCCACAAAATGAAGAAACAATTGATGATGTAGATAATGATGATTTTATAGCAACAAGGAGGCCAAGAAGAGAAATAAAGAAACCTGGATGGCTTACTAAAGATATGGTGGTAGCCTATGCACCTCCAGTTATTGATGATGACATCCCCAACACTTTCGGTGAAGCATTACGTAGCAGTGAAAGTAATCAGTGAAAGTTAGCCATGGAGGAAGAGATGAAATCTCTCCATCAAAATCAGACTTGGGAACTTGTAAAGTTACCAAAGGGGAAAAGGGCTATTGGTAATAAATGGGTCTACACCAAAAAGCAAAGATCTCCGAATCAAACAACTCATCGATACAAGGCAAGGCTCGTGGCAAAAGGTTTTGCTCAAAAGGAAGGTATTGACTATAATGAAGTTTTCTCTCTAGTTGTAAAACATACTTCCATTCGTATCCTACTTGCCTTAGTTGCAGAATATGAGTTAGAGTTGGCTCAATTGGATGTTAAGACGGCGTTCTTACATAGAGATTTTGAGGAGGAAATCTATATGATTCAGCCTTGTGGTTTCAGAGTTGCACGAAAGGAGAATCATGTGTGTAGATTGATTAAATCTTTGTACGGACTGAAGCAATCACCAAGGCAGTGGTACAAAAGATTTGATCAATTTATACAAGGGCAGAAATTCACCAGAATTGAACACGATCATTGTGTTTACTTTAGAAAACTATCAGATGGAGCTTTCATCTATTTGTTACTCTATGTCGAAGATATGCTTATAGCTTCGAAGAATAGAGATGAGATCGAAAGATTAAAGAAGCAGTTGGCTTCTGAGTTTGAGATGAAAGACTTGGGTGATGCATAGAGAATACTTGGGATGGAGATTCGTAGAGACAAGAAGAATGGGAGCGTATGGTTGACTCAAAAGTCTTATTTGAAAAAAGTGCTAGAAAGATTCGGTATGGATGACAAAACTAAACCGGTATGTACACCTCTAGCTCCTCATTTCAAATTAAGCTCTTCTTCATGTCCTAAATCTCAAGAGGAGCACGATTATATAGTTTGTGTTCCATATGCTAGTGTTGTGGGTAGTCTTATGTATGCTATGGTATGCACAAGACCCAATATATCGCAAGCAGTGAGCATGGTTAGTAGATACATGCACAATCCGGGTAAAACTCAATGGCTTGCATTAAAGTGGATTCTCCGATATTTGTATAGGACAGTTGATGTTGGGTTATTGTTCAAGAAGGATTGTAGTCAATAATGTGTTGGGTATTGTGATTCTGATTTCGCTGGAGACCTTGACAAACGAAGATCAACAACGGGCTACGTATTCACATTGGGTGGAGGTCCGGTTAGCTGGAGGTCAATTCTACAATCGACAATTGCTCTGTCCACTACGGAAGCAGAGTATATGGCAGCAACTGAAGCTGTAAAGGAATCTATCTGGTTGAAAGGCTTGTTAGGTGACTTGGGAGTAATCCATGAGAACATTGCAGTTTTTTGTGATAACCAAACTGCGATATTCCTTGCGAAGAATCAAACATATCACACTCGGACGAAGCACATAGATGTGAAATATCATTATGTGAGGGAGATTATCGAGAGCGGTGTTGTGTTGTTGAGAAAGATCAATACTAAAGATAATCCATCAGATATGTTGACGAAGATAGTTTCTGGAGTTAAGTTTCAACATTGCCTGAAATTAATTCAAATCCTTCGATTGTGTTAAGTTATCTCCTTTGGGAATTATGAACTACAGTTGGCTTGATCCCAAATTTTGGGTACGTAGGCAGTCACAACGATGCAGCCGCCTTGGATCCTTGCGAGGATCATTTGGGGATGAAGCATTATGATTTATTGGTAGTCAGCTCAGATTTGGACAAATTTTCGCCGAGGTGTAGAATTGTTGAAAGTCAGCAAACCAAAGTGTGTTGAAATTGGCCAGCCAGCATGCAAGCTTTGAAGAAATACAAAACATGTTGAAATTGGCCAAAGTTGGCACCGGCCAACTTTGAAGTTGAAAACATGTTTGTTGAGCCCAAAATGAAGAATGGGAATAGGGGATGAATTTGAAAATAATAATAATTTTAATTATTTTATTCTTAGCATAGTAATTCATTTCTCCTATAAATAGCCAAAGATTTCATTCATTTGAGATTATCCCAAGTTTGTGAAGCTTATAAGTTTCTAAGCTTTTGAGAGTGAGCAATTGGAGAGTGTGTGTGTGAGTATTGGGTGTATTTGGGTACTGGGGAAAGTGAGATTTCTTTACTCAAATTTTTACTCAAATAATTGTTAATAATACAATTATTTTTCTCTTGCTCCCGTGGACGTAGGCATACTGCTGAACCACGTAAATTTTATGTCTTTTATTTTTCTATGATTATTCGGTGCGCTTGATTCCGCATTTCGCGCACAACATTTAGATGCGTGGCCAACAAAAGAATTAAATTTTAAAAAATTACTGACATCAATATTAATCGATTAATTGAAAGCTAGCACATCCCATTGAAAGTTTCATAAAGAAAGCTAATACAAGAAGTAACTGTAGTTGCACGCATAGTTCCCCAAGCTGATGATGGACCATATGTCATGCACCGCTTGAAAAAAAAAAAAAAGCCAAACGTGGCTGATTTCAAATGCAACAGCAGTTGCTTGCTTTGACTAAGCACATGCATGCTTCACCTTGTCTTGTCGTGCATGCTTGAAGCGGTGGCATATATAAAATGGCAAATTGAAGTAGTTTTTCCATTTTTGGAATGACTGAACCAGAGCAGAGCAAAACAAAGAGAAGAAAAGAAGAGAAGAAAAGAAGATGGCAAGCGGTGGCATATATAAAATGACAAATTGAAGTAGTTTTTCCATTTTTGGAATGACTGAACCAGAGCAGAGCAAACCAAAGAGAAGAAAAGAAGCAAAACCGAGAGAAAAAGAGAAGAGAAAATAAAAGAAAAAGAAGAAAAGAAAAGAAAGGAAGAAAAGGAAGAAGCCAAGAGTGGGGAAGAGAGAAACCGAAAGGAAAAGTTACCGAAAAATAGAATTAGATAGTTAGATTAAAATGCGGTAAATCACCGGTAACATATTTATAAAGTTTGAGTAGTTATGTTACATTTATGAAGTTTGAATAGTTATATTACAATTTACATAATACGTATAAGTTTTTATATCAATCTTAATAATTAAATTTTAAATTTTTTATTTTAAAAGAAATCCAAAAATCCAGAGACCCACAATAACCCCAATGAACTTCGGAGTGGAACAACATCTGTGAATGGAATGGATAAGATACTATACTTACTTATGAATAACATTGTTGAATTTGTTGAATTAGAGCTTTGAAGCTTTTGCAACACCTTGACTTATCCCAAACTAAAATTGAATAGAAATTGCTACCCGAGTTCGGAAAATCTTATAGCTGCATGGTCAAACTAAAGAATTAAATTTAAAACATTTAACAGATTTACTTTCTTATTAATTGATTAACTGAAAGCCAGCACATCTCATTAAAAGTTTCATATAGAAAGCTAATACGAGAAGTAACAGCAACGAGGAATTCTGATGTACAATCTGATACGGTACTTCATAAGTATTTTAGAATTTCTCCAACAGCAAGAATACTAGTTTCTATGTAGATGAGAAGACTAGCTAGCTAGGTCTAGGTCCGCCCGCACATCCGCAATAGATCTCGAGTGTTACATTATACCTTAACCGGTCGACGACTCTATACCTTAACCGGTCGACGACTCTTCCTTCATAAACCGGATAACCAATGTTGTCAATATTCGGGTCAACATGTGGGTGACGCAAATTAGTCGGTGTCCGCGGCAAAGAACCATCTGTGGCCACGACTTCAAGCTTCTGTCCCGCTTCACAGTGGCCTGGAAAGTCGGAGAGAAAGTAGTAGTGGTTACGAAATTTGAGATGGATCGAGTCGGACCCAGTGTTGTAGACCTGGATCGGCCGAGTTCTTCGGTTGCATGACTCAAAATCTCTGCGCATAACTTGCTTCAAGTTATCCGTCCGGTTGTTGTACTCGAACACGATGGTGTCTCCAGCACTGAAGTTCCTGGAAGATGCCCATGTCTTGTAATAATCCACGTCCATGCCCTCCTCTGGATTTGGTTTTCTCCATTCAACTTTGTGAGTTTTAGAGAAACCAACACCTCCGAGACTCACTACTTTCCCCTGACCAATTTCACCATCAACACGCAACACAGAAGTTGCCATCAGCAGCAGGAAAGCAGCTTGTATCATCTTTGTAAAAGCCATTACTGATCTGGTCGACCAAATTTAGATAATCAAATCAAATCAATACTAAGAGATAAAGAAAGAGCCAGAGGACACAGATTAACTAATTTTTTTATATATATTATCATAAAAGACACCAGTACCTGCCTCCTTGGTCTTATATATAGAGAAGAGAGGCTTGCTATATGGTATATTCCAAATCCTAACTTGAAAAGGTTTTAGGTCCCATCATTTTCAGCATCCTAATTTGTTTAGAACTAAATTATTGGCGTGGCGTGTGTATGCGTGATTCGTGGTTAATTAATAAATAAAATTTTAAGAGAAGTTAAATCCTAAGCTAACTATATCATGCTGTTTTAAAAAGAAAAAAAAAACAGATATATTTGGATATGTATAGCTTAATTAAATCAAATAAAAAAATTATCAAAATAATTTAACAATAAGAAAGTATTGATAACTTTAACTAGGTATCAATAAACAATACTGTAAAATAAGTTATTTTCCTCCGAATCCCAAATACATATATTAATTTTGTACGTTCGTGGTTTTCATCTTTGCCAACAGTAAGATGCTATCTATATTGAACTTGGCAAAAATATTATAAAATTAATTTTTGAAAAAATAAAATATGTTATGTAAGCTCAAGGGCGGAGCTCAGAGGAAAATTCTACAGGGTCAATTTAAACTTTCAATTTTTAAGTTCTTAGAAGTAATAAATTACTACCAAACAAAATTATTTAAAAAATTAATAAGATATTATATGAAAAGAAAATTGATATTGCCTTTAGAATTTGGAAAATTGGTATTCACTTCTGAATTCTCAGTATTTTTTACTTTGAAATAATGATTAATTTTTAAAGATTTTCTCATCTTTGTTGCGGTGAGATGGTCTGAAATTTGGGGATTTTGGTTGCGTCGCTTGCAATTTATGGGGTTATATTATTTATGTTCTTCCCTTGATTGATGTTCTTGGCTTGGCTGATTTTTTTTTTAATTATTTTGATGCTATTGTTAATGACTTAGTGGCATTGGCTGATTTGCTTTTATTATTTTGATGCTATTATTAATAGACTTAGCAGTAAAATTACTTTATTATCTAATATATAAACTTTACACATTAATTGTACTGGGTTAATATAGACATTTTACACTAAATTTTCATATTTTATTTAAAAATCCCAAATATTTTTAAAATTATGTGAGGACCATGACATCCTATAGTCTTATATAGCCTCCGCCCCTGTATAAACTCACTTAGTAGTGCGTGTCGAGACTTGCCAATATGCTCTCATTCATGCAATGAGACTCGAGTCATTGACCTCACGAATGAATGTTCCTGAATGAGCTGAAGAAAGAGTTGTTTTGCTTCTTTTTTTTTTTAATTAAGTTTAACTTTAACTTTTAGCTTAAATTTTTATGCAACCACTAATCTAATATCTACCACGACATTTCACTAAATCAATGGTTAAAAATTTGTAAGAAAATTAATTTTAAGTTGAAGTAGTTGTTATTTATATAATCGAGGTAACAATAAAATAAATTATTTAAAAAAAAGATTTGTGCTTTTTACATGTGCGCCAAGCTGGTTATTTCCAGAGACCAATGTGACCTAATTGCAGAAGCCTTAATCTTGGTTCTTCTCCAGAAAGAAGAATTGATCAACTGAGTCACTGTGCGAGAGAGCTCATAAAAAAATTATTTAGTGCATTCCCAATTCCAAGAAGCGAGTTGAGTCACCATCGACTCTACAATTTCGCAAAAACATCCCTCATCAAAATCTTCTCCCACCCACATGTCACCGTTTGTGACTTGTATTGTGAAGTTGGAGTCTGAGGATGTCAAATTTTGGTTGGGCTTTTCTAAACCCAGATTCAAACCATATTATTGATAATAAAAGAGGCTCTTCATAAGTTTGTTCAAACTTAGACAGGTTGGGCCATCTTAAGCTTAGACTTTTACAAAATTTTAAAATAATTTTTTAATAAAATTAAAAGTAGAAAAAATATTTAAATTAAAGAGATTGTTCAATACTAATAATATAACTTCATAACAAATACTAATTTTGAAAACAAACTAATCTAATATTTGCAGGCAATCATCTTCCTCATACTTTAATTCCTCTCCACTAAAAAAATATTTTTTAAGAATTCCACCTTATGAGAAAAAGTGTTAAAAACAATAGTAAATTAAAAACAATTAGTAATGGAGGTGGCTCGCTGTTGATTACTGTTGTGGGTGCCGAGTTTGCGTGGCTCCTAAGCTTACTGGTACTAGTTGCATCACGTCGTGCTGGGTTCATTGCTGCTGGGTTCGCTTAGCTGGTGCTGGTCGCTGCATTGCACCACGTGGATGTCGGCTGCTAGGTTCGATCAACGGCTGCTGATATGTGTGTGGAGGGAGGTTGTGTGCTCTAACTCAGAGTGCATGAGGATCAAGGATTTTATGTTGCTTGTATAATTTTATGGTTTGTGAAATTTTTTCTCATTTGCATTTTAATTTTTTAAAACTTTATTTGGTTTTAATTTTTTTATTAATAATATTTGAACACCAATTTGAGTCTGAATTTTTTTGGTTAAACTCATAATCAAGCCTATTGATCGTAGATTTAAAATTTTTATGCCCATGCCCAGAGTCTCAAAATGAGGGACGGGCCTAAGCCCATCGAGCCTTGGGCCTAAGCCTACCGAGCTCCGAACATATTTTCCAACTCTACCAAAGTCAATGTTAACAAATGGAAACCGCTCTCATTGCTAACTATACTGGCTTTGTATTACTTTTTCTTTTAAATTTTAATTTTTTTTAATTTTTATGGATTTTATGATTATATATTTAAATGGGTTCTTTTGTATTGGTTTTGTGTCGTAGATATAGCAACTTCAGAAATTGATGAAGCATGAGACACTAGGGAGAATCAAAGGAAAAATTTCATCTCTGAGTTCTTTAAAGCTGGCATGTGCGCAGTAAGCTCGGTTTATTTATGCATATGTACGAGTTTTCCAAAATCACGCTAATGTCTGTTCCACCAGCACCAGGCAGTTGAAAATTGAAAGTTGAAAATTCATTTTCATTGCAATGAAATGATAATGAAGTGCACTGTGAGGAAAATTGGAAAAGTTAGATCCATATTAGTACCTTCGCCCAAAAGTCGAGAGGAATTTTACTTGTATAGCATCAATCAATCCCCTTTTCTTTGTACTATTTACACTTAATTATTTTATTTTTCTTACTAATTCATCCTGCTTGAATTCACAACAAATTCATAAAAGTACGTTGTTTAGTTTTAAGCTCTTCAATTGTAGAATGTTAAAAGATCAGGCTATTTCTTTTTACGCAGTCTTCACTACATGTCGTCTTATACGGAGTCTACTTACAAAATGTGAACTCAGTCCTTTATATTGGTGTAAAAGTCTGACTTACGATTTACTTTGCAGTAAAGGCTCTTCTATTGATGTAAAAGAGCCTGTTTGCATTTGAGCATTTTATATAAGTTATATTTACCTAGTCTCTTAGAATTTAACATAGGCAATTAAAAAAAT
The DNA here is from genome assembly GCA_029633175.1 of Citrus glauca. Classification (NCBI taxonomy): domain Eukaryota; kingdom Viridiplantae; phylum Streptophyta; class Magnoliopsida; order Sapindales; family Rutaceae; genus Citrus; species Citrus glauca. The sequence goes on along the minus strand of JAQOOD010000004.1, from coordinate 6,481,272 downwards.
TGAATGAAAATAAAAAATATGGTGCACGTACCCGCATTGCTAGAGAACTTTTACTACACATTTTATATATACGAATGTGTGCGCGCGCGTCTTTAAAAAAAGATCAGGATTCCCTCCTAATATAATCATGTACTAAGCAAATAATTCAATTGTTGATTGATAATTAATAAATAAAAAAGTAAAAGAAGTTAAATTTTATTTTTACACTACCACTAAAAGATACATGATAAAATATTTTTAAAAACTTAGTAGAGTTCAGATTAAGAGAGGATCCTATTCTATTAAAAAAATATTAAAATAGTTCAATTAAGAAATGGCATTTGCACTTTTATACATTACTATCACTCCTAATTCGTTGATAATCAAAAGCTCGAGTAACATCACCCAGCTTCTCATCACATTGTGACCGCAGTAATCAGACTTATCAATCCCCTATATGATGATGATCACCATAAAATATCAATCATCAAGAAATTCACAATCCATCATCTGAAAAGTCATCTGCTTTCTACCAATATCATAACCCACATTGTAATTTTGTTGAGCCCTCGTTCCAATAAGTGAAAATTTCATGTGTTGATCATCAATTATAGTCGGAGTCACGGCCATGCAAAATGTATCCGCCGTCGGCTGATGAAACATGCTATCTATCTCCAAAGCTAACTCAGCTCCGCCCGCAAAATGAAACCTAACAGTTGGAAACCCTGCGAGGTCACGAGACATGATCCCATAATAACACAATTTATTTGATTCAGAATATGATCTCATCAGTGACCTATCGACTGTTATTATAACTGCATCACGTAGTGCCTCGTAGGCATCTTTCACAAGCCAAGTTGAATCTGTTCCGGTGTCAATAATAACTCCACCATCACTATCGTCCCTTCTGAAAATACTAGGGTTTATGTCAAGCATTTTCCCTTCAACGCTTATAGCTTCCAGGGTTACGTAATACAATCCGCCTATAACTTCAAGAGAGGTAGCATCACCTTCATCAATTATTGCTCCCTGCCCTAGAATCAGCTTGTTATGTAAATAGTTACTATCATACAGTCTCCCAATGCAATAGGAGAACGAGGAGTTCAACTGGGACACTAGAGATACCCTATCGAATCCAAGACCAAATACTCCAGACAGTGGAAACTCCTCGTTGGTACTTTGGCCACATCCGAAAACGGCATCTTCCACAGGCATTGTGCCTTCGTCTGATGTTTGGAAGGTCAGTTGCTCTGTGGAAAGGATTCCAGATGCGAGAAGGCCAATACCATAACGTTGAAGGTACATGCATTCGTTATTAGGAGTGCAATAAGCATGACGTAAATACCGGCATTTTTCAGAATCACATGGCAAGGTAGCATAAGAAGAGGATCTCGAAGGATCAAAAATGCGGGAACAACCAGGACAAGGACTGCACTGAACCCACAGAAGAGAGCTGCCAGTATCCATGGCTGCGAACATTGGGACTGTGGGATGGCCAATGAAGATATTTACATAGAACAAAGCATGTTTATTAATTTGGGGAAAAACTTGAGCTTCGTAAGAATTTTGTGATCTAATCTTTGCTTGTAAATACGGCAAGCGTGCAATCGAAATGTTCATGCCGCGTTGGACGCGAACCGCAGGACTCTCGTTCGGATTGTGATACGGAGAACGGATGGAGTCGCGGTGAATGAGGTCGATAGTTAGCGGTTTAGGTTTATACGGAGTGGGAATGGCGGCATTAATTAGCCGTCTATGTCTGCTGGGAGTGGGGATGGCAACATTAATGGTCATGGGAGTGAAGATGAGAGAACAGAACAGAACTGCTAATGCGGCAGCCATGATATCAGATTAATTACTCGGATGTTCACTTGACATTTTGAAGAGGTAAATATATATAACAGCGTAAAAGTAGAAGAGCTCTTGTCACACAAAAGTTATGAATAGCTTTATATTTTATCTGACAATATTCTTACATATGTTGATTCACAACAGAATCATAACTGTTAATCGTTTAATTTTTAAGCAGTTTAATTGAAGAAATCTAAAAAATTACAATGTTTTAGCTTCTCGTCACATTGCGATCCCATCACTCTGCCCCTCATGCCCACATGGTGATCTCTGATGATCATCATAAAATAATCAGCAAGAAGTTCACAACGGATCCTGATCTGGAAAGTTATCTGCTTCTCACCAATATCACACGCCACATTGTAATTTTGTTGAGCCATTATTTTAATAAGAAAAATTATCATTGCACCACCTCTTTTTTGCCTTATTTTCATCCAACCACTAAAAAATTCTAACATATTCTCTGCACCACATTTTTTTAAAAAAAAAATTGTATCAATTAGCCACTTTTTAACTAATACCGTTAAAATAATTTAAATAAAATAACAATTTTACCCTAAATAAATTAAAAGGCATTTTATCTTATAAAAGCTTTGAAAATTAAAAAAATTATAATAATAAAAATACCCCTAAATTTAATAAAAATAAACCCCAAATTTAGAAATTTTATTTTTAATAAAAATCTAAATAAAAATTATAATTATAAAAATAATTACAAAATTTTGGGAATTAATAAAAATCCCCTAAATTATTAAAATTTTGAGATTTATTTTTCAATAAATAAATTCAGTTATTTTAATAAAAATTTGCTAAATTATAGTTTTTAATAAATAAATTCAGCCATTTTTATTAAAATTTTGCACAATTTTAAATAATTAATTATTAAAATTTTACAAAATCTAAATTAAATAAAAATTAGCTGAGCACCTTTGTTTGAGATTTATTTTTAATAAATTTAGGGGTATTTTTATAATTTTAATTTTCTTATGTTTTAAAGTTTTTATAAAATAAAATGGTTTTTTAATTTATTTTGTAGTAAAATTATCATTTCATTTAAATTATTTAACAAAATTAGTTAAAAAGTGACTAGTTGATACAAATTTAAAAAAAAAATAGTTCAAAGAATATATTAGAATTTTTTAATAATTGAATGAACAAAAAATAAAAAAGAGATGGTGCAATAATAATTTCAATTAATAAATTTGTGTAATTGCCATTAATAAAACTCGGATTCATAGCCGTGCCAAACGCATGAGCACCCAGCTGTCAACATGCTGTTTGTGTCAAAAGCTAACTCAGCTCTGCCCGCAATGTAAAAAACTTTAAAAAAAAAGTTATGGTAGAAATGAGCATCATTTCGTCTTTGAAACTACCGAAAACTGCTTTACAGCTACTTTATGTTTCTTTAGAAGTACATGTGCTTTATACAGGAACAAATTCTTGGTATACAATATATTGAATTCTATGGCAGTGTAACCAATAAAATATCCAAAATAGTCGGATGATTATTTTTCAAGAAGTTTGAGTTCGAATGTCATTCACATATAAGTAAAAAGAAAGTTCTTAATTTTTTTTCTTTTTTAAAGTTTAAGCCTCGTTGGAGGCTAATTTATCAAAAACAAAAAGGAAATAACAAAATTTGCCAAACATAATTAAGGGGGAATAATATGAGCGTTTCCCCTTACAAAGGACTCGACTAGCTTAAAGAATCTATAAGCTACAGACTGCAGCATCAGCCGTTGGGTGTTGTTGGATGTGGGGTGAGAAATTAAACCATAGAAAATGGGACGGTGGGATGAAGGGAGATGTTAGGTACAGTAACTGTACCGTAGGCAGGTCCCCTTACCAAATGTATGAAGCTGAAAAGCTGAGAAGCTAAATAGCGATGAGCAACAATGAAATGCTGGGAAAGGGACTAATACAAGTAGATATAAATTAAGCAAAAATAAAATTTTTCTATTTTTTTATTAAAATAGTATGTGCAACACAAATAATTAGGTAGAAAAATAAATTAACAAATTCAAAGTAAAAATCAACCATAAGAGACATATTTTTACATAAAAAATTTAAAGCGAAAAAAATCATGGAACCGTAGTCCGAGATAATCTTCCACTATATTAATGGGATTATAGCACAAAATCTTCTCTAGATAATACTAGAGGCTATCGATATAAAAAATCTCATTATTTTTGACTTACAGTAACAACCTAATAACTATTTCTTTAACAAGTGGGTATCTCAAATAGTAGCTAAAGAGAAGATAAAATAAAAATTAAAACTAGTAAGATTATAGAGGGCGATACTAAAAACTTACCCTCAAACTTTGAAAGAAAACGAAGTTAAAATCACCTTTTGATCGTTTAATTAAAAATTAAAAACATTATTACCAAATTAAAAAAAAAAAAAAACCTCCACGGTCTTTTCTCTCTCCTACCGCTTCTTCTGCATGCCTAAATTACGTGGCAATTTTTATTTGCCCCCTTCGAGGTTCTATTAATCAGTCAATTATCCAAATTTATTAAACTTTGAACTTGAGCCACCCAAATGAGATGAACCCAACTAGGGATGGCAATTGAACTCAGACCCGAACGAACTCGGATAATTCAGGTCGGGTTCAACCTATACTGGATTAAATTTTGTTGACCCAAACATATCCAAGTCCATTTTCAGGTTTGGATGAACCCGTATATCCAAAACCCAAACTCGTATATCTTTAATTTAAAAGTATTTTTTAATATAAATAGAAAAAAACAATGCCCTAATTTCACATTTTCACAACTTTGCCGCCGCCTCAATTCTTCTCTTCTCAATCTTTTCCTCCCTCTTCAGCTCTTCTCTTCTTTTCTTTTCACCAAATCATCCTTTTTCCTCTCTCTTAAGCTCTTCTCTTTATCAAATCATCACCGTCACTCATCATACCTTCGTCGTGTTCATATTCATGAGCACCATCAGCCTCCATTTGGCTGCCGTTTGTCCACCTTTGCCAATCGTAATCGTTGTACATGGTCGTCGTCAGCGTCATTGTCTGCATCATCATCATCAATAGCCGATGTCGATTGCTTTGTCGGATGTCGTCCTTGAAGTTCATGAATTGAAGCCATGAATCGTGAGTTTGAATTGTAGACATGGATTTTATATTTTGTGAATGTTGCATTATAAATTTGTATTTGTGAATGGTTTATTGCTTTGAAACATTGAAAATTTGAGAATTTGTATTTGATTTTTAAGAATTTAGGCTGTGTTTGATTTTTGTAGAACTGGGTTAGTATTCTTTTTGTTTTTTTATTTTGTATGTGCTCCAAGTTTAAAATCCGCAATCCGAAAACCTGAATTTTTCGGGTTTAACCTGGACCGGACCCATACTCATAAAAAACGGGTTCAAATCCGAGTCTGGTATGATATTTTGGTATCCGAGTCCAAAACTGGAAAGGTAAAACCCAGACTTGGACCTAGAAATTGCCATCCCTGGACCCAACATGAAAAGAAGTAAAGCAAGAACTAACAAAAGTGGGGTATGTAGGAAAGTTATTAGAGTCTTTATTTAAGAAAAGAATTACAGCTACAGAAACTAATGGCCGCCAAGTAAAGTTTAGCCCATGAAGACCTAGATTGGCTAAACAATTATTAACACAATTATTCTTTCTGAAAATATGCAAAATCCATCTGTGAAAAAAGATGTCGAAGGAAGTTCGATTTTTCATGTACGTGCAGTCGCACATACAGTTCCCTAATGGAAGCTCGCCACAGGCACACGCACTTGATATGGGCCTATATATATATATAAGTATAGGTGCCCTCATTTCATTTTTTTTATACAAATACCCTATTAAATCATATAGTTTAATAGAGTCAGTGTTTAATTCACTAAAAAATTATATAATTTAATATTGTGATTTAGGGATAAACCCAGATGTAAAAATAACGAGGAATTCAGTAATAATAATTTTACTTGGAAATATCCAGGTCCGGTTTTAGGTTCACGGAAACCCATATATCTAGAACCTAGATTCGAGTATCTTTATTTTAAAGCTTATAAATAATTAACTTCTAATTATTGATTGCAAGTATAAAAGCAAAAACAAAAAAAAAACAAAAAGCCCGAACTTATTGTAGCTGCCGTTTCTTCTCTTCCCTAATCTTCTTTAATCTTCGTCCTGCAAAGCCCAAATTCATCATTGTCAATTTGTCATCATCATCATCATTAATACTCAATTCATCCTCAAGCATCATTATCATCATCAATTTGTTGCGTCGTTGTTTGTCGTTAACAATTTGTCTCGTTGTCGTTCATGATTCGTCGTTGTCTTCATCACTCACCATCCATATTAGTTAAATCATCAACGTACATGCTTCTTGGGAATTGGCGGTGCTTTAAGGTGACATTAACGTACGTGGAAAGTCAATGGTACATCAGAGACAATACAACTAAATATTGCATGTGTTACATGTATAATTGAATTTAATATAACTACCACTTACATGTTAGTTCCTCAATATAAATGAAGACATGTCATAATATCATTTTCTTATTATATAGTTGACATCGTACCTATGATATATTTTAGAATTCCTCATTGTAAGTGGGTCAACTTTTATCTCTAAATCATGATCTTTCCCCCCTTTTTTAGCTCATCATCACAAGGCCAAACACTGCATGCCGTCATCGTCGATTTGTGCTTTCCTCACTGTGCATTCGTTGTGTCATGGCGGTTCTCACTCGTCTGCTTCAGCCAGTCTCGGATCCTCACAGTCATCACTCGTCAGCCGAGGGTCGTAACATTTTTAGTTATGTATTTGATATCATTCTTGTTTAAGAAGCACGCATTTCAGTAGTTGATTTCATTTAGTCCGTGTTCTTTTTGGTTGCTTTATTTGACAGAGTAAGAGTATAAGGTTTTTGAAACCTCAGCTTCCTTTTTTTTAATCTTTTATGGCAAAAGTAAGGTAAGAATAGTATAAAAACATGTTTTGCTTTCTTCTTGGATGGCTAGATTGGCTTGCCGTGGGAGAGTGGGAAGTTGATTTATATCATATTAATTACATCGGGGGAAAGCCATTTTCCCCCCTACAGAAATTAGTATATACCATTTACCCCCCTACTGTTTTTATAATGGCCAAAAACCCCTCTGACAGCATAAGTTTACAATATTACCCTTATTTTTAACTACTTTTTTATTTATATTTATTATAAATTAAATAAATCACATGAATAGAAACTAAATAAAAAATTAAGCATTAAAAACAAGAAATATATGTTTTGATATGAGAAAAAATTAATAATAAATTTTTTCTTGTACTTATTTAATTTATGAAATTTTCTTATAATAAATATATAAGAAAATTATTATAAAATGATAAAAAAATTATTATAAGAAAACTTGAATGACAAATAAAAATTTATTATAAGATAAATAATAAAATATTTTGCCTATCTTTTTACATTTAATTTTAAAATATTACAAAATATTTATTATAAGAAAATGCTCACAAAATAAATAATTACAAGAAAAAATTTTACTATTAATTTTTTTCTCATATCAAAACATATATTTCTTATTTTTAATACTTAATTTTTTTATTTAGTTTCTATTCATGTGATTTATTTAATTTATAATAAATATAAATAAAAGAGTAGTTAAAAATAAGGGTAATATTGTAAACTTATGCTGTCAAGGGGGTTTTTGACCATTATAAAAACAGCAGGGGGGTAAATGGTATATACTGATTTCTGTAGGGGGAAAAATGAATTTCCCCCTAATTACATCACATGGTTATATAATAAAAGATATATTTTTTTAGGAATGTGTATTTGTGTCATATTGTAACATATGCACTTTGATTTTCGTAATTAAGTGTACGATTTAATTTTTCCGCTTTGAGTCGAGATAAATTGAGCGCGATTAAAAGCTTGAGTGGTCGGATTTATTTTTCATTACGGTTCCGGTATAAGCTTAATCTGTATTAAGCTTGTTAAAAAAAAGCCGATTTATATTTTGGTCGGGGGGAGCTGTTTGGAATTTTGGAAAAGAGAGAGAAAGAGACAGAAGAGAGAGAGAGAGAGAGAATTTGACCCGGTTGACCCGAAAACCCGACTCGAACCCGCGAGCTTGACCCGCTCGTTTCTTCCGATTCCGGCCTCTGTTCCGGCCGAGCTTGGTACCGTTTTGAAGCTTGAGAGACGAGCAATGTATCCCTGCCATCCTCGTCGTCGGAAACCGCCTGGAACGCCGCCGGTTGAAGCCCGAAACTCGCGGCCAAACCCGTTTTCGTCGCCATTGATTTCGCCGGATTTTTGACACGCCACCACTTGAATCTTGTTCCTTAGCTCACCAGCGTCATTTTCCGACCGACCCTGTCACCTGAATCGGTCGGATTGTCGCCGATTTGCTCTTGGAAAACTCGCGGCTTTGGGAGCTCGATCCGCCGCCGTCGCCACGCGTGGGAGGTCACCGCCGCCACCATTGGACTCAGCGTGGTCGGAACTATCAGACCTAAGCTCCCAGTCACCGTTGACTGAAGTCCGGTCACCGTTGACAGGCAGGGGCAATTCGGTAATTTCACAAACTTTTGGGGTGATTTTGTAATTTGTGAAATCAGTGGGTAATTTGGTAATTTGAGGTTAGGGCAGTAAGGTAATTTGTGATTTCGAGGATAATTCAGTAATTTAAGTTATTAAGGGCATTTAGGTAATTTTACGCTCCGAGGGTAATTTCGTAATTTCGGACATTATGATTATTTCTGTGATCCGAATTGAGAACGATTTAGTAATTGAGGATTCTACGAATATTTCGGTAAAATAATGATGTTGAGGGCATTTTGGTAATTTTGGCATGTAGGGGTATTTTGGTAATTATTTACATGCGGGAATAATTATTGTTGTCATATATTCATTTCGAGAAGCATTATGTTATATTAGTTGTTCGGAGAATGATTATGTCGTTTCCTTGTTTAGGAGGATCTGCGAACGAGAATCAACCCGCAGACGTTGTTGATACCGAGTCTGGTCATCGTCACTGTGAATGGAATATACAAAACTTATTTTTATAAGTATATGTTGATTTTATGATACAGTGCAGTATGTTTTGAAAAATAAGTATTTGATGCTTCGATTTAATGATTCTAGAAAAGTGAATTTATTTACATGTGTTGATTTTATTCTTGCTGAGAAAAAGTTTGAATAATGATTTTATTACCGTTTTTGAATAAATGCTTGATATAGAATTGAATGGATTTGATACATTTGTATGAGATTTCAGATTTCAGATTTGTATGAGATTTGAATAAATGTTGAAGAAAAGAGAATGAGATTTCAGATGAGATTATATGTTTTCGTACATTTGTATTAAATGTTATTTGAGAAATTGTTAAACAGTACCCTTCCCTCCAGATACAGAGAAACAGATACTATGAGATGAATACAAATATACAGATGAGATGAGATAGAGGCCTTTGAGGCCCGTCTGAACACATATAGAGGCTTTGGGCCGTGTGTTTAGGCGCTTTTGCCTTTTGGGGGCTTATGCATGCACAGATATTGAGATGTATCAGTTATGAGATGATATTTTCCCTATTTATCCGTTGTAGCTCCGGGGCGTGGCGGTACCCAGATAGTACGTCATTGCCTGTCCGTCGAAGTCCGGATATGATGAGATCATTCCCCTGGGTACTTGTTTGATGATAGTTTTTGATATTCAGTATTTGATATGATAAGTGTTATGATTCCATCGATTTTACGCAGATTTATAAACAATAGTATTTCAGTGACTGATTTTGAATTGAATATGTTTAAATAAATTCTTACGATGTTTTGATAATATTAATTTGAGAAAGAGAAATTAGTGTAAATAAATTTATTTTTCGGAAACTAGTATCCACTCACTGAGTTTTATACTCACCACGTTTTTATCATATTTTTTCCCCCACAGGAGATTTGCAGGTACATCAGTCGACCCAGCATCGGTAGTTAGATTTATAATTGTGGTCACGTGATGGTGCTAGAAGTCGTAGAGTTAATATTTTGATATTTGGGATTTGCGAGTTATATTTATGGGTATGTTTTGTATCGAAGGATAACCATTGTATTTATGTTTATATTGAAGTGATTTGTGCAATATTTGAGATAATGACTGGAGCAGTTGGATTTGAAGTTTGGATGATTATTTGGGAGTGTTGTTTTGTACATTGTAATTGTGGGAATGTTGTATTTATAGGGGAGGTTCTGTCGAATTTTCGGTAGAATCTTTGGATAGTATTATATTATTATATTCGATTTTACGTTATTAGAAAGACTCGCCCTGAGAGTGCGGGGTGGGTCGTTTCACATATTTTGAGCAGATCATTTACTTGTTCAAATAGGGACTCGTAGTATACCAGCCTTGATGGGAGCTGTGGATATTTCATGGTCAATGGGGATGATTGGCTATTCAAGTATTGAATGTTGCTTTAGTGGTAGTTAGATCTTTCTATTCTGTGTTTTTTTATTTAATAGTGTTTATATAATGAATAATCAACAGTTCTTTGACTAGAAAGTTGTTGGTAGCATCATGGACCCAATTTGTGAGTATATCATTTCTCTTAACTTGCAAATATTTGTTCATTAGCAGTATTTATTTGGGAATATTTTGTACCTATAACGATCTGTAATGTTTTGCAGATTTTATTTACCTTTTGAGGACCTTAGAATGATTATGTATGTCAAGTTCTCTGTTAGATTTATTCCTTGATTTACTAGTGTTATATTTCTTTTGGATTCTAGTTATTCTCACGTGGCTTTGACTTTCCTTCATTATTGTACATACGGAGTGAAATATATCTTGGAAGAAATTGTAAAGTCGATAGTTTGAGATGCATGCTCAGATGTGGGGAGAGTTCTCTTGTCAATGATGAATTATACTATATATTAGATCTACTATTGTAGCATGTCTTTTTAGGTCATATATTAGCAAGCCTCTTGTATCATAATAGCAAGGCGTTACCACGTTGGTCAAATTACATGCTTGGTTTAACATGTATTTTAATGCATTAAAAAAATATATTTGTCATTCAAGTTTATCCATGAAGCTTAGGAGTATTCATCCACATTTATGAAGTTTACGTATTTAGTCTCTATACTTTTTTTGTGGGTTAAATTTCAAACAGGATTTAAAACTTTATATTCTATAAATGTGCAGCAAAATTCTTCAGCAAACTACGGATGAAGTCAAAATAAATCATTCCAAGCTAGCATGTGCTGACTTTTATAAAACTGGCATTTTGTCTTATCTCCCATGGGGAGGAGCTGAACTCATTCAAGTAATGCTTTATTTAATCATTGCTTGATTGTTTATTTAAATATAGCATATATGTTTTATTGTCTTATATTCTATATCTGTATTTTGGATTTGGAATTTCTATTAATGGACTTCACCTCTCTACCATAAAATGAGAATATATTAATACTCTTATAGCTACTTTGAGAGACAAACATAAAGAATCATCACCTTGGCAAAAATAAGCTCCATCCTTTTTCAATAATCGACAGTGCATCGGGTCTAAGTGAATGATTGATAGATCTCTATATATAATTGATCTAATGATCTTTCTTCAATCTTTCCTTTTGGTTTCTTTATCTCAACGACCTTAAGCCTTTTTGTATTGCTTTACCTCTATAACTGAATATGTTTAGTTTTCTATTTGCTGAAGTGAAGTTTCTAGGAGGTTGATATTGTATTTTGACTCGTGATTGTTATCATTGTGTCTTGAAGATTTGATAGGAAATTGGAAAGTATTGCAAGAGTTTGGTACTATACCTTTTCATTTTTCAGCCTAGAGATACTTATTTAATTCATTAGTGATAGCCTAAGAATACTTAAGATAAAAAGGATTAATATTAATTCTAAGCTTTTTTAGGATCTTTGGTAACTACTGTCAAGTGGTACTGTTTATTACTATCTTATTGCTTTTTAAAATTTCTAGAAACTGTTAAGTGTTTGGTTACAGCTTATTGTTTAGTTTTGAGGTTAGTAATATATACTTGTTAGTAATTGGAGTTGATGTTGAATGTTATGAATACACTATTGATGATCTTTCGTTTATGTAGGCCGCATATGTTGTCAAGTTATTTGTAGCATTCAATAATCACGTAATGTATGAGTATATTGTTGCTTGTAAATGTCCGACACTTAATTTGTGTAGCAAACTAATTAATTCTATATGTTACACTTATAGGTGGGAAAACAATGAAGTTCAAGGTGTAGAGGCAATAAGGAGAATTTTGTTGCAAACTAAATACTTGTATTTTTTTTTTCAATCTGAATATCTACTTGTGGGCATTTCAAACTATATTTGAGATACTCTAAATTTGTATGTTTCTTTTCGTACTTGTTTTAATTTGTATTTGGTATAATTGTGACATATTAATAATATTTAAATATGAAATGAAAGATTTTGTAATAAAAATTAATTTTTTTAAATTTTATGGCGCCTTTTAATTTTACTAATAAATCAAAGGCAATGATCCAATTCAAAATTTTATTTTTTAAATAAATTAAACAGTGATACCATGGTCAGAATAATTATAGACACTAATATAATATCAACAACTACTAATACTATGGTGTCATAATATTAGTGATACCGTAGCAATAGTAATTTCCGACACCACTTACAAGTGTCACTATTTTTCTGACTTTCAAATTACTGATACAATTAACGAGTATCACTGAAAGTAATTACTGACACTATTCTAATGTCAATAAAGATCATTTTTCTAGTAGTGTATGTAAAAATTTTTAGGTACAACCGCCCTCATTTTTTTTCATGCTGACACGATATTAAGTCATATGCTTTAATAGTGAATTGAACATTGATTTTTAAGGCATATGGATTAACAGTGAATTGAACACTAACTTTATCAAACTTTTTGACTTAATAACATGTCTGCATGACAAAAGTAAGGACATCCACATATATATTCCAAGGACTGAATAAATTTATAAAGTCCAAGATTTTGGGACTGAAACTTAATCAATATATATATATATATATGCACATGCACTCATATATCTACATACTAAATCCAACATCTATTTTCAACTGATGTGGTTATCTCCTTACATCACTTGTTGGTAATGAATAACGCTGTTGAATGGGAGATTTGGAGCTTGCTCGACATCTTGACTTATCCGAAACTAAAATTGAAACCTTAACTTTCTCTAATAAGATGTTCCTAGATTCTAGGAAGATTTTGGAACATCTCCTTTCAAGGCAAATAGCCACCCATGTTCGGAACTTCTTATAGATGTGGGACCAACAAAATCATTAAATTTGAAAAATTTACCGATTTTATTATTAATTGATTGATTTTGAAGGCTGGCACATCTGATTGATTTTTTTTTCATTTTTCCATTAAAACGACCAAGATAGTTGGGTGATACATAGTTCAAAGAATGGAGAATAAAGAAAGCTAAAAACAAGAAGTATAACAGCAAGAATACTAGATTCTATGTAAATGGCAAGACTAGCTAGGTAGGTCTAGGTCCGCTCGCACATCCGCAATAGAACTCGAGTGTTACGCTATACCTTAACCGGTCGACGACTCTTTCTACATCAACCGGATAACCAATGTTAACAATATTCGGGTCCACATGCGGGTGAGGCAAATTAGTCGGTGTCCGCGGCAAAGAACCATGTCTTGTAATAATCCACGTCCATGCCCTCCTCTGGATTTGGTTTTCTCCATTCAACTTTGTGAGTCTTAGAAAAACCAACACCTCCGAGACTCACTACTTTCTCCTGATCAATTTTACCATCAACACGCAACACAGAAGTTGCCATCAGCAGCAGGAAAGCAGCTTGTATCATCTTAATTTGTAAAAGCCATTACTGATCTGGTCGACCAAATTTAGATAATCAAATCAAATCAATACTAAGAGATCAAGAAAGAGCCAGAGGACCCAGATTAACTAATTGTTTTATATATATATTATCATAAAAGACACCAGTACCTGCCTCCTTGGTCTTATTTAGAGAAGAGAGGCTTGCTCTATGGTATATTCCGAATCCTAACTCGAAAAGGTTTTAAGTCCCATCACTTCACTGTTCGTTCAGCTATATGCTTCTTGCTAAGCCGTGGCTATTTGAGGAGATTTCGGTTTGGAAGCTAGCTTGGTCATGGAAAGGACCGCAGAGGATTAGAGTTTTTATTTGGCAAGCGCTTCACTAATTGTGAGCTTGCTTCTCCGGGAATAGCTATGGATGCAGCTTGCGATCGTTGGGGCTTTGTCAGGGAGGATGCGCTTCATGTGCTGCGTGACTGCCCCTATTCAATGGCAATTTGGAACCGTCTTTTGGTTAATGTAACTTACCATTGCGACACTTTCATGATATCATTGACCATGTGACGCAGTGTGCACCTCAAACTCAATGATAGGACTATTGATTAAAACCTCCTTAAAAAACCCAATAAAGTTCACTAAAGTTTGAAATTAGCTTCCTTTGCCTACATGTAATCCATGGTAACACAACAAAAATTTTAATCATATCCATTTCATTGTGTCCAAGCTTAACCATGACTTCTTGAACTTGGTGAAACAACCTAATAACCTTATTTTCCTCTAGTTCCCTATATCCTATCTCATACACCACCCCATTAGTTTTAACCAACAAAAAGAAAAGGTAATATAGTTACCTGAATCAATTTTAAACAAAAAGTATTGCATAAAAAAAAAAGCTAAACTAATACAATTTTGTTTAGCAAAGAACAAAAAATTCAACCTAAATAAACAGAACAACTCAGGAAAGCCCATGAACTGGGAAATTTTAATTTAATAAATAAAAAAATAAACATGGTGTATTTGGTTTAATAATTACATAAAAAGAAAATTCAAAAAAGTACATTAACACAATGTACAATAACAAAATACAACATCCATTAAACAAATCCACGAATAATTAAACACGGTTTGTCATTTAGAAAATTAGACTTGAGAAACCTAATTTTTCACAAGATTATAAAACATGGGAATAATTTTATCAGAAAATACTTACAAAAGTCGCTAAAAAAATAGTTACTAGCCTTTAAACTTAGGTTTAGGTTCTGTCCAATACTTGAACTCAACCAGTGCTAACAAAGGTTTGGACAAATTCAAGGTAGATTTATATAATATTTTTGGCGCGATCCTATACTTTCTTAATCTCTCCTCTCACATCAAGAATGTTGCAATTTCTGTAACATTAACTTAGTGTTTTCTTTTTTCTTTCAGAAGAACATTAACTTAGGTTATTTGAGTTTAGTTTAAATTGTTGCCACCCGTCAAAAATAAAGTCAAGGAGGTGCTCAATTGTTGTTTCATTAAAACATTCTCAATGTTGTTAACATTTTTAACAGAGGAATTAAATTAAGAACTTGAATGATATAATCGGTACTTGAAAAAATTTAATTAATTCATTTTATAAACTTCTAATCTCTGATCTTTTTAATAAATAATAAGGACTCAATTAAAAATACCCTTTTTGAAAAGGATTTGTTGTTGGTTAGTAATAATCGACATAAGTTTTTCAATTTCGTCATTTTTAATACATTATTTGCCAGCATGATGTATTAAGAAGTTTTAGGTCCTCCCTGATGCAAAAACTTTTTTAATCTTTTTATCAGTGACATTGCAAGATGACAATTATTTTTTGTCTCATTAATTGGAGATTTGAAGCTTTTACGACATCTTGACTTATCCGGAACTAAGATTGAAAGCTTGACTTTCTCTTATAAGATGTTCTTAGATCCTCGGAAGATTTTCAGAATAGATTCTCGGAAGATTTTCGGAACATCTCCTTTCAATTTAGATGCGTGGCCAACAAAAGAATTAAATTTTAAAAAATTACTGACATCAATATTAATCGATGAATTGAAAGCTAGCACATCCCATTGAAAGTTTCATAAAGAAAGCTAATATAAGAAGAAACTGTAGTTGCACACATAGTTCCCCAAGCTGATGATTACTAAGCAAATGCATGCTTCACTTGTGTCTTGTCGTGCATGCTTGAAGCGGTGGCATATATAAAATGACAAATTGAAGTAGTTTTTCCATTTTTGGAATGACTGAACCAGAGCAGAGCAAAACAAAGAGAAGAAAAGAAGAAAAACCGAGAGAAAAAGAGAAGAGAAAATAAAAGAGAAAGAAGAAAAGAAAAGGAAGAAGCCAAGAGTGGGGAAGAGAGAAATTGAAAGGAAAAGTTACCGAAAAATAGAATTAGATAGTTAGATTAAAATCCAGTAAATCACCGGTAACAGATTTATGAAGTTTGAGTAGTTATGTTACATTTATGAAGTTTGAGTAGTTATATTAGTATAAGTTTTTATATCAGTCATAATAATTAAATTTTAAATTTTTTATTTTAGAAGAAATCTAAGAATTTAGAGACCCACAATAATCCCAATGAATTTCGGGGTGGAACAAAATCTGTGAATGGATACGATACTATACTTACTTATAACATTGTTGAATTAGAGCTTTGAAGCTTTTGCAACACCTTGACTTATCCCAAACTAAAATTGAATAGAAATTGCTACCCGAGTTCGGAAAATCTTATAGCTGCATGGTCAAACCAAAGAATTAAATTTAAAACATTTAACAGATTTACTTTCTTATTAATTGATTAACTGAAAGCCAGCACATCTCATTAAAAGTTTCATATAGAAAGCTAATACGAGAAGTAACAGCAACGAGGAATTCTGATGTACAATCTGATACGGTACTGCATAAGTATTTTAGAATTTCTCCAACAGCAAGAATACTAGTTTCTATGTAGATGAGAAGACTAGCTAGCTAGGTCTAGGTCCGCCCGCACATCCGCAATAGATCTCGAGTGTTACATTATACCTTAACCGGTCGACGACTCTATACCTTAACCGGTCGACGACTCTTTCTTCATAAACCGGATAACCAATGTTGTCAATATTCGGGTCAACATGTGGGTGACGCAAATTAGTCGGTGTCCGCGGCAAAGAACCATCTGTGGCCACGACTTCAAGCTTCTGTCCCGCTTCACAGTGGCCTGGAAAGTCGGAGAGAAAGTAGTAGTGGTTACGAAATTTGAGATGGATCGAGTCGGACCCAGTGTTGTAGACCTGGATCGGCCGAGTTCTTCGGTTGCATGACTCAAAATCTCTGCGCATAACTTGCTTCAAGTTATCCGTCCGGTTGTTGTACTCGAACACGATGGTGTCTCCAGCACTGAAGTTCCTGGAAGATGCCCATGTCTTGTAATAATCCACATCCATGCCCTCCTCTGGATTTGGTTTTCTCCATTCAACTTTGTGAGTTTTAGAAAAACCAACACCTCCGAGACTCACTACTTTCCCCTGACCAATTTCACCATCAACACGCAACACAGAAGTTGCCATCAGCAGCAGGAAAGCAGCTTGTATCATCTTTGTAAAAGCCATTACTGATCTGGTCGACCAAATTTAGATAATCAAATCAAATCAATACTAAGAGATAAAGAAAGAGCCAGAGGACACAGATTAACTAATTTTTTTATATATATTATCATAAAAGACACCAGTACCTGCCTCCTTGGTCTTATATATAGAGAAGAGAGGCTTGCTATATGGTATATTCCAAATCCTAACTTGAAAAGGTTTTAGGTCCCATCATTTTCAGCATCCTAATTTGTTTAGAACTAAATTATTGGCGTGGCGTGTGTATGCGTGATTCGTGGTTAATTAATAAATAAAATTTTAAGAGAAGTTAAATCCTAAGCTAACTATATCATGCTGTTTTAAAAAGAAAAAAAAAACAGATATATTTGGATATGTATAGCTTAATTAAATCAAATAAAAAAATTATCAAAATAATTTAACAATAAGAAAGTATTGATAACTTTAACTAGGTATCAATAAACAATACTGTAAAATAAGTTATTTTCCTCCGAATCCCAAATACATATATTAATTTTGTACGTTCGTGGTTTTCATCTTTGCCAACAGTAAGATGCTATCTATATTGAACTTGGCAAATATATTATAAAATTAATTTTTGAAAAAATAAAATATGTTATGTAAGCTCAAGGGCGGAGCTCAGAGGAAAATTCTACAGGGTCAATTTAAACTTTCAATTTTGAAGTTCTTAGAAGTAATAAATTACTACCAAACAAAATTATTTAAAAAATTAATAAGATATTATATGAAAAGAAAATTGATATTGCCTTTAGAATTTGGAAAATTGGTATTCACTTCTGAATTCTCAGTATTTTTTACTTTGAAATAATGATTAATTTTTAAAGATTTTCTCATCTTTGTTGCGGTGAGATGGTCTGAAATTTGGGGATTTTGGTTGCGTCGCTTGCAATTTATGGGGTTATATTATTTATGTTCTTCCCTTGATTGATGTTCTTGGCTTGGCTGATTTTTTTTTTTATTATTTTGATGCTATTGTTAATGACTTAGTGGCATTGGCTGATTTGCTTTTATTATTTTGATGCTATTATTAATAGACTTAGCAGTAAAATTACTTTATTATCTAATATATAAACTTTACACATTAATTGTACTGGGGTTAATATAGACATTTTACACTAAATTTTCATATTTTATTTAAAAATCCCAAATATTTTTAAAATTATGTGAGGACCATGACATCCTATAGTCTTATATAGCCTCCGCCCCTGTATAAGCTCACTTAGTAGTGCGTGTCGAGACTTGCCAATATGCTCTCATTCATGCAATGAGACTCGAGTCATTGACCTCACGAATGAATGTTCCTGAATGAGCTGAAGAAAGAGTTGTTTTGCTTCTTTTTTTTTTAATTAAGTTTAACTTTAACTTTTAGCTTAAATTTTTATGCAACCACTAATCTAAAATCTAATTATTTTATTATCTAATATATAGACTTGACACATTAATTGTACAGGGGTTAGTATAGATATTTTACACTAATTTTTCATATTTTATTTAAAAATCCCAAAATTTTTAAAATTATGTGAGGACCATGGCATCCTATAGTCTTATATAGCATCCGCCCCGGTATAAGCTCACTTAATAGTGCATGTCGAGACTTGCCAATAAGCTCTCATTCATGCAATGAGACTCGAGTCATTGACCTCACGAATGAATGTTCTTGAATGAGCTGAAGAAAGAGTTGTTTTGCTTTTTATGCAACCATTAATCTAATATCTACCACGACATTTCACTAAATCAATGGTTAAAAATTTGTAAGAAAATTAATTTTAAGTTGAAGTAGTTGTTATTTATATAATCGAGGTAACAATAAAATAAATTATTTTTAAAAAAAAAGTTTGTTCTTTTTACATGTGCGCCAAGCCGGTTATTTCTAGAGACTAATGTGACCTAATTGCAGAAGCCTTAATCTTGGTTCTTCTCCAGAAAGAAGAATTGATCAACTGAGTCACTGTGCGAGAGAGCTCGTAAAAAAATTATTTAGTGTATTCCCAATTCCAATAAGCGTGTTGAGTCACCATCGACTCTACAATTTCGCAAAAACATCCCTTATCAAAATCTTCTCCCACCCACATGTCACCGTTTGTGACTTTTATTGTGGAGTTGGAGTCTGAGGATGTCAAACTTTGGTTGGGCTTTTCTAAACCCAGACTCAAACCATATTATTGATAATAAAAGAGGCTCTTCATAAGTTGGTTCAAACTTAGACAGGTTGGGCCATCTTAAGCTTAGACTTTCACAAAATTTTTAAATAACTTTTTAATAAAATTAAAAGTAGAAAAAATACTTAAATTAAAGAGATTGTTCAATACTAATAATATAACTTCATAACAAATACTAATTTTTAAAACAAACTAATCTAATATTTGCAGGCCATCATCTTTCTCATATTTTAATTCCTCTCCACTAAAAAAATATTTTTTAAGAATTCCACCTTATGAGAAAAAGTGTTAAAAACAATAGTAAATTAAAAATAATTAGTAATGGAGGTGGCTCGCTGTTGATTACTGTTGTGGGTGCCGAGTTTGCGTGGCTCCTAAGTTTACTGGTACTAGTTGCATCACATGGTGCTGGGTTCGCTTCGCTGGTGCTGGTCGCTGCATTGCACCACGTGGAGGTCGGCTGCTAGGTTCGATCAACGGCTGCTGATATGTGTGTGGAGTGAGGTTGTGTGCTCTAACTTAGAGTGCAGGAGGATCAAGGATTTTATGTTGCTTGTATAATTTTATGGTTTGTGAAATTTGTTCTCATTTGCATTTTAATTTTTTAAAATTTTATTTGGTTTTAATTTTTTTATTAATAATATTTGAAGACCAATTTGAGTCTGAATTTTTTTGGTTAAACTCATAATCAAGCCTATTGATCGTAGATTTAAGATTTTTATGCTCATGCACTGGGTCTCAAAATGAGGGATGGGCCTAAGCCTATCGAGCCTTGGGCCTAAGCCTACCGAGCTGCGAACATATTTTCCAACTCTACCAAAGTCAATGTTAACAAATGGAAACCCCTCTAATTACTAATTATACTGGCTTTGAATTACTTTTTCTTTTAAATTTTAATTTTTTTTAATTTGTACTGATTTTATGATTATATATTTAAATGGGTTCTTTTGTATTGGTTGTGTGGTAGATATAGCAACTTTAGAAATTGATGAAGCATGAGACACTTGGGAGAATCAAAGGAAAAATTTCATCTCTAAGTTCTTTGAAGCTGGCCTGTGCGCTGTAAGCTCCGTTTATTTATGCATATGTACGAGTTTTCAAGAATCACGCTGATGTCTGTTCCAACAGCACCAGGCAGTTGAAAATTGAAAGTTGAAATTTCATTTTCATTGCAATGAAATGATAATGAAGTGCACTGTGAGGAAAATTGGAAAAGTTAGATCCATATTAGTACCTTCGCCCAAAAGTCGAGAGGAATTTTACTTGTATAGCATCAATCAGTCCCCTTTTCTTTGTACTATTTACACTTAATTATTTTATTTTTCTTACTAATTCATCCTGCTTGAATTCACAACAGATTCATAAAAGTACGTTGTTTAGTTTTAAGCTCTTCAATTGTAGAATGTTAAAAGATCAGGCTATTTCTTTTTACCTAGTCTTCACTACATGTCGTCTTATACCGAGTCTACTTACAAAATGTGAACTCAGTCCTTTATATTGGTGTAAAAGTCTGACTTACGATTTACTTTGCAGTAAAGGCTCTTCTATTGATGTAAAAGAGCCTGTTTGCATTTGAGCATTTTATATAAGTTATATTTACCTAGTCTCTTAGAATTTAACATACGCAATCAAAAAACTTGAATGAAAATAAAAAAAATATGGTGCACGTACCCTAATTGCTAGAAAACTTTTACTCCACATTTCATATATACGTATGTGTGCGCTCGCGTCTTAAAAAAAGGATTAGGATTCTCTCCTAATATAATTATGTAGTGAGCAAATAATTCAATTATTGATTGATAATTAATAAATAAAAAAGTAAAAAGAAGTTAAATTTTATCTTTACACTACCACTAAAAGATACATAATAAAATATTTTTAAAAACTTAGTAGAGTTCTAATTAGGAGAGGATCCTATTCTATTAAAAACACTATTAAAAAAGTTCAATTAAGAAATGGCATTGTACTTTTATCTATTACTATCACTCCTAATTTATTGATAATCAAAAGCTCGAGTAACATCACCCAGCTTCTCATCACATTGTGACCGCAGTAATCAGACTTATTAATCCTCCTGCACTCTAAGTTAGAGCTTTGAAGCTTTTGCAACACCTTGACTTATCCCAAACTAAAATTGAATAGAAATTGCTACCGAGTTCGGAAAATCTTATAGCTGCATGGTCAAACCAAAGAATTAAATTTAAAACATTTAACAGATTTACTTTCTTATTAATTGATTAACTGAAAGCCAGCACATCTCATTAAAAGTTTCATATAGAAAGCTAATACGAGAAGTAACAGCAACGAGGAATTCTGATGTACAATCTGATACGGTACTTCATAAGTATTTTAGAATTTCTCCAACAGCAAGAATACTAGTTTCTATGTAGATGAGAAGACTAGCTAGCTAGGTCTAGGTCCGCCCGCACATCCGCAATAGATCTCTTGTACACTATACCTTAACCGGTCGACGACTCTTTCTTCATAAACCGGATAACCAATGTTGTCAATATTCGGGTCAACATGTGGGTGACGCAAATTAGTCGGTGTCCGCGGCAAAGAACCATCTGTGGCCACGACTTCAAGCTTCTGTCCCGCTTCACAGTGGCCTGGAAAGTCGGAGAGGAAGTAGTAGTGGTTACGAAATTTGAGATGGATCGAGTCGGACCCAGTGTTGTAGACCTGGATCGGCCGAGTTCTTCGGTTGCATGACTCAAAATCTCTGCGCATAACTTGCTTCAAGTTATCCGTCCGGTTGTTGTACTCGAACACGATGGTGTCTCCAGCACTGAAGTTCCTGGAAGATGCCCATGTCTTGTAATAATCCACGTCCATGCCCTCCTCTGGATTTGGTTTTCTCCATTCAACTTTGTGAGTTTTAGAGAAACCAACACCTCCGAGACTCACTACTTTCCCCTGACCAATTTCACCATCAACACGCAACACAGAAGTTGCCATCAGCAACAGGAAAGCAGCTTGTATCATCTTTGTAAAAGCCATTACTGATCTGGTAGACCAAATTTAGATAATCAAATCAAATCAATACTAAGAGATAAAGAAAGAGCTAGAGGACCCAGATTAACTAATTGTTTTATATATATTATCATAAAAGACACCAGTACCTGCCTCCTTGGTCTTATATATAGAGAAGAGAGGCTTGCTATATGGTATATTCCAAATCCTAACTTGAAAAGGTTTTAGGTCCCATCATTTTCAGCATCCTAATTTGTTTAGAACTAAATTATTGGCGTGGCGTGTGTATGCGTGATTCGTGGTTAATTAATAAATAAAATTTTAAGAGAAGTTAAATCCTAAGCTAACTATATCATGCTGTTTTAAAAAGAAAAAAAAACAGATATATTTGGATATGTATAGCTTAATTAAATCAAATAAAAAAAAGTATCAAAATAATTTAACAATAAGAAAGTATTGATAACTTCAACTAGGTATCAATAAACAATACTGTAAAATAAGTTATTTTCTTCCGAAACCCAAATACAAATATTAATTTTGTACGTTCGTGGTTTTCATCTTTGCCAACAGTAAGATGCTATCTATATTGAACTTGGCAAATATATTATTTTGATGCTATTGTTAATGACTTAGTGGGCTTGGCTGATTTGCTTTTATTTTTTTATGCTGTGGACTTAGCAGTAAAATTATTTTATTATCTAATATATAGACTTGACACATTAATTGTACAGGGGTTAGTATAGATATTTTACACTAATTTTTCATATTTTATTTAAAAATCTCAAAATTTTTTAAAATTATGTGAGGACCATGTCATCCTATAGTCTTATATAGCATCCGCCCCGGTATAAGCTCACTTAATAGTGCATGTCGAGACTTGCCAATAAGCTCTCATTCATGCAATGAGACTCGAGTCATTGACCTCACGAATGAATATTCTTGAATGAGCTGAAGAAAGAGTTGTTTTGCTTTTTATGCAACCACTAATCTAATATCTACCACGACATTTCACTAAATCAATGGTTAAAAATTTGTAAGAAAATTAATTTTAAGTTGAAGTAGTTGTTATTTATATAATCGAGGTAACAATAAAATAAATTATTTTAAAAAAAAAGTTTGTTCTTTTTACATGTGCGCCAAGCCGGTTATTTCTAGAGACTAATGTGACCTAATTGCAGAAGCCTTAATCTTGGTTCTTCTCCAGAAAGAAGAATTGATCAACTGAGTCACTGTGCGAGAGAGCTCGTAAAAAAATTATTTAGTGTATTCCCAATTCCAATAAGCGAGTTGAGTCACCATCGACTCTACAATTTCGCAAAAACATCCCTTATCAAAATCTTCTCCCACCCACATGTCACCGTTTGTGACTTGTATTGTGGAGTTGGAGTCTGAGGATGTCAAACTTTGGTTGGGCTTTTCTAAACCCAGACTCAAACCATATTATTGATAATAAAAGAGGCTCTTCATAAGTTGGTTCAAACTTAGACAGGTTGGGCCATCTTAAGCTTAGACTTTCACAAAATTTTTAAATAACTTTTTAATAAAATTAAAAGTAGAAAAAATACTTAAATTAAAGAGATTGTTCAATACTAATAATATAACTTCATAACAAATACTAATTTTTAAAACAAACTAATCTAATATTTGCAGGCCATCATCTTCCTCATACTTTAATTCCTCTCCACTAAAAAAATATTTTTTAAGAATTCCACCTTATGAGAAAAAGTGTTAAAAACAATTAGTAATGGAGGTGGCCCGCTGTTGATTTCTGTTGTGGGTGCTGAGTTTGCGTGGCTCCTAAGCTTACTGGTACTAGTTGCATCACGTCGTGCTGGGTTCATTGCTGCTGGGTTCGCTTCGCTGGTGCTGGTCGCTGCATTGCATCACGTGGATGTTGGCTGCTAGGTTCGATCAACGGCTGCTGATATGTGTGTGGAGTGAGGTTGTGTGCTCTAACTTAGAGTGCATGAGGATCAAGGATTTTATGTTGCTTGTATAATTTTATGGTTTGTGAAATTTTTTCTCATTTGCATTTTAATTTTTTAAAACTTTATTTTGGTTTTAATTTTTTTATTAATAATATTTGAAGACCAATTTGAGTCTGAATTTTTTTGGTTAAACTCATAATCAAGCCTATTGATCGTAGATTTAAGATTTTTATGCCCATGCACTGGGTCTCAAAATGAGGGATGGGCCTAAGCCCATCGAGCCTTGGGCCTAAGCCTACCGAGCTGCGAACATATTTTCCAACTCTACCAAAGTCAATGTTAACAAATGGAAACCCCTCTAATTGCTAATTATACTGGCTTTGAATTACTTTTTCTTTTAAATTTTAATTTTTTTTAATTTGTACGGATTTTATGATTATATATTTAAATGGGTTCTTTTGTATTGGTTGTGTGGTAGATATAGCAACTTTAGAAATTGATGAAGCATGAGACACTTGGGAGAATCAAAGGAAAAATTTCATCTCTAAGTTCTTTGAAGCTGGCCTGTGCGCTGTAAGCTCCGTTTATTTATGCATATGTACGAGTTTTCAAGAATCACGCTGATGTCTGTTCCAACAGCACCAGGCAGTAGGCAGTTGAAAATTGAAAGTTGAAATTTCATTTTCATTGCAATGAAATGATAATGAAGTGCACTGTGAGGAAAATTGGAAAAGTTAGATCCATATTAGTACCTTCGCCCAAAAGTCGAGAGGAATTTTACTTGTATAGCATCAATCAGTCCCCTTTTCTTTGTACTATTTACACTTAATTATTTTATTTTTCTTACTAATTCATCCTGCTTGAATTCACAACAGATTCATAAAAGTACGTTGTTTAGTTTTAAGCTCTTCAATTGTAGAATGTTAAAAGATCAGGCTATTTCTTTTTACGCAGTCTTCACTACATGTCGTCTTATACCGAGTCTACTTACAAAATGTGAACTCAGTCCTTTATATTGGTGTAAAAGTCTGACTTACAATTTACTTTGCAGTAAAGGCTCTTCTATTGATGTAAAAGAGCCTGTTTGCATTTGAGCATTTTATATAAGTTATATTTACCTAGTCTCTTAGAATTTAACATAGGCAATTAAAAAAATTGAATGAAAATAAAAAATATGGTGCACGTACCCGAATTGCTAGAGAACTTTTACTCCACATTTTATATATACGTACGTGTGCGCGCGCGTCGTAAAAAAAGAATTAAGATTCTTTCCTAATCGAATCATGTACTGAGCAAATAATTTAATTGTTGATTGATAGTTAATAAATAAAAAAGTAAAAAGAAGTTAAATTTTATCTTTACACTACCACTAAAAGATACATGATAAAATATTTTTAAAAGCTTAGTAAAATTCAGATTAGGAGAGGATCCTATTCTATTAAAAAAACTATTAAAAAAGTTCAATTAAGAAATGGCATTGTACTTTTATATATTACTATCACTCCTAATTTATTGATAATCAAAAGCTCAAGTAACATCACCCAGCTTCTCATCACATTGTGACCGCAGTAATCAGACTTATCAATCCCCTATATGATGATGATCACCATAAAATATCAATCATCAAGAAATTCACAATCCATCATCTGGAAAGTCATCTGCTTTCTACCAATATCATAACCCACATTGTAATTTTGTTGAGCCCTCGTTCCAATAAGTGAATATTTCATGTGTTGATCACCAATTATAGTCGGATTCACGGCCATGCAAAATGTATCCGCCGTCGGCTGATGAAACATGCTATCTATCTCCAAAGCTAACTCAGCTCCGCCGGCAAAATGAAACCTAACAGTTGGAAACCCGGCGAGGTCACGAGACATGATCCCATAATAACACAATTTATTTGATTCAGAATATGATCTGATCAGTGACCTATCGACTGTTATTATAACTGCATCACGTAGTGCCTCGTAGGCATCTTTCACAAGCCAAGTTGAATCTGTTCCGGTGTCAATAATAACTCCACCATCACTATCGTCCCTTCTGAAAATACTAGGGTTTATGTCAAGCATTTTCCCTTCAACGCTTATAGCTTCCAGGGTTACGTAATACAATCCGCCTATAACTTGAAGAGGGGTAGCATCACCTTCATCAATTATTGCTCCCTGCCCTAGAATCAGCTTGTTATGTAAATAGTTACTATCATACAGTCTCCCAATGCAATAGGAGAACGAGGAGTTCAACTGGGACACCAGAGATACCCTATCGAATCCAAGACCAAATACTCCAGACAGTGGAAACTCCTCGTTGGTACTTTGGCCACATCCGAAAACGGCATCTTCCACACGCATTGTGCCTTCGTCTGATGTTTGGAAGGTCAGTTGCTCTGTGGAAAGGATTCCAGATGCGAGAAGGCCAATACCATAACCTTGAAAGTACATGCATTCGTTATTAGGAGTGCAATAAGCATGACGTAAATACCGGCATTTTTCAGAATCACATGGCAAGGTAGCATAAGAAGAGGATCTCGAAGGATCAAAAATGCGGGAACAACCAGGACAAGGACTGCACTGAACCCACAGAAGAGAGCTACCAGTATCCATGGCTGCGAACATTGGGACTGGGGGATGGCCAATGAAGATATTTACATAGAACAAAGCATGTTTATTAATTTGGGGAAAAACTTGAGCTTCGTAAGAATTTTGTGATCTAATCTTTGCTTGTAAATACGACAAGCGTGCAATCGAAATGTTCATGCCGCGTTGGACGCGAACCGCAGGACTCTCGTTCGGATTGTGATATGGAGAACGGATGGAGTCGCGGTGAATGAGCTCGATAGTTAGCGGTTTAGGTTTATATGGAGTGGGAATGGCGGCATTAATTAGCCGTCTATGTCTGCTGGGAGTGGGGATGGCAACATTAATGGTCAAGGGAGTGAAGATGAGAGAACAGAACAGAACTGCTAATGCGGCAGCCATGATATCAGATTAATTACTCGGATGTTCACCAACATTTTGAAGAGGTAAATATATATAACAGCGTAAAAGTAGAAGAGCTCTTGTCACACAAAGGTTATGAATAGCTTTATATTTTATCTGACAATTTTCTTACACATGTTGATTCCAGTTTGTTCAGCTTCACTTCCACATGCATGTATGCCTAATTGCTTCCAAAATCAATTAATCTTTAATGCTTCCTGAATTAAACTTTTTCATGCCCTTGTTATCCATAATCTCTAATTGATTTTCTATTTAATAAAATAATTTATTTAATTAAAAATAACTAATAATAACAACTAACGATTATATAATTAAGGGTAATATATATATATATATTATATGCTCGTCAAGTACCTACCAAATGACAGTATATTGTTTGGGAATAATAGCACAGTGACCCCATTTCCAAATATTTTGAAGCATTGTTCTCTCCACTTTTTGCCAATAATACAACATTGCTATTGCTTTGATTTTTTGTTTTGACTACATGCATGCACTGAAGTTCAAATTATTGACGGGAATGAGACTCAAAACTGAAAACATAGAAGAGAGAGTTTCAATTGTCAATCAAAGTGTACAAATTAAATTTGTACTTGTATCTAGAGCTAATCTCTTCAAGCCAACACTTCTAGCTAGCAAAATATGAAAATATGTACTTGTAACTAGAGTTCATCTGTTCAAGCCAAATTTTCTTGCCAGCAAAGGATGAAACTGAAGCATTTTAAGCAATATTTTCCGACAAATGAAGATAGTTATTAGCTCTCATATTGACATATTCTATTGCCATTTTCACTACTTATAAAACAGAGGATGAAAAAAAAAATCCTTGTTTTTCACTTTGGTGATTAGAAATAACATTCTTTAGTTCTGCTCATTATTATTATTAAAAACATTTTAATTGTCTCATTAATTCTTGTTTTTGTTCTTATGAAATTTTTAGTCTATTATACGATCGTCGAATCAAATCCCTAACATTAACATGCCCGTAATCTATTAATGAAATTTATTTATTTTTCAGGGAAAATGACATTTACACCCCCAAGGTTTGAAAAAATGATCACCAACACCCCGAGTTTTCAAAAAGAGACGCCAAGACCTCCTTTTGACTATTATACTTTTTATCTCTATTATTTTAAAAAAATGACTTTTAAAATTTTTAGTAAATACAAATACCATATAAATAATATAATCTATGCAGTAGGCTAACAATATTAAAATATTTTAATAAATGTTAATATGTAAATTTATTCTATTTATTTTAATAATATATTTTTATTTATTGTAGAGATTTGAAATTAATATTTGTATTAAATACATTCTACAATTAAAAATATTCTCACATAATAATATTATTTTACATAATATTCAAAATAATTTAAATTTTTAATACATTTATTTTAATATTATGATTCTATTTATCATAAAATTTACTTTAATATAATAAAATATATCTAATAGATTATAAAATATTAAAATATTTTTTAAATATTGAAACTATTTTAAAATGTATATACTATTACATTTATTTCAATATTATATTTCTATTTATTGTAAAATATTAGAGTTAAGTTTTTTGGGATAATAGAGATAAAAAATATAATGGTCAAAAGGGGGTCTCGGTGTCCCTCTTTAAAAATTTGGGGGTGTTGGTGACCATTTCCCCAAACCTTAGTGGTGTAGATGTCATTTTTCCTATTTTTTATAAGAATCAAATTGAATATTTGTTCATGCAATTTTATGATGATGAGTTTTCATTTTTCTGTTATACATAAAAACAATTAGTAAATTATGGCCACGTGGAACTAATAAACCAACATCATTTTATGGACAAATATTCACAAAAGGAATAACAAATTCAAAAAGTAGCAGGTTAGCAATACAAATGGCCAGTTTAGGATTGCGGTTAATAATTAAATAAGCTACTTTTACTGTGCGAATGCAATAAGCAGCTGATTAAGAAATAACTTGGTATTTAGTAAATTGTGTTGTCGCAATTACTGTAAATTTGAAAATCAGTGTATATTCGTTTGATAAATTTTATTATAAATATATTGTTCTATTATATGATAACCAAAATAGACATAAGTTTAAAATATCTTTGATTTTTTAGAGTATATTTAATGATGTTTAGACATGCCTTTTTCTTTTTAAAACATGTAAAATTACATAAATTGAAAAAAACTCAATAAATTTGTTATATAAAATATAATAAAAATTTATACTAATACATATTCCAGATAAAATTAAAAAGTATTATGCATAACATTCATATAAAACTTGATGCAATAAACACCATAACTATAGAAAAAATAGATTGAATATTAAAAACCATGGCTATGAAATTAATTTTAAAGTTATGGTTAATTTTCATGTGAAATTGTTCAAAATTTTAAAAAAAATATAATTATATGCACATCTTTTTTAATCTTATATCAAAACTTTTATACTAGAGACAATGTATTGTGATGGTAATTTGATTATGATAGTAATATGATATCTAATGGCTTAATATTATATGTTAGCTTATTTAAGCTATACATATTGATTTTGATGATAACAAACCACATATATATATTAATTAAACAAAGATTTATAAATTGTGTTTTATAATAAAGAAAATGAGTTTTTAAATCAAAAGTGTTTTGGACTAAAATGAATATGTTTTTAAAACCTTTGATATTGTTTTAAATTTCGGATTTGGACCTATTTGAAAACTATTTAAATATTTTGGGTCATTAAACAATTTCACAAAGTTTGGGAAATATCATAATTTCAAAAAGTTTTGGGATTAATAAAGTAATATTTATAACTTCTGAAATAGGATCTATTTGCAAAGTTTCATAACGTTTTGGGTCATAATATAGTTTTATAAAGTTTTGGGGTTAAACTGTAAAATTTAAAACTATTTCACTGTAGCAGCTACTGTAGCAACCGGCTAACCGGTTATCAAATCCGGCGAACCGGTTTCGGGCAGCAAGTAACCTAAATATAAGCGGCTAACCGGTTATCAAATCCGGCGAACCGATTTCGGGCAGCAAGTAACCTAAATATAAGCGGCTAACCGGTTGGGAAATCCGGTAAACCGGTTTTCTGGGTTTTCGAGACAGAATGCAACCAAAACGCAAGCGGCTGACCGGATTCGACAAACAGTAAACCGGTTATTCAAGATTTCAAATTTGTGTTTATAACGGTAACATCAAGCGGCGAACCGGATTCCATATCCGGTAAACCGGTTCCGGCCAGAATTGAACATAACGGCTAGTTTTTGAGTTCTAACTATAAAAACTCAAACCCAACTCATTTTGAAGCTCTCCAACAAGCAAAAACAAAAAGCACACGTGATATCTTGAGTCTTCAAAGCTTCCAAACTACAAAGATTGAATCATTTTCTTGTTCTTCATTTTTGTATATCCACTCATTAAGTGAGTTTGATTGTACTCTTCATTTATTTATCTCATTTGTGAGAGTTTGAGTGTGTGAGACACTTGAGTGAAGAGATTGGGATATATCTCTCTATTGTAAAGGTTTATTGACACCTTGAAGTCAATTGTAATTGGTTGAAGCCTTGGAAGGGCTTGCATAGTGAAATCCTCAAGCTTGGATCGCTTGGAGGCGTGGACGTAGGCGGGGATTGCCGAACCACGTAAAATTCGTGTGTTTGTTTTTCTTCTCCCTTGCTTTTTAATTATTGTGCTTTTATTGAATTTATCATTTTCGAATTTTATTAAGTCATTAGATTGCTTGTTGTGTGGATTTGCTAGAATAGTTTTTAAATTTCCGATTCACCCCCCCTCTTGGGTTGCACATTTATATTTCATTATAGTGTATGGGAAATTATGATATAATTATTTTAAAAAATATTAAGGTTATAATAAGAAATTTAAAAAGGTATGACAGCCTATTTATTAAGCTGCTTATAAGAAGCAACTCTCACCTACTTTTAAAAGCTACTGTCAAAATAGAGAAAATTATGAAATAAACGGCTTTTACAAAATTTATCAAATGCTATTTTTGTGACAAATAATAAAATACGCTGCTTATTGAGTTTCAAGCTCAATCCCACATAGGGCCAAAATCGAAAGAATAAATAAAATATGAAAAGCAAAGTATGTAATTTCACTGAAATTTCACAAAAGGGAAACCTTAATTGTCCCTGGGGGCTTGCCAACAAGTTAAAGCTATAAAGGACTATCATTGTAACACCCTAGGCGAATCCCATATCGGCAAAGCACGGAAGAGATATTAGGTTGGTGGGTCATGATACTCACTTCTTGGCATATCAATTATTTAAATAGTGTGTTCATCTTTATCGTATACTCTCTCGCATTAGAGTTAATATTTGTTTAGGGGAAAATAGAAATGGGAGCACACCACTGATTTAGCTAGCACGTAATCTTTATTAAGAATTTGCTTCTTGTCAATCTCAATATATCAAGCATGAGTACTTTATCTATGATGTAGTGGTAGACGCTCACTGTTGGATTCAACAATATGAAATCTAGCAGATAAGATTAAATTTATTATTAAATTAATGAAATATTCGAGAAGACTACAAACTTGATTATCATGTCACTTGTAAAATAAAAAACAGAGCATAAATTAATAGCATTAAAATATGAAACTATTACCATTGAAAATATAATTTTTACCCAAAATCTTAAATTATTTTTAATTAATTAAATTATTTTATTGAATAGGGTATTAATTGGAGATTTTAGATAAAAAAATGATATAAGGGAGCACAATTTTGGAAGCGTTAATTAATTGATTTTAGAAGCAATTAGACATGCAAGCATGTGGAAGTGAAACCGAGAAAACCAAAGCTAGTAAATTAATTGATCTATCACATGAAGAAGAATTTAAGCATAACATTGGCTTTAGCTTAGTTAAGTTACACGTGCATGGCTTTGTAATATATGGAAAGCAACTTAAAGGGGCTGCATGAGATTTTTTTAATTCACTTTCTGAAAATTCTCAACAGTGGGATTTTTTAAATCAAAGGGAAAAATCATCTCAAGTTTCTAGAAAGGGGTTATATGAAGTTAAGGATGATTTAGATATGAAATCCACTCTAGCTACACTTTCTAGGAATGTAGATGCCTTAATTATAAACCAATTCATAAATCATCATCCTAGTGTATCTAATGAGGTTTGTGCTATTTATTCTAACTTATCTCATACAACACAAAATTGTCCATTATTACCCGTCTATTCATATGCTTATTCTGAGCAGGTACATGCCTTATAATCATATAAGAAAACCTCCAATAGTCCACATTCATCCACATATAATCCTAATTGGAGGAATCACCCAAATTTTTCTTGGAAACGAAATCAACCTTTGTCAAACCAAGGAGGGCAACAATTTAACATGCCCAATCAATAATTTGTCCCTCCTAACCAAGTATATCCTCCTGCCCAACAACCTATGTCTCAATTTGTTGCACCTTAACAAAGAAAGCTTTCTTTAGAGGATACACTTCAAAGTTTCATTCAATCAACCCAACAAGCTTTTCAGTCAAATACTCAAGCTATTCTAAAGCTTGAACATCAATTGGGTCAATTACCAACTACTGTAGCGGAGAAAGGAAAAGGAAAAGGAAAATTTCCAAGTCAATAAATTCTTAATCCTAAAGGAGTACACGAAATTGGATCGAGTTCAAGTCATCAGCATGAGCAAGCAAAATCTGTTATGACCTTGAGAAGAGGAAAATTATTTGACAACAAGGTGAAGGTTCAAACAAGAAAGACATATGCACCTACTTCTCAGATCCAGTTCCATCACAAGACTCATCACCAAATGATCCTGAAGAGAATGGCCCGCCAACTTACATTCCTAAGGCTCATTTTCCTCAAAGGTTAACAAAGGTAAAGAAAGGGACTTCAACAAGTGAGATTATGGAAATCTTCAAACAGATAAGTATAAACATCTCTTTACTCGATGCCATTAAGCAAGTTCCTTCCTATGGCAAGTTTTTTAAAGATTTATGCACTAAAAAGAGAAATTTACATGTCATTAAAAAGGCATTTTTAACTAAACAACCTAGCAATTTACTTCAATGTAAAATGCCACCAAAATTTAAGGATTCTGGTTCTCCTACTATCTCATTTTTTATAGGGAACCAATATTTTGATAAAGCATTATTAGATTTGGGTGCTAGTGTTTATCTCTTGCCTTATTGTGTTTACATGCAGCTTGGACTAGGTGAGTTAAAATCAACTCCTATTATTTTGCAACTTGTTGATAGATCAATAAAAATACCTCGTGGTATTATAGAGGATGTGTTGATACAAATTGATAAATTTTATTATCCTGTTGATTTTATCGTTATTGATACTCAGCATGTACATGATCCTAAGAAACACACCCTAGTTATTCTAGGTTGTCCTTTCTTAGCTACAGTTGATGCTCTTATTAATTGAAGGAGTGGAAATATGCAGTTATCTTTTGGTAATATGAGCATGGAATTGAATATTTTTAATGTTACCAAGCAGCCACAAAAAGAAGATGAATTTGTTGAAGCAAATATGATAGAGGAATTAGTAGAAGATTCATTTATTTTTAACCATACTGATGATCTATTAGAGGTATATCTAACTCATTCTGATTTATTTTTTAATAATGACAGTGCAATTGCAGAAGTCATCGCTTTACTTGATGCACCTCTAATTACGAACACAACTAAATGGAAGCCAAAGTCAAAGCTACTACCTCATTCTGAGAAGAAAATTGGCCCATCTGTGGAGGCACCACCAAAATTAGAATTCAAAGCACTGCCCGACACTCTGGAATATGTATTCTTGGGAGAATCTGACACTCCACCTGTTATTATTTCTTCTTCCCTCGATCTTGAGCAAAAAAGTAAGTTGTTAGGTATTCTAAAAAAGTATAAAGAGGCAATAGGATGGACTATCGCTGATATTAAAAGTATTAATCCAGTAGATTGCATGCATCGTATTCATCTTGAAGTAAATGTTCAACTTATTAGGGAGATGCAACGTAGGCTAATCCCTAACATGAAAGAAGTGGTAAGAGCTGAAGTAATCAAATTATTAGATGCAAAAATTATTTATCCTATTTCAGAGAGCTCTTTGGTTAGTCCAGTGCAAGTTGTTCCTAAGAAATCTGGTGTTACAGTAATAACTAATGCTAATAATGAATTAATTCCCACTAGAGTAACTACAAGTTGGCGTGTTTGCATTGATTATAGAAAATTAAATTCATTCACAAGAAAAGATCATTTTCCTCTTCTATTTATTGATTAAATGCTTGATAGACTTGCAAGTCATGATTTTTATTATTTTCTAGATGGATATTTAGGTTATAATCAGATCCTTATCGCTCCAGAGGACCAGGAGAAAACTACTTTTATTTGTCCCTTTGGAACTTTTGAATATAGAAGAATGCTATTTGGTTTATACAATGC
This sequence comes from Citrus glauca, assembly GCA_029633175.1. Lineage (NCBI taxonomy): Eukaryota > Viridiplantae > Streptophyta > Magnoliopsida > Sapindales > Rutaceae > Citrus > Citrus glauca. The sequence continues at coordinate 6,446,520 of JAQOOD010000004.1, read as the reverse complement.
ACCTGCTACCTTTCAAAGATGCATGCTTAGTATTTTTTTTTATATAGTTGAGAGATTTCTTGAAGTGTTCATGGATGATTTTTCTGTTTATGGAGATTCTTTTGATGAATGTTTACAGCATCTAGCATTAGTTTTGTAGAGATGTAAAGAAAAGAATTTAGTTTTAAATTAGGAAAAGTGTCATTTAATGGTAAAATAAGGTATTGTCCTTGGTCATATAATTTCCAACAAACGTATAGAAGTCGACAAAGCTAAGGTGGATTTAATTTCTAATCTTCCACATCCCAAATCTGTAAAAGAAGTAAGATCTTTCCTTGGACATGCTGGCTTTTATAGAAGATTCATTAAAGATTTTAGTAAAATTTCTAGACCTTTATGCAATTTACTTGTTAAGGATGCACCTTTTATCTTTGATGAATCCTGTTTTAATGCTTTTGCAAAGCTTAAGAAATTATTGACTTCGTCACCTATCATTCAGCCACCTAATTGGGATTTGCCTTTTGAAATTATGTGTAATGCATCTGATTATGTTGTAGAAGTAGTTTTAGGAAAAAGATTAGATCGTGTGCCTTATATGATTTATTATGTAGTATGACACTCAATGATGCACAGTTGAACTATTCAACTACAGAAAAAGAAATACTAGCGGTGTTTGCACTTAATAAATTTAAATCTTATCTTATAGGTTGCAAAGTGATTATTTTTACTGATAATGCTGCTTTAAAATATTTGCTAACTAAAAAAGATGCTAAGGCAAGATTGATTCGTTGGGTGTTGCTTTTACAGGAATTTGACATTGAATTTAGAGATAAAAAAGGTTCTGAAAATGTTGTAGTGGATCATTTATCTCGCCTTGATCTTAAATTTATTCCAAAATCTTTACCTTTGAATGAGTCTTTCCTAGATGAGCAACTTATGAGTGTAAATATTGTACCATGGTTTGCTGATATAGTTAATTACCTTGCTACAGGTCAAATCCCAGAGCATTGAACTAAGCAAGATAGAACAAAGTTCTTATCTAAAGTGAAGAATTTCTTTTGGGATGATCCCTATTTATTTAAATATTGTGCTGATCAGATTATTAGGCGATGTGTTCCCAATAATGAAATTCAAAATGTTATCTCATTTTGCCATGAACAAGCTTGTGGAGGCCACTTTAGTGCTAAAAAGATAACAACAAAAATTTTACAGTGTGATTTTTATTGGCCTACTCTTTTTCATGACGCTTATGTTTTTTGTTCTTTGTGTGATAGGTGCCAACGTATGGGTAGCATTTAAAAGAGAAACATGATGCCACTTAATCTTATTCTTGTGGTTGAGATCTTCAATGTATGGGGTATTGATTTCGTGGGACCTTTCCCTCAATCTTTTGGTTATCAGTATATATTGGTTGCAATGGACTATGTGTCGAAGTGGGTTGAAACTATTCTATGCAAAACCAATTATCATAGGTTGTAGTGAAATTATTGAAGAGTAATATTTTGTCTCGTTTTAGTTTTCCTATAACAATCATTAGTGATGGTGGCACCCATTTTTACAATAAACCTTTCAAAACTCTTTTGGACAAATATTCCATTACACATAAGGTTGCCACCCCATACCATCCTCAAACCAGTGGCCAAGTAGAGATTTCGAATAGAGAGATCAAGCAGATTCTAGAGAAAACAGTTAGGTCAGATAGAAAGGATTGATTTTTGAGACTTGATGATGCATTATGGGCATATAGGACTGTTTTTAAACACTAATTTGGGATGTCACCTTATCGACCTGTGTATGAAAAAGCATGTCATCTGCTAGTAGAGTTGGAGCATCGTGCATATTAGGCTATCAAGAAATTCAATTTTGACATGTAGCAAGTTGCTTCCAAGAGAAGATTATAACTAGCAGAACTTAAAGAGATCAGGAATGATACATATGAGAATGCCAAGATTTATAAACAGCGAATGAAAGTCTTTAATGAAAAACACATTTTGAGAAAATCTTTTACACCAGGTCAGAAAGTACTTTTGTATAATTCTCGGTTGCATCTTTTTCCAGGTAAGTTACGTTCTCGATGGTCTAGTCCTTTTATAGTTCGTACTGTCTTCCCTTATGGAGCAATTGAGATTGAAAATCCTAAAAATGGTGATTTATTTAAGGTCAATGGTTAAAGATTAAAACCATTTTTAGATTTAAGAACACCAGAAGTTGAGGAGATACTTTTAGATGATCCTATTTATCAGGATTAATTAAGTCCATCTTTGCACTCTTATTTTATTTTAATAGTAGATTTTCTTTTCTTTGTTTGTTTTTCTTTTCTAATGTTTTCTTTTCATTTGGCATTTTCTGTTAAACTTTCCCAGCCCATCCAGGTGTGTACTCCCCAACTTTCTTTTTTATTATTTATGTTTTTTTTATTATTATTTCTCTTTCAATTGTTTGCATGCATATCTTTTGTTTGTGAAACATTGAGGACAATGTTCCAAATAAGTTTGGGGGTAGGAATAGTGTGTGCTTTATTTGTTAAAAAAGCAAAACAAAATAAAAAATTCAAAAAAAATTGTGTTTTTTTTGTTTTTATGTGAAAAGCCAATGATAAGAATTTGACTGACAATGAATATGGTTTTTAGAAAGGGTTGAATATTGTCTTAGTTTATACTTGATTCTTGTGTTAATTCCTCTTGATTGAGATTCTTTAAACTATGAGCACTAATATCAATTCTTTCATAATTTTGACTTGAAATTTGATATTGACGCAGTTTGAGTTGAGAAGTTTAGATAGAGTAAATGACTGTTTATCTTGATTCTTATCTCCACAATATAAAATAGTATACACAGGCGGCAGAGTCAGAAATATCTACCTATAACCCTTAAGAGTGAAGCTATCCTTAAGTAATTTTGGCCTATGTACCACAAGTATGTAGAGGATAATCTACCATGAGAAGAAGGCTACCTTAAGGGGTAGAGTGAAAGTTCCTGACTATGGTTAAAAAAAAAAGAAAAAGAAAAAAATCAAGTGCATGTGCTGAAAAAAAATCAAAAGAAAATGCACATAAAAGCCTGTTAAAAAAAATTAGAGATCAAGATGATAAGATTAGTTTGACCTACTCTATTCTTTGTTTGAGGTGAAGGCTGTTGATATTGAGGATTTTGGGAATGGATTTGATTGAATTGATTTCACACACACACTACAAGAATCGAAAGAGAGATGAGATTGATTATTGAATTAAAGTTAGAACTTTGCCAATATTTGAATTTTTCTTTAAGCTATATAATTTTTGTAATCTTTGAAGCTATTTTTCATGATTTATTTAAAGTTTTTTTCTTTTAATTTAATTTAATTTTTTTAAATGATGTTTGTGGATATCATCACTAAAGCCCTCACGAGACTATAATTCGTCCACTAAGACCGTCTAGGGGTTTAAAGGCTTATTACATACGCTAAATGCAATCGCGATCACCTGCGAAAGTGGTTTAGTTATGATTTATTTTTTGTTTCATTACTTTTGTTTTTGTTTTTAGTTTTAGTTTTGCTCGAGGACTAGTAAAATCTTAGTTTGGGGGTATTTGATTAGCATAATTTATATACATATTTTATCTATAATTATATAATTACTAGTTATTTTTATTTGTTATTTTTAATTACTTAAATTAGTTTATTAAATAGGGGATTAATTGGAGATATTGGATAAAAAAGGATACAAGGGAGCTCAATTTTAGAAGCGTTAATTAATTGATTTCAGAAGCAATTAGACATACAAGCATGTGGAAGTGAAACTAAGGAAACTAAAGCTAGTAAATTAATTGATCTAGCACATGAAGAAGAATTTAAGCATAACATTGGCTTTAGCTTAGTTAAGTTACACGTGCATGGCTTTGTAATATATAGAAGGCAACTTAAAAGGGCCCACACTTGATTTATACAATTGGAAAAAGGAATCCTAGTGCAATGTTAATTAGTGAGCACGTGGGGAAAGCAAATAAAAGACCAAACCCTTTTGGCTTTAGAATTGACAAGGTGGGGTCCATTTTAAAAGCTATATAAGAAAGTTAAGCTCTTGGCTTTTGGAGATGAGCCAAAAGTAATATTTACGATGCAAATAGCCCCACCCAAAAGACAACGACTACATAAGGTTGATATTGCTAGCTTGAAAAATATTTTGCAGCGGAAATATTTGGATCGCAATTCTTATACAATATATAAAATTACCATAATCTAGAAATTGTACCTTTGCTTTTTCGTTGAAGTAATCTAAGCTCTCAGATCACGATTCGTCACCACCAATCTTGTTAGATCACGATCCGTCACCAATGATCTTCTAGGTTATGGCACCTTTATCATCGCTGAAAGCAACTAGTAAGAGAAAAATTTTCCTCTCAAAACTAAAGAGAAAACCTCTTTCCTCTTATTTGTATATTATGGCTACTCTCTCCTTTTACAAAAAAACAAGCTCTTTTATATCTTTATTTGGTTAAAAACATAGGCTCCATTTTTATATTTTTTTAATTCTATTAAATCAAATTTGATTTAACTTAAAAAAATAAAAACCAAAAGTGGCGTTACTTGTTCTTGTTATAAGGGCCCACCTTGTAAAATAACACAAGACCCCTTACACATAAGCATATTAAATAGAGTCACCCACTAGATAATATATTTAGACTTTTAACCCTAATAGCTAATTATCTTACTTATTAATCTAGTAGTGGTGCAGTCAATTAAATGAGCCAACTTGGAGATCATATGGGTACATGCAATAGTGGCAACCATAATTAGGCATGTAATTAAACTAGCCCAATTAATTAATTCCAAATCTACTCCACTAAAATATTAGAACTAACCTCTATAATTGTATGCTATCTACGATAGTGTTCTCGAATAATAATTCGACGCATGCCACATTGATCTCCTTACTGAATAATCATTTGTACCATATCGCTGATTAAATTGATATCTCAATTGTCCAATCAATTTAATTATATCTTATTCCTTAACACTTATTGGTTTTCTTTCATGATCATTTTCAACATACTAATTATATTGATACACTCTGGCTAAAGAATTTTATAATCAAGTATTGAAAACCCGTCAAGAGATGTGTTATACAAATTCTATATTGTTAATCTATAATCTCACTACTCATAATTTCATCCACCAAGATACCGGGTAATCTTAACTATAAATGTATGTCGCACTCATTGGTAACTCAAATGAAATGATAATCACAAAAATGAAACTATAATTAACTTAAGATTAAAATTGCAATAAAATCAATGCCTATGAGATTTAATAAGTATGATAGTCATTTTAAGGTTAATTAAAGCGCCCAACTCTATTTATCAACTGTGAACTTAATTTATTTAATCATAAGATAACTTTTATTTATGTCTTCTGTGAATCCATATGATGATCACATAAATACATATAATATGATTAAATGTATATTATTCAAAATATTTATGCAATTAAGATTTTATAAAATATCTCAAATATTTTATTAATAGGAAAATAAATAAATCAATATGCCTTAAAGAGCACATAATCCTAACAATCTTCCACTAGCTCTCAAAGCATATGTGGCAACTCATGCATGCCCATGCATTCTAAGTGTAGGTTAAAAAGTTTCCCCGGTATTGCCTTTGTAAAAGGATTTGCCAAGTTTTGTTCTGAGGCAATCTAGTTAACCTCTACATCACCTCTCTCTATTTCCCTTATAAGATGGAATTTCTTTTCTACATGTTTTTGCTTTTTGTGGTTTCTTGGTTCCGTAGACTGAGCCATTGTTCCTTAGACTGAGCCACTGCACCACTATTATAAAAGAAAAAAGTTTAAGAGGTACAGGTACCACCTCAAGATCTTGCAGGAACTTACAAAACCAAACGACTTCTTGAGCAGCTTAAGACGCAGCCACATATTCAGCTTCTGTTGTGGAGCCTGCGATACAACTTTGTTTCACCTCTTCAACTCATAGCTACACTTCCTAATGCAAACACAAAACTGAAAGTTGATTTTCAAAAATCTTTATTTGATATGAAGTCAGAATCAGTGTAATCCAATAGAATGAGATCATTATCAGAATACACAAGTATATAATTCTTAGTTCTTTTCATATACTTAATTATATGATTAACTGTAATCCAGTATTCGTGACTAAGATTAGATTGATATCTACTGACCATCCTTACTACAAAACAAATGTTTGGTCTAGTACATAACATGACATACATGACACTTCCCACAGCTTTTGTGTAGGAAACTCGCCTTATTTTTTCTCTTTCTTTAGGTGTCTTAGGCGATTGATCCTTAAAGAATGTAATTTCATGCCTGAATGGTAAAAAACCAGTATTAGAATTTACCATGCCAAATCTATCTAGTATCTTATTAATGTAAGCAATTTGGGATAAGGTTAAAGTTTTATTCTTTCGATCTCAAAGTAATTTGATCTCAAGAATATAACTTGCATTTCTCAGGTCTTTCATATCAAATTGTTTAGCCAACCAATTCTTTATTGATGATAATATTCCTACATCGTTTCCAATTAAGAGAATGTTATCTACATTAAGAACCATAAAAACTACCATTTTCCCCTCAATTTTCTTATATTCAATGGCTCATTAATATTCTGTATGAATCCAAACGTTTTAATTGTTTGATCAAATCTGATGTTGCATAATCGGGATGCTTTCTTTAATCCATAAATGGATTTTTGCAACTTACATACTATGTGTTCTTTGCTTTTTTTTTTTTAATGAACCTATCTAGTTGTTGTATATAGATTCTTGTTCAAGATGCCTGTTAAGAAACACAATTTTAACATCCATTTTCTAAATTTCATAATCCAACACTTCAGTAATGGAGAGTAGAATCCTAATGGATTTAAGCATAGCAACCAGTGAAAAGGTTCCCTCATAATCGATTCTCTCTTTCTAAGTATACCATTTGGCTCCTAATCTTGATTTAAATGTTTTCACTCTTCCATCTACTCTCTTTTTTTTCTTCCACTTACACTCTTATAAGTTTTCCCTCATTTAGTGCCTCTACAAGTTCCTAGACTTTATAGGAATACATAAATTCCATTTCTTGGTTCATAGCGTTTTTCTATAATTAAGCATCTCCATCTAATAGAGTTTCATTGTAGCTAGTGAGATCTTCTACTTGTCTATATGAGATAGCTATATAAGTTTCTTCTAGTAACATATTGATAACTCTATGAAATGAGAGTTATTATGGCAATTCTAGACTTAAAACAGATCATTTAAAGAGTAAATGATGTGTTTTTATTACATTTTTGTTATGTTTTGCATAAATATTCATTTTAGTTTAGTCTTAATAAGTTTTTCTTAAATTAACATAATTGCTCAAAACATGCGCATAATTGTAGGTTTTCAGAAGCTTATAATTCATGGAAGGGATACTGATGCAGTAGGCTAGCAAAAAGGAGGAAGAGTATGGCCACAAAAGAAGTGAAACAAAATATGGAGCAGTTCAGTGCTGTGCTATAACCGTTGCTGGAGCACCTATTGCTATAGCAATCCTGAAACAATGACAGAAAAACTTGAGCGCGGGATATCTGCAGAATTGTGATCTGCAGTTTCTTAATCTGACTGATGCGAGCCCTAGGCTTTTGTTTACCCTAGTTTTCAGTTATAAAAAGAGGCACAGATCACATAAAATGACGACAAGGAATTAACATTGGAAAAATCAACAGGAAGAGAAGAAAACAATCAGAATTTAAGGGAATCGATTTTGCATCAGTGAAGAATCCAGCAGAGTTATTTGGATTCAATCTTTGTCGTTCTCTACTTATTCTTTTCTTTACTCTTTGATTGAACCGATATATTTCGTGACCAATATTTTGCTGTTTGTTTTTCATTTTCAAAGTATGAACTAATCTTGCTTGTAGTTGAGTGACAAACAATCTATGTGAGTTTTTTACTGTTATTATCAATTGCTATATAATTGTTGTAGCATTTTACTCTAGTAACTATTATTATAACTGTTATTTTGGTTGACCACCCATTTAATGGTTCAAGTTAAGATAGAGCCGTAAAAGAGCCAGTCTTAGTAAATATTATTAGAGTAATATTTGACCTTAATTTAAGTTTCCTGGATTATATTTATCTTCAATCCCCTAAGGGCTATACTTGAAATTGAGATTTGTGAAGACTTAGACATAGGTATTCACCATGTAGGGTAGAGAGTAGATGTCCATAATGTCATGCCTTAGGTAGAATATCAACTAATCATTGTTAGGACATTTAAAGGTAGAAGAAGCCCAACACGCGATAGCTGAGGATACAAAATAATTCTGCCCAGTGTTGTAAAAATTGCTATAGCAACTGGTACTAATTTGATGACAAGCAGTCAGCCCAAAAAGAGAGTTTGATCATTCAACTATCTCGTTCTCATTTGATTATTTCATGCAATTTATCTAATTTATTTCCTTACTATAGTTTTTTGTTTTATTTCCTTACAATTGTTAATTAAGGTAATAATCATTTTACGTTTATTCGTCTTGAAATAAAGGTAGATTACACTATTGTGGTTGCTGTAGCATTTCTAGTAACATCAATCCTTGTAAAGACGATCTTAAATACTCATCACTTTTTTACTTATTGTGTACGCTTGCACATTGGCATCCATAGCAATTAAGTAAAAATTTACTAACACATGTACCGTTCTGGTAATCTAGTTATCCCACTATGACGAGATTCTATAAGTGGCTGCTGTTTAGGGATAATGTTGTGATGTTTATATTATTGCTCTTTTTCTTGTTGATTAACAGGTACCAAAATCTTAGCATCAACATAATCTCCTAATAACTCCTCCAGTCTTATCTTACTCCTTGGTTTGAAGTTATTCATATAGTCTTCCTCAAGAGAAGTGAAATGTGTACTCACAATTACTTTGCTGTCTTAAGGACTATAAAATAAACCTCCCTTTTGTTCTTTTAAGATACCCAACAAACATACAAACCTCAAAACGTGAATCCATTTTGTCGGCCCTTGGTTTTAGCACATGTGCTGGTGAACCCCAAATATGGATATGTTTCAAACTGGGTTTGCGACCTAAGCATAACTCTATTGGGGTTCTAGGCACTGACTTAGATGGGACTAAGTTCAATAGGTATTTTTTTATTTCTAGTGCTAGTCCCCAAAATGAGATAGACAATATGGAATAACTAAGCATATATCTCACCATATCCAAAAGAGTTCTATTTGTTCTTTTAGCTACACTATTTTGTTGTGGTGTTTCTAGAGTTGTTAGCTGAGATATAATCTCATTTTCAACCAGATACGTTTTGAATTCTCTTAAGAAATATTTACCACCTCGATCAAATCGAAGTTTCTTTATATTCTTACCTAATTACTTTTCTGTCTCAGTCCTATACTCTTTGAATTTTGCAAGAGCTTTAGACTTATAATGCATTAGATAAACATAACCTTATCTTGAATAATCATCAGTGAATATGATGAAATATTCATAACCTCCTCGATCTTGTACATTGATTGGTCCACATACATCTGTATGTACCAAATCAAGTGGTATTATTGCACGTATTCCTTTAGTCGAGAAAGACCTTTTGGTCATTTTTCCTTCTAAACAAGGTTCACATATTGGCAATGATTCATTTTCCAATGGACTTAAAATCTGTCTTTGATCATTCTCTTTATCCTATTTAGGTTTTATATGACCCAAGCGCAAATGCTAGAGGTAACATTGGTTAGAAGAAATCTTTCTTTCTTAGATAAGTGCATATGCTTATTATTTTCAATTATTGTGTCATGTATAGAATGAATCAGAGGACTTAAATGATATAAATTATCTTCCAATGTAACAGAATATATTAGTCTATTATTTTTCAAAATAGAAATAGAGGAACTAAAATTTATAGTGTACCATTATTTTGACAAACAAGGTACTAAAATTAAATTTCTCTTAATGTCTGAAACATAAAGACAAATATTCAAAACTAAAGTCTCATTATTAAAAGATAATAAAATAGATCCAATCTTCACTGCTGACATAAACAGGCTTGTCCTTAACCACAGCTTGATGCTTCCTTCACTTAGTTTTCTAGTTTCCTGAAACTAAGAAAGTGAATTACAAATATGACTAGTTGCTTCAGAATCCAGGACCCAAGTATTAATAGGATTCTAGACTAAACAAGTCTTTATGACTAAAAGATTTCCTATACCTGATTTCACAATCTTAGGGCAATTATTTTTCCAGTGGCCTTTTCTAACTATACTTGAAGAACTTGCCTTTCACCTTGCCATCTTTCTTAGTCGACGATTTCTTTCCTTTTTTTTTCCAACTTTCTTCTTTTTGCCTTTTGGCTTAAGCTTAGAAGACGTACATTTTTCAATAAGGTTAATGCTTCATTGAGATGTTTCAGCAAGATAAATCTCTTCATCTAAATTAAGTTCATTTATTAATTTTGCTAAGGTCATATTTCTTTTATTCATATTATAATTTACCTTAAACTCCTTGAATGTTTCAGGCAGAGATTCTAGCACCATGTCAATATTTGAATTATCATCGATCTGTGCACCCTGAATCTCAACCTCATTCATAGTCCATCATTTTTAGGACATAATTACGAACTATTGTACCCTTTCCTATCTTGGAGTTCATAACATCTTCAACATCGCTGGTCTCACAGAGCAAGTATTCTGCCCAAACATCTTTTGGAGACTTTCCATTATTTCAGTGGCTGTCTCTATGTTCTGATGTTTGGTCTGCAGAATATTAGAAATTGAGTCTAAAATCTAGTTTTTTACCATTTTATTAGCTTTTTATCATTTCTCATAAAGTCTCATCTGATTTCTACTAACGTCCTTTACTGGTTCAGGAGGGCGTGCTTGGGTTAAGACATGTTTATAATTTTCAATAATTAGGACTATAAATAGATTTCATTTCCAATCTATGTAGTTTTCGCTAGTGAGTTTGTTTTGATTCAGAATAATAGTGATTAGGCTTAGGAAAGACATTTTCTGAAAAATAAAATAGACATGCATAAACATTTGAAACAAATAATGTTCACAATAAATAAGCTAAAATGTAAAAAATCACAAATGCATTTTATTTTATTGTAACAATAATCTAATACCACTTTGGCAAGCTATCCATTGGGGAAGTCATGCCTACACTTACTAGACCCAATTAACCATTAGATTATTTACTTTTATGTTGAAACATAATAAATAATTATCGTTATCTTTTAGGGCCAAATTTTGTTAACAAAGCTTCGTTGGGAAGGCTAATATCAAATTTTTGTTAAGTGTATAACTATTGTTTCAATCTACGTGTCTTTCATATCACGCAGCCATCCTTAAGGTGATCAAAAGAGTGAAAAATATTTCGATCTTATCTGTAAAGAAGTTCATTAAATAAAATATTTAATATATATACCCTCCGTAGGGAGCAATACCATATCATAAAGTCGAGGTGTATATATATATAATTTTATTATTGAACTAATTTTTCCTAAAAAAATTATCTTGAATTTCCCTTCTCCCACTTAATATTTTAAAATTGGTTTTTTCTTTCAAACATATACATATTATATCCTATATTGTTAATTGCATGCTTCGGAAAATAATATTATCTAGAAGAAATCTAATATTATTAAGCTCATACAAATGTCAAACAATATATATATATATATATATCTAGATTCATAATCTATAGATGGCATATATTATATGATACCAGTATTATGATGCATAGAGTGGCACTTCCTATTCTATACGACATGTTATCATAGCATGTTATCAACCAAACATAATATATAGGTAAAAGCAATTAAACAATCACAATTCATGGTTTTCCTAAGAAAAAATCAACTTAATCTATAAGCCTAATATCTATTGGGCCTTTCTTCTTTCTTTTCCTTGTATTGCTGTTGTCCATAACTATTGGCTTAGGGACTTTTGGGCTTTTAAAATTTATCCTTAGTTCAATTTTTAAATTTAAATTTGGACACTTTTTCAATAAAAATTCTATTGGGTCTTATTTTTAAATACCTTTTTTTTTATAAAATCCTAACCCAATTAGTTTAATAAAATAAGTCGAAACTTATCTTCAAAAAATCTTGAACCAAATAAATTTTATTATTGATCTACTAAATTTTCATTAGTATAACCCAATTTTGAAATCCCTTAAATGAGCTTGGGAGCAATATAAATAAATTTAGACAAATAATAACTATTGAGCTTATTAAATTTCTATTTATATTATCCAATTGATAGCCAATAATGGGCTTGGATCTAATATAAATAAATTTAAATTTTTCTGCCTAAAACCCAAAATACTTAGGCTGAACCATAAAATAGTGAAGCTATAGGGTGTCATGAGGTATAAACCCAAAACCCTAAATCACTTATTTTTCTTTCAGTCGCCACCAACATATATTGTTGGATTTAAATGCTACAAGATTTCAAACTTTGACAAAACACACAAATTAGTGAGAAATTAGGGTGTCTCATGAAAAACTCCAAAAGAAACCGTCCACCCCTTCATCCTTTTGGCTGCCAATTCCAGAGGAGCTGCCGTTTCTTCTTCTGCTTGCCGCCCTCAACTTTTCTTTGTTTTCATGGGTTGTTTAAATTATTTTATAATAAAAATAATTTTTACAAGAACTCCTATACCATAAATGATTTTCAAATTAAGAATCTAATAACAAGAAATTAAAATAATCAAGAGAGAAATATGGTGAAAATCAACCACCTCTCTTATTACAAATCCATAAAATTGATACAAATAAATATCTAACCATGAATTGAGATAACCTTCAATATGCTGAATAATTATATTCATTAACATAATGAAATAATATATAAAATTTGTGCCACTCATCTTATACACATAATACAAGAGATTGATTTCATATAGTAACTCTATATATTAATATGAGATCGCTCTGATACCAATTATTGGGTTAAAAAATATTTTGTGGCGGAAATATTTGGATCACAATTCTTATACGATATATAAAATTAACATAATCTAGAAATTGTACCTTTCCTTTTTCGCTGAAGTAATCCCGGCTCTCATATCACTATTCGTCACTACCAATTTTATTAGATCACGATCTATCACTAATGATCTTTCAGGTTATAACTCAAGTTAGATCTGCACTTGACGTGTACGTACCTTTATCACTGCTAAAAGCAACTAGCAAGAGAAAAATTTTCCTCTCAAAATTAGAAAGAAAAACTCTTTCCTCTTATTTGTATATTGTGGCTACTCTCTCCTTTTAGAGAAAACAAGCCCTTTGATATCTTTGTTTGGTTGAAAACCCTAGGCTCCACTTTTATATTCTTTTTTTAATTCTATTAAATCAAATTTGATTTAACTTAAAAAAATAAAAACCAGAGGGATGGGGTTTCTCTCGCTTTTGGCATAGTGGGCCCCCAGCGGGAGGCCCGCACGACGGGCGTTACTTGTTCTTGTTATAGAGGCTCATCTTGTAAAACAACATAAGACCCCTTACACACAAGTATATTAAACAGCGTCTCTCACTAAATAATATATTTATACTTTTAACATTAATAGCTATTTATCTTACTTATTAATCCAATAGTGGTGCAGTTAATTAAATGAGCTAATCTGGGGATCATATGGGTACATACAATAGTGGCAACCATAATTAGGTCTGTAATTAAACTAGTCCAATTATTTAATTCAAAATCTATTCCATTAAAAGCTTGGAACTAACCTCTATAATTGTATGCTATTTAGGATAATTTTTTCGAATAATAATTCGATCCATGCCACATTGATTTCCTTACTAAACAATCATTTGTATCACATCACTAATTAAATTGATATCTCAACTGTCCAATTAATTTAATTACATCTTATTCCTTAACATTTGCTGGTTTTCTCTAAAGATTATTTTCAATATACTAATTATATTAACATACTCTAACTAGAGAATTCTATGATCAAATTCTGAAAACCTGTCAAGATGTGTTGTACAAATTCTATATTGTTAATTTATAATCTTACTGCTCATAATTCTTTCCACCAAGATATTGAGTAATCTTGACTACAAATGTATGTCGCGCCCATTGGTAACTCAAATGAAATGACAATTACAAACATGAAATAATAATTAACTCAAGATTAAGATTGCAATAAAATCAATGCCTATGAGATTTAATAAGTATGATAGGCATTTCAAGGTTAATTAAATTTCATATGTGATCCAGTTTAATATAGTCAAACTACATCAGTAAATTCATACATGATTAAAACAAATCATTCAATAAATTTACTACAGTCAAAACATAAATAGAGCGTCCAACTCTATTCATCAACTGTGAACTTAATTTATTTAATCATAAGATAACTTGTATTTATGTCTCTGTAAATCCATATGATGATCGCATAAATAAATATAATATGATTAAATGGATCTTATTCAAAATATCTATGCAATTAAGACTTTTGTAAAATATATTAAATATTTTATTAATTAGAAAATAAATAAATCAATGTGTTTTAAAGAGTACATAATCCCAATAGATAACACCAAAAAGTCTTTCAAGTTTGGACGTCATCTAGATTTGGACATTTGGTCTTATTCGTTATTGTTAGAAATATTCGTACATTACCCCACATTGACAATAATTGATTTTGGGTTAAGTATATCAGTAACAAGACAACCATAAACAGTTATACAAACACTCATTTACAAACTGAACTGTCAACTTAGATGAATATTATGTGAGTCCTTTGTATGTCTTGTGATGTCCTTTGTAAACCCTGTGTAGATCTTGTGATGTCCTCTATAGGGGCATCTAAGAAGAGATGAAAAGTGGTAAAAATTATTAAAGCTCGCGAGTGCTGAACTTTTTCCTAAGAAAATCAAGTTCATTTGTTTTAGCATCAGCTTTATCGATTTTCAGCACAGACTTTCTTACGGTCTCGTCGCAACTTTTACTAGCTTCTTGCATCAAAATCCAACAATTACGTTTCAACAAGAAAAATAATCATAGCAAGAATTGTATTAAGTAATTATTTAATTTGTTTTCTTACCTGGAATCTTTACTGACTAGAATAATATGTGTTTGATAGTGTAACATTATCACAATGTGCCGGGGTTGGAGAGGCCATTGCTCGCGAAGCAATGTGAGGATATTTCAAGCGAAAGCAAGCGGCAAGCACTGATGACGACAAACCCACAAATGGAGGGATCATTGGATCCTTTGTGCAGGATAAAAATATATAATTTGTATCACAATCATCTGACAGATGACTTAACCTATAATTAATTTAAAATATGGTGATGTAAATTTGTGAAGAAAAGTTATATATTTTTTTAATTAAGCAAGAAATTAGAGTGCTAAGTGTATTCAATTGACTATTGATTATGAAAAATAATATTTTTATATTTTAAACTATTATTTTGTCTTTTATTAATATGTTAAATGTCTAAATTACCCTTATGATGTATCAAGTATAAACAACTGCTAACATTCATTTGATAGAAATTATAAATTTAGGATAAAATATTGAACAAATGGTGAAGCTATTTGAACCCATCTAAATACTCTCAACACCCACTTTTTTAAAATCAATTTTATTTCTATAATACCTATTTAGTAATTTACCAAAAAAGACATGATAATATCATTAAATAAAATATTTTAGTTACTTTTTACACAAATCTCCACCAAGAACAGACATGCTCATCTATCCCTAACACTAATTTTTGCAACATTAAATTAATTTATCATCATAGAGAAGCAAAACCAACTTATTGAAAAGAATTTAATCACGAAATTAAAGAAAATGGTTGCTAAAAAGTTCACTCCTTTGGGAAAAAAAATTATTTATTGTGATTCAAGGATTCCCCCTCCCACCCCCCCCTCCAAAACCCCCACCCCACCCCCACCCCATTCTTCGCTAACCTCTCAATGAGTAATAATTGCAATTTGTTGCGGTTTCTATTAATTTTATATTTGTGTTCATGATGTTATAACTAAATAAACAAGGATTCCCCCTCCCACCCCCCCCCCCCCTCCAAACCCCCACCCCATTCTTCGCTAACCTCTGAATGAGTAATAATTGCAATTTGTTGCGGTTTCTATTAATTTTATATTTGTGTTCATGATGTTATAACTAAATAAACAACAATAAGAGATATGAGGTGAAATTCTATTGCTATTCTTATACTCTTTCGAGTTCTATGAATTGCTTTGATCACTAGAGAAAATAAATATGTTGTATATGCTCAATTAAATGCCAAATTGTTCTCTCACCAATGCATCTACAGTTGAGTTCTTGCGATTTCAACTGAGAGGGAGAGGTCCACAAAGCAAGAGAAAAGAGAATGCATGCACTGTTTTCGCATTTTCTTTTTTATTTATTAAGAAAATGCTATCATAATAATTAATTTAAATGAGGATATGTTTGACATTTAAGGGGGTTGTATAGTAAAATATTAATTTTTAAATTTTAGTGACGGGTGGGTTTAGTAAATGGGTGGAGAGAGTATTTTGGTGGGTACAAATAGCTTCATCCTTGAACAAATTCAAAATTTAGCAGCATTTTTAATATAATGAATCACTAATAATTTTTTTTATTTGGCACATTAAATGTCTAAAGTACCCTTATGACCTCACCAAGTACAAATAGGGGTTAATGTTTTGGTAGACAATTGATACAAATTATAAATTTAAGGTAGAAAATTAAATAAATTCAAAATTTATTGTATTTTTTTTTATAACAAGGTGATCTTAAACTGGATGCTCGATAATTTTTGTTTAGATTATGTAATGTAAGACAAAAACTAAAAAAAAAAAGATTAAGAAACTAAAGGCTAATAATTTACATATATATGAGATAAAAATGATAAAGAAACTGAAGGATAATACAGCGCATAAAGGAAATAATAGTGTACTCGGCTTGGCTTTTAGAGTTAATTGATTAATTTTCAATTAACAAGTTAGAGAAGCAGCTAAACTATATGGGTCAAAATGGATTATCAAAAATAGATGGGGTCAAAAAAATAGATATAAAACCCAACCTTTTATCAAAAAACAAAAAAGAAGTAAGAACCTTACCTAAATTCCTTCATTCCCATGGAATGATACATGTTTTTATGATAATTTAGTGATTTTATATTACAAAGATAAAATAATTCAATTAAACTTATCGTAAAGATACCATAATTAGTTTAGTATATAAAAAAAAAAGATACCATAAGTAGTTAAAGATTGTTAAAAGACTAAATTGTTTAAATTTATTGTTAATTCATAATTTTATAAAATAATGAAAATTTTGTTAATTTGTAATTTTGTAAAATAATGATAATTTAATATAATTATTGTACAGAAATTACGTGGATTTCCCCAAAAAAAAGAAAATAGTGGCGGAAATTTCCCATCCAAAATTTATTTGTTTTTTTCTCAATGGATTAGTACTAATACCATCTGGGGAAGGGGAAGAAACACGGTACTTCAATTGATAAATAAATTGAAAGATAATGGAGCGCTAACGTAAATAACGGTACACTCGGCCCGGTTTTTGGATTAACTTATGATTAACAAGTTAGAGAAGGGGCTAAACATCAGAAAGCCAAAATTTATGGGTCAAAATGGATTACTAAAAACATATGGGATCGAAAACTCAAGACAAAACATGTATAAAAGGCCACGACAGTAAAACAAAACCAAAAAATAGAAAGAAAATCATAACCTATAAATTTCCCAATTCCCAAGTACGCGCAAGCCCAAACTACCATGCATGCAAGACCAGACGGCTACCAGACAACGGACGTACAAACCCCTCACAGCGACGATAGCGACTCACTGCGCCAAGCCACAAACAATCGCGGCGACGACACCGTCAATCTCGGCGACAACTTCCAATACAGCGACGATAGCGACTCACTGCGCCAAGCCGCCGACAATCGCGGCGACGACGCCGTCAATCTTGGCGACGACTTCGAATACAGCGACAGCGACATCCTGCTACCGCAAAGATGGGCTACAGCCGATTCCTCACTCGCTTCACGTGCGCTAGACCTCATTTTCAAGGTATTGTTTTCTAATCTAGTTTGTTTATATTTATATATATTTTTAATCTGGGAGCCGACATGGAAGTCGCCTCCAATGGATGGTCGTCGGTCAAGGTTTGTCTCGGACCGCTCGAGAGAAACTCGATCTACCCATGCTGGGATTTCATGCCCCAACTTAATAATTTGAAGCATGAGATCGCTGCTCTTACGTGGGATGTGAAAACAAACCCATTCCTCTTAGACCCCAGGGACTCTGGTTTGGGAGCCGTCTCATCCTCCCTCCCTTTATATATATATATATATATATATATGACTGTAATAAGGCAGTTTCACTATTAAAATAATTACACTGATTTACAGTTGAAATTATAGCCCATATATTGATTGATACATGTTTATTCTTTTGTTAGTTCCCACCAACAACAGGGCATGGGCGTGTTATGAAAACTGAAGAACTGATGAGAATGAAAAGTGAATTCCTCGATGGATTTGATGCTTCACTCAGAGAACAAAGTCCTCCTGATATCCATCTCAGACCTTGCTACGGGCCTCCCCTGCCTGCACACAAAGCTGGACTCGTAATTCTCTCTCTTTCTTTCTCTTTCTCACACTTCAAAAAAAAATCTCATTGATATATTCATAGCTAGTTGGCAGCTTCAATCACTATATGGAGAGCAATTGAGCATGTAGCACAATTTTATGACCATTGTTGATGCCACGTGAAAATATTGCTGATGAGATGCACGACATTGTCAATGATTGTATTAATTAGGAATCTAGACTTTGGAATCATCATTGCTAATACATATGCAAGCATAGAGTGAGCAATTTTAAGCAAATTGTTTTAGGTAGAAATCTATGCGTATTTGCTAAATGATATTATTGCTCTTTTGTGTTATGCAGTATGCTAGATCAACTATCTTGGTTTACCCACCACCTACGTACGGTGCTCAACTAATGAGAAAGTATTGGTCGCTTGGGACTTCATCGTGTGAGACAGAGATTGTCAATCTCCCTATGAGTCGTGAAGAACTTGAGGCTCTTTTAGATTTTCTTTACCATGGTAGCTTGGATCCGGAGAGGACAGAGAAACATATTGCTGTATTTTTTTTTTCAGCCTGGAAGTTCGACATCCTGTACTTGTTCGAGTTTTGCGCTCACCATATCCTTTCGTCGTTGAAACCATCAAATGCTCTTAAGGCTTTCAAAAGTGCAGTAGGTTGTTCCCATAGAGCATTGTTAGAGGCTGTGTTGGACTTCATTGTCGAAAACATGGAGGAGATAGCTTTCAGTAAAGAATATAATCAGTTTGTAAGGGAGTTTCGGAAGCATTCTGTGAGGATTACACAGGCATTTTTTATGGATGGTAGTACCAAAAGGATTAAGACCTGAGGAGTTACTGGGGTTTGATAGATTGTGGGAGAATTGATCGTACATATTATGTTTATTATTCCCCAAAAAAAAAGTACTTGCGCGATGAAGTAATTTTTACTTTTATTTTTGTCATGTTAACAAATATTTTTCATGGTTTTTCCTTCTTTTAAGTATGGGGATGCTTATTCCATTTACATCTTGATTTTTGATGGTTGTGTTTTGCCTGTGTATCTTGTCAATCAATGAATATTCTACTCCTGGTTTTGTAATCTATGTATTTCACAGCTTAAATTTAGGGAGTGAATGGCCATTCCAGGCTTCCCACCATCTGCCCTACTTTATGTTTAAAAAAAGTCCAAAACCAATGATGTGACAGGAATGAAAATAGAATAGCCACTCCATTAATTTTCCGAATTAAGAAAACTGGGAAATGAAGAAAACATGCTCACGGGACAACTTGTTCTTTGTTTGCATACCCGATTCCCAACTGAAGTATCCAAGAAAGATTTTGGATAGAAACCATTGCCTTGCTTGATGATTTCTGCAGATCTTGGGAGCATAGGCTAGCAAAATGAGTTCCTCAGATATTGTAAATGTTCAAACCAAGCTGGCTCTACAAATTGCGTGACCAATGAAGGCTTTGTACATCTTAATCAAGCATGTGTCAGAGCAATCTGAGCTGAACCCGGAAGCCGCATCTTGTAAGATGGGAACGGAATGAGATGTTACACTCTCTTCACCGTTGCCCACAGATGAAACCCTATCTGTATGTAATTCAAAGAGTAAGACATGACTCACATACCATTAAATTTGTTCATGATAAATACAATGATACAAGTTAGGGATAGAAGATTTTCACAGAATTGCAAAAAGAACAAAATTCCAAGACATTGCAATTATTGTGCTTTGCATTTTTGTGGGACGTCAAGTTGATTGCACTTACACCAACATTGCAGTCCTAATGATAACACTCATATTAACCACAAGAATACATTAGATATCTATACTGGAAGGACAGTAAATGCATAAATATAGCAAAATTTAGGTGTGTATATATATAGAGAGAGAGAGAGAGAAAGAGAGAGAGGACAGTGATCCAATCTGAAACTTCCGGATTGAAGCTACTAGGGGCTGTTCGATTTTCATCCAACAGCCCCTGGTGGCTTCTTTTTTTTGGTGGCTGCGCATGGTAGGGCCCACCATTGCAGCCAGCCTTTCCTCACACTGTTTTGGAATGGAACAGTACTCTCTATATATGTACATAGGTAAATTTAAGATGGATGACTAATAATTTTTTATTTATATTTTATTAAGCATGTTACAGGTCTAAAATATCCTTAGGACATCGTTATGCACAAACAGAAGTTAATGTTTTTATAGATAATTGATACAAATTATAAATTTGGGGTGAAAAATTAAATAAATTCAAAATTTTGTAGTATTTTTTATAATAAGATTAATTAAAGATGGATGATTCATAATTTCACATTATGTAATGTAGCACAAAAAATATTATTAAGAAACTGATTTTTGATGGATGCTTTTCCTCCTTAAGCATGGGGGTTGTTGTTCTAATCACATCTTGATTTGTGATGGTGGTGTGCTTGTGCGTTTCTTTTCAGTGAATGAGCATTCTTCTTTTGGATTTGTAATCTATGTATTCCAGTTCTATAAAGTTAGAGAAAGAGAGTAAAGCTGGAGAAAGTTACTGAGTCAGAGAGTGAATCAATCTTTATAATAGATCTGTTTTGGTACTAGTTGGAAACCGACAGTAATGGTGAAGGCTGTCCCAAGAAAGGACGGATGGAGCTTTAGTTATTCATTTACATTAAACAATCATTACTATTATTATTTGGCTAAAGGTTCTACTTGTAAAAGGAAAATATAGTTGAAAAATTCTATTGGGACAGTTACAATAAACCGAGACACTTTAGAGTGTATTCAAAATTCGATAAAAATTGTTTCTGTCCTTATAAATCAATTTTGCTAATTTAAATAACAATGCCCATCGGATCTTTGTTTCACAAGAATAGTCCAATCGACAAAATGATTGTATCATACAATGGAATTTCTAAAAGAAACAGTAAGAAGGAAGCATCTTAGAACTTAACCTCATACGGCAGCAAAGTTAAGAGATCAACAGAGTTATTGGATGTGGCAAGTAAAGATTTTTCTTTTCTAAAAGTGATAATAATTAATTTTTTTTCAATTATATAAGCCTTATGATGATTTTATAAAGCCAATCTCCTACTCATGCACTCTTCAATGTCTTTCAAGCATTTCATTTTGTTTCTGTACTTTCTATCTTCTGCTGCATTCGCTTGTCAAGAGGGGAGTTGTAGCTCTGATGGCGATTAAGTTGCCACTGTTGTTTTTTATTTGAACCTGTTAATCGTACGGCACTTATAAGATAATAGAATATTGCTTGGGAACTGGTCACTCTCACATGTTGCGCTCGATGTTGTTCTTATTCTTGGAAGCTAGATTATACAGTTTCAATTATATGAGCCTTATGATGATTTTATACAGCCAATCTCCCACTCATGCACTCTTCAACGTCTTTCAAGCATTTCATTTTGTTTCTGTACTTTCTATCTCACTTAATGTAATTTTATTTTAAAAAATTCTTAACAATTATGCAATTATAAATCATGATAAAATTTATAAATGATGTTAAAATTTATTCATTAATATGTATTTAAGAATCTTAAAACTTAAAGGTACTTAATTGATAATAAGACAAACAATTATCAAGTGTAAAATAAAATTAAGATAGCCTGCCTAATTTTTTTAAGTTTTTCACTCTACAATTTAGTCTCTTTATTCCTCTTTAGTATACTCTCGCTTCTCTACTTCATTTGAATGCTTGGATCAGTTCTTTAATTGTTAGGAAAATTTATAGACTTGAGTTTATTTTTCTATCATTTTCTCATAATCTTATAAAATAATTATGTTAATCATATATTTAGTTAAATATGATCATAATGAAAATAATAAAGCACTGAATATAATAAATCATTTTTAACTTATATGTTATAATTTAATGATGTAGGAATGATGATAGTGTGCAATGGATATCAAGATGGTAAAGAAGACATTATAATATTATAATGATCTTATTCCTACAATTACTTTTGATCGATATTTTATTATCTTTCTTATTTGTTTATTTTGGTGTAAAAGTAGAAGCTATAATACTTATTAGATTTTTTATCCAAATTATATAATTTAATTGTTACCAATGCATTTTAGTCTTAAATTTTCTTTCTAAAAAAATTGATCTCTTATTATTGAGATTTATAATTCATGATGGATCTAGAGCAGATTTGGATTTTAATTTTTCTTTTTGGATTTGGAGCAGATATAGATCTTTATTTTCTGTTTCGGATCTAGATATGGAGCGAAAAATATAGATCCATGATGGATCTAGAGCATATATGGATCTTAATTTTTATTACGAATCTGAATTTAAAGCAATGTAAATCCAATCCATATCTGCTCCATTGTCATCCCTACTTTAACCAGCAAATTGGTCTGGTTTGAGTTTTTGTATTTTTTTTTTCCACCGTTAGCATAACCATCGACTATTTCTTAGGGTCGTCTTTTGTCTTTTTTTATTTTTTCAGCTCAGGAAACTGCAGCACGTATCATTATCAAATATAGTTACCTGAAGCAAACGTATCCGATTTTGTTTATATGTATTACCAATCGCATGCACTGAGAAACTGAACATGCTAGCAGCAACTAGAATTCAGGCACGATCTAATGATAATGCAAAAGGCATGACCACACTACAAATATAGGTAAATAGCTGTCTCTTTATATGTCTGACACAGTATGAGCTATGAAGCCGACTATACGCAATCCAAATCTAGGATGTAAGGATCATACCATAAATCATCCGATTAATTACTGTTTAAGCTGGGAATGTGATACTACGTTATTATTTTATATCAATAGAAACTCCAACAATAAAAAAAAAAAAAAAAGAAATGTGCATGTTAATAAGTTGTTCCCACGACAGTAATAAAAATTCGCCTCTGATTTAAGGTGCAATAATCTTACCTGTGCCTCACTCTATTGTCCTCTGTTAAAGACCTCCACCGCATATCGGTGGCACTAATCCGTAAATCTACAGAGTGATACCTTTTAATGTTAAGCCTGATGGAAGTCTAGTTCAAGCATAAGTATTGTGACACATTTGGCAATGGAACAAGCCAATATCTTCGGCTGTAATTCTTTGAAATATATGCCATTCACTACCATCTTTGAAAGGTGAAGTTCCTGAAAGCATTTGGAAAAAAGGTGCAGCCAAGGGCCCGCCCAAAGGTCACTTCTATTTAAATATGTTCAAGAAGAGCAAAAGTGTTTGTCTCATGGAACTAAGAAGCAATCAGTAAAACCCAAAAAGATTTCATCCAAGCTGTACACTCAGTCAGTCTCATTCACGAGCATGGCTCATTCTGAAGAGAAAGAAAAGTCCCTTAGCCCCATATGCAGCTGCCCCAACAAAGGTTCATGCCTCATCATCTGCACGGGCTAGACACTCCCAAAATCAGCAATTTTGATATGTCCATCAGCCGTAAGAAGTAAGTTCTGTGGCTGCCAATTAAGAGGCATTAACAGTTTTTGGATGTAAATAAAAAAGTTCTCACGTCTTGAGAAAATACCTTAATATCTCGACGTATCAATCCCACGATATGTTTATATTCAAGAGCATCTGCAACTTCTGCGGTGTAGAAGCGAGCTTCATCTTCTAACAAACATCCTTTCTGTATCATAATTAACTGTATAGTTAAACCTGTACAAGTGACAAGCTATCAGTGGAGAAAAAAATGGCATGTCACTGGAAATAATCTGAAATTATTGAAAATTAATTGTTTGGCCAAATCATACAAAACCCTGAAAAGATTAGAAACAATTTTCAATCAACTAAAAATTTTAGCTAGATGCATGTACGAGAAGCATTTACTAATCATCCAAAATTATAGGGGGAATATTGCACCATACGTAATACAATTCAATAAATTCCAAGTTTCCCCTACGAAATCAGATTATTTATTCCTCAAAGAGATTGCAACGGGAAACTTATAAGACAAAGAGTACTCTCCATAATGACATGAAAAGAAACGAGAGCTTTTGATACAAACTTACTCTTGTTATCCGCCTTCACAGGATTCAACTGCCATGTCTTCAAAACATGATCAAACAAACCAAACGTCATAAGACAAGCCAAATTGAAAAATGGGGATATGGAATAGATTTTTGCTAGATTCTTGGATTTAAACTATTTAGTTAGATAAGGGTTACTCTGACAAACATCATAAGTATTTACTAACTTTCTTGATCATGTCTAATAAAAATTTCTTATGTGAGTAAGCCACCAAGACATTAAAAAATCATGTAAAAAATAATTTCATCTCGGCTTAATTTCAGATTATCCCTTCATGAAGTAACAATTTTTAAATTGTCCCTCTTACTTTTAAAAATATCAAATTATCCTAAAAAATCATTATCTCTATATTATCTTTAACGGTCAAAAGAGTAAAATAATATTTGTACATTCTCTTAATAAACAACTAATATTTTGGTTGGCTGACCCCCAGTTTGGACTGCGTATAAGTTGAATACGGATGGAGCTCGTAAGGCATCGAGTTTAGCTTCGGCTGGAGGTTTAATTAGACATGCTCATGGGAGGTGGATGGCAGGTTTCAGCATTAATATTGGGATGAGTTCAATCACAAATGTTGAGCTTTGGGGCATGTATCAGGGTCTCATTCTGGCTTGGAACAAGGGCATTCGACTGTTGATTGTGGAGGTTGACAGTCTATGTGTTACACAACTTATCCAAAGTCAGACTCTGTCCGCTAATGCATCATCTTCTCTCGTTAATGGCATCCGGGAGCTCCTCTCTTGCAATTGGCAAGTTTCAGTGCATCACATATATCGGAAAGCCAATTTCGCAGCAGATTTCCTTGCTAATTTCAGACTCTCACCCTCTTGGGCTCCATGTTTTACCTACCCCTCCCCCCGATGTTGATGTTTACTTGCGCAGTGATAGTCGGGGGCTGCGTTCCCTCGTTCTGTTTAAGCTTTAGCTCTTGCTAGGTTCTTTTTTTTTACCAAAAAAAACTAAACAATTAACAGAAAAAGGTCAAGTCTCTGTGTCGGCTAATATTTATGGGCCCCAAGGTTTTTAAATTTTTAAAAACACGCATAACTATTTTAAATATTTATAGTATAAACCATTAAAAAAATTTCATCGTACACCCATGGATACCAAGCATGCCAAGACAGCCAAACCTTTGGTCGAGCACGGCCATGGAAACCAAACCACCGCAACCAAACTCATAGCCGCGTGCGGCCCAGGCAACCAAATCCTTTGCCACATGCAGCCATGCCAATCAATTGAAATTATGGGTATTTCAATTAGGTTTTAATGTGAT
The DNA here is from genome assembly GCA_029633175.1 of Citrus glauca. Classification (NCBI taxonomy): domain Eukaryota; kingdom Viridiplantae; phylum Streptophyta; class Magnoliopsida; order Sapindales; family Rutaceae; genus Citrus; species Citrus glauca. Next base: position 6,420,689 of record JAQOOD010000004.1, on the reverse strand, counting down.
TCTGATTTGGTGGAGATAAAATTAGGAGAGATAAGTCTTCCCCTGCGCCCTCCCCCCCCCCCCCCGGCGGCCCGGCCAACTTTAAGGATTTCGTCATCTTTATTAAGTTATTTATTAATTCAAATAGTATTTTTTTAATGTTAAAATCGTTAGTTAACGAAACTGTTAAAAATAAATATTTTCATATTTTAACAAGTCAACAACGGTAAATCATTAAACATAACTAGTTTTCGGGATAATTTAATATTTTTAAAAGTAAGAGAGTAATTTTGAAAATTTTCGGTTCACAAGAGGAGTAACCAAAATTTATCATTTCATCATATTTGTAAATAATAAACATAGATAATATTTGGCTGAGAAAATATTTTAATTTAAGTGAATGCTAAAAAGAAAACTGCGAATAATCTTATTCCAACTCTTTTAGCTAAATACCAATAACGTGGGTAGATATTTAAAGTTGATTTTACATGTCTCTAATTTTAATTAGTGATGACAATCTAGGTTAGGGCTTGTTTATTCAATTCAATTTGATGAAAATTAAATGGGTTTGAATTTGAAAAAAAATTAATTTGTTTAATAAATGGATAAATTTGATTTACTAAATAAATTAATTGAATTCAAGTTTGAGGATATAGCTTCTTTTATTCATTTAATAAATTGGTTATAAACGAATCGGATATGATCCATTTGTTTTAAGATTCATTTATTATTTGTTCAATTAAATTACTTATTTATGTTTACATTTGTATAAAAAAACTTAAAATTTGAAGGCTAATTTAATAATAATAAATGATACTAAGACAAAACTAGGGATGACAATGGAGTTGAGTGAAGGTGGGGGTTAGGTAGAGGTGGGGAAGCTTACCTTATTAAAAAATTTTGCCTCCGTTCCCACCTCATTCTCCAATAAATTTAGTGAGGTGGGAATGGAGAATCCCTATATAGGAAATGATTTCCTCATCCCACCTCATTCTTCATTTACTTATTTTATAATAGATATAGATATATGATTTTAGTAAATTAAAAATTAAAGACTTAAAATAAAATCATTACAATATTATAAAGTATTTAAATTATTTTTAAAAATTTTTCTAAAAGTTTGAAACAATATCTTAAAATGATATCAAAATTAAAAAATGCTTGAAGAAAGCAGCACCTAAAAAAAGAAAAGAAATATAATAATGTTTAGAGTTGAAAAAGAATTATACTGCATGGATTTCTTTTAGTCATAGCATGTTTATATTAAATAAAAATATTAAAAAAATTATTACTTGACCTTATAATTGATAAAATAAAAATTATTAAATAAAAATTAAAAATATATTTGTATATAATGAGGATTGAGATGGGGGTGGGGAGTACAAAATCAAACCCCACTCCGTTAAAAATTTGAGGATTATTTTTCCCCTACTTCCCACCTCATTTTCTAAAAATTATTTAAAAATTTCCTCATTTAAGGTGGAGTTCTATAAGACCCCAAATCCATAAAAAAATTTGCCATCCCTAAGACAAACTCTAAAAGTGACAAAAAAAAATTAGCCAGTCAGTCCTAATTTTTTTTTTCCCTCCTCATTTCCACTCTTTCTTTCTCTTCTCTAAGCCTCACTTCTCTTGTTCTCCACTTTCCAAGGCGGCCTTGATTATCTTTTTGTTATTTCTTATCCTTCTTTGCTGTCTCTCAAATTTCTTTTTGTTTGTTGTCTAGATAAGCTAGGAGCATTAATCAATCTCACCTAACGTTAAGCTCTTTTTCTTTTTCTTTTTAATTTTTATCATTGCAGTTTATTTTTTTCTTCTTTTTGTGGTTCTTGTAATTCTCAATTTAACTTGGTAAGTTTTTAATCTAATTAACTTGAATATGTCAGCACCATTTTTCAGATATGTTTTCAAGAAATATGAAATCTAAAAAAAATTATTAGATGTGGCATTATTTGAGTGGCTTAAATGATAATTAATTATTAAATTTTATCACTTCATATCTAAATGATGAATTTTTATTAGTAACATATCAATTAATATACAAATTAAGTATCTTAACTAAATAAACATAGTATTATTCCTTTTATACGTAGATTGGCATGCCTCAGCCCCCCTTTACATATTTGGCATGAAGAGCATGTTACATTATTCAGAATCTCTCTCCATTTATTAATTTATTTTTTTAATGGATGGCTAAAATCTATAATTCTATTCATATTTTTTTTCTTTTTTATTACCGATTGTGAATAGGTAATACCGATGGAATTGCGATTTATTCTTTGTGAAATCGTAACATCAGTCAGAAGTAACATACAAGAATATCAATATGGCAATTAATTCTGTCAATTCTTCTTCGATCTTCATCACTATAAAAAAATTTAGAGTTGCTTAACTGCAATCAATTCTAATTATTAATAAATTCAAAGTGACTGAGAAATACAACTACATGTACTAAAATTATTTTTAACATTTATGGATATTGTGGATATACACACCAAGAATTACCATCATTTTTTTTTTCAAGAAGAGTTATCACTAACTTTAGTATATTTATCTGAATATATAAGTTGTTCAGTGTTTTGTACTAACTAAAGATAAGGAGTGGAGATTTGTAATTATCATTTGGTGCAACTGTGTGCAGTTTCGTCTCAGTTGGATGAGGCAGGTGAAAAGAAATATTAATTGGTAATATGCCATTCTTAAATAAATTTAAGAACGAAAAATCAACCACATCTCAAACAAAAGAAAGAATATTTGACTAGACAAACTACTCTTTCAATATCTAATTTCGTTGTTGTTTGTGTATATACACATATCTTATATGGTTCAGAATTTTGAAGTGCGAGAAAAATCTTATAAAACTTTAAAACCATGAAGTTTAAGAGATTTAAAATCTAACGCACATAAACCGCATAATTTATATATTTTATCAGATTTTACCGCACTTTAAAATTTTGGATTGAAACATTTTAGTATATAAAATAAAGTCATAAAACCTAATTAACCCTGAACACTATCTTCGTTACTATTATTTGTATACTGCCGATGTTGTTGGATGATCAACACTGAACTTTTGATGTCAAGATCAGAAGAAGCCAAGAGATCTCCGACCGGGCCGAGCTCTGGACACTCCTCCCAATCACTCAGTCCGGTGGTCATCACCGAACCCCCATAGCTGCCTTTTCCTACTATAAACAATGAAAATTCAATGCTATCCATAATTTCCCTTAATACCTGTAATGTTTCTATTCCATTGTTTACATATCTTTCTATCAGTCCAATTTCACCTGATGTTACATACCTAAGTAATCACATTAAACCACCAAAAAAATAAAAAAAAATTAGTATTAAGAAATATTTTGACGTCACTTTTATAAAGATCTAAACCCATTTACAAAAAGAAAAAGACACTAACACTCTTATAATTTGACAAAATATTTATATGGATCTTTTTCAAGGGCAATTATATCTTTTGATTATATTGACTCAAATATATTTTATCTGGACATAATTGTCCAAAAAAGAGTCTTTACGACTATTTTTTAAAACAAAAAAATCTTGATGCTCAGCTAATTTTGAAAAGTATTAAGATCATCTTCTAATTTAGTCTTCTAAATCTAATGAAAAGAAAAAAAAGTTTACTTAATTATAAATAAAGTTATATATATATATATATATATATATATATATATATATATATATATATATATATATATATATGATTATATATGATTGTCAACGTCAAAATCTTAGCTAATATACTAAAAAAGATTAGCCTTAAGTGTAAGTATGGTTTTCCCTTTTAGAATCTTATAATTTTTAGTTAATTAAATTACCTGAGGCGAAATTCCTCAAAAAAGACGTTATCTTTAGCAATCTCAATCTCATGATTTCTCGACAAAGACCTTAACACCCGAACCTTCCTTGACGGTTCACCAACCATCGGGCTACTGGCCGACGAAGACTGTGACGACGGCGAAGACTCCTCCTCCTTCTCAGCAGCATACAAAAACCTAATGACAGTCAAATTAATATTAGAGTTTTTACCAATCCTTTTGCTCAAAGCCAGCGCCTCTCTATCATCAGCCCCTCCGAAAAACAACATAGCCGCATGTTGAACCACATTCTCATAGCTATTGTTACCAGCAACAGGCAGCTGAAACCCTGTTTGGTTTTTATGCACAAGCACTCCAACTGAGCACGGCGCGTGCCTCAGAATCTTCTGGTTCGTTGTCCTGTAACCCTCTTTGCTATTCTCCAGTCTCTGATCGATCCTCTGGTGTTTGTGAAACGGCAGAAAAATTATCGTAACCCTAAAGTCCTCCGCCGCATTGCACACTTCTTCATACATGTTGGCAAACGTGTTGACGATCTTCACTTGGCTGATCCTGATGCGGGTTTGAGCTGTAAAGGAGTCCACGGCTTCGTTGATCTCCAGCACGTCGTTGCCACCGTAGTCCTCTTCGTCGCTGTACTGGCCGCCGTCTTCCAGCTGGTTGTACAGTAGCTTTGCTTTGCGTCTCCTTTTCGGGAGCTCTACTAAGTGCATTAAGTAAGGGCTGATGGAGGAGCCGAAGGAGGCGCTCAGCACGAGCTGGCCGGAAGCATGGCGGGGCTCATATGCACACGAGAGGATCCTGAACTCGCTGTCTGGATCAAGTGACTCCACTGATGTGTTCCGGTGAGCAAAATAATTTTCGTTTCTTCTCAGTATCGAAGCAATTATGGGACCTGTAATTAGAGTGTTAAGCACTACTACTATCAAGAGCATGCGGTGAATCATCGGACTCCACCATGTCTACAACAAAAGATAACAAAAAATTCAAAGTCAGGATTTTGTTTCAACGGGTACCATAATAGAGTAACCACGAACTTGAGTAGGTCACAACATAAAAACTTTAAACAAGAGAGGGGCGTATATAAACTTTATCGGCTTGGGTTGGTCAGGGCCCAGCCTGCACATCACATAATGTGTGCAACTATTTCAGCATCTAGTGGGCAAAGTTGTTTACTAGATTGTTTGTTTGTGTCAAAAAAATTAAGGTGAAAAAAAGAAAGATAGGAACTTACCGCAGAACGTCCAGCCTCTACATCGATGAGTATAAGTTCAAAATTGCCTTTCAAATTGAGAACGAAAGCAAGTAGGACAGCCTTAATCCTTGGAATCTTTAAACGATGACAAACAAACAAGGTTCCAATCATTCTGCTGGCAATGCATGAGAATAGCAGAAGAAGAACAAGAAGAATGTTTTGGTAATGTTTAAGAAGATCCCTGATATCGAATTGGAAACCCATGTAGCCAAAGTAAATTGGAAGAACGAAGTTATGAATAGAGTAAGCAAGCTTTTTAAACAGAGTCCGAGTTGTTTTGCCATCCCTTGGAAAAAATACACCAAGAAGAAATCCTGTAATGGTGCTGTTGTAGCCAAGTACCTCAATGGAAAATGCTAGACTTACTACAAGAACCAAAAGAAATAACACCTGAGCATTCGACACATATTTTGAGTCCTTGTTCCACCTCGCGAACCACTTGGCCAAATACATGTTAATAATGATCAGTAGAGCAGTGAGAATGATTGAGTAAATTGCATTTGCAAAATTCTTAGAGGATAAGACAGTGACAAACGATGAGTAGTATATAATGCAACCAACTTCATTGATTAAAGAGGTAGTAGATGCCAAGCGTCCAAGTTCTGAAGTGTTGAATTTGAGTTCGTCAATCAAGCGCATAACGACTGGAGATGCTGAATTTGCTAGAAGTATAGTGATGGTGATAGAGAATGCTGGGGTATTGTCTTTAATATCTAACACAAACCTGGAAATATAGGTTAAGATTATGCCAAAGACGAAGCTCACTAGCAAGCCACCAGAAGCAATTGTTGCTGCAAGATCCATGTTCGTTCTCAGGTAAGCAGTGTCCATTTCAAGACCAATTAAGAACATGAAAAGTATGCGGCTAATGAAGGCGAAAACTCGATAATAAAATGCAGATAGATCTTGAATAAAGAACGAACGAATCTTGTTGATTTGGGACAGAAAACTTGGACTAAGAACTAGTCCAGCCTTGATCATCATATACGCAAAACATAGGGCAAACGTTAGTGTCTCAACTATTGCATATATAATATAAGAGAATCTGTACATATAATTCAAAGCAAATCAAATGTAGCTAGCTAGAGCTAGTTTCTTACCAGCATTTGAGAAATGGGTCCTGGCTGACCAAGGGGTTTGAAGATAAGGTTAAAAATGTGGGCAATAACAAGCATCAATGAAATCTGAACAAATGTGCTCACTAAAGGATTAAATGGGTGGATGGATGAGCACAGTTCTTGTGTTATATCTTCCATTAGTATTATAATTTACAGCCAAAAAATGGAAATCTATATAACGATAGTTATAATGATAATGCAATAAAAAGAAGTGATCAATTGCTTCTGCAGAAACCAGAACAAGAACCAGAAAAGTTGGTGACTTGCTAGCAATATTTTGGAAGGAGAAAAGGGAAATATTGTTGTTAGATGCCATAGCACAATTATTTGTTTTGTTTGCTGTGTTTCTTTTCCCTTTTTTTCCCTTGAAAATCTGAAAACATTCTCTAGATTTAATTATGTGGTTGTTATGGAAGTGATGTTGTTAGGAAAGCATTTTAATCTCTTTGTATGGCTTGCTTAAGGAGAGGCTTTAATCCCGGAATTTTGTTACGCATCATTTGATTTCTTCTTCTCTCTGTTGAATATTATTAACATTTGAATAAATAATACATACAGCCCCCTCTTCTTCGGTCAAATAACACTTGAAACCCCAATTCAAGCCAAATTTACCTGATGGTCATTAGTTTTCCTGCTAAGTACGTTACATAGGTCTTTTCAATTTATACATTTTAAAATTAAAAAGTCACATTTATCCCTCAATGATGTACTTTTTCACTAACGTTTTATGATAAAGATTCAGTACTAAACTAAATTTTTATTGATCACTTAATCAATAATTATTATGTAAAAAAAATAAAAAAATAAAAATTTTAAATAAATCTTAATTATTAATTCAGTATTCAGAAAAAAAAAAAAAAAAGCTCAAGTATTGAATCCTAATCTAATATTTTAATGCCCGGAACAAGTATCAAAGTTTCTAAGGGCCCTAATTAGTAAACAAATTCTATAAAGGGTCAAAATTGACTTTATAATACACAAGAATAATATTTTGACACGTTCATGAATAAATAGCTCACCATAGTGGATCCTTTCAATCCACTTGTGCAGTTCAGCAATAATCAAAGATAAAACTAAGTCTAAACTCTAGAGAATTAAAAACTGAAGCATTTAACCTGTAAAAATTTTCAGTGTAACAACAGAAAGGCAGTGATTTACAAGGCATTCAGGGATATTTACATTGACTGCAAGTCATACTATCATATACTCATAGTAAATAAATATTCATTACAAATACAATTTTAATGCAGGGACTTAATTAAAAATAATGTCAAAGAACAACAATGAAATGAGAAAGAAAGAGAGAGATGGAAAGTAAGGTACAATCTAATAACCAAAACTCAAATACGCTGCTACCATGCTTGCAAGAGGAACAGATATATTGTCATCTACAACCTCTGTAATCGGGAGAGACTCAACAACTGTCGCCACCAGAGACACTAAAGCAACCCGTTGCAATGTCTCAATCCAATCCAGTTGGTAATATCCCAAAATCGAATAGAAGTACAGCATCCTATATTGTAAAGATAAATATCATGTCAGTGACGAAATTCATTGAGTAAGCAAACGGTAGATTAGTCGGTCACAGAGGCTTGAACGCACCCAATGGAAACTAAGAATCCAAAAACAAACATTGATATACTGCCAGCCCAACTTTTTTTCTCATTATAAAAGATCTTCATGGACCCAAATCTTCTTCCGATAACGTCAGCAATACCTTTTAATCATTGAAGCAGAAATAAGTAATTGAGAGGCATGAAAGAGGACTATGTTGGGATAAGACAAGAGATATTACCATCTCCTCCACACATCATCGAGAGAGAGATCACCCCAACTGGAGAATCACGCCAAAAGAGAAGAGCAGAAAGAATTAACATCAGAACATAATATAATGGCCCTCTAAGCAACTCCCTGCCAGTACAAGAAGTCAAGAACAATGAAGCAAAAGAACAGTGAAGCAAAATTACAAACGAACTCAATTGTATCAAATAATAATGAATCCAATAGCATTAAGATAATGGTCATGAAGAAAATTACTTTGGGTTTCCTTCACGAGTAACAGATTTTATGAGCCCATCATCCTTTACCAATGAGAGGCCGTTAATGACAAGTCTCAAGCAATTCACAAGAGGAACCAAAGCGGCAAAGTAGCGAGCCTCTGTTGAGGTGCTATTCTAGTATTCAAATAATCAATTGAAAAGTTAAGAAAAACGCGGCATATATAACAAACAAACTGAATTTGTTAAAATTTCCAAATACCGAGAGGGGAACCTGAAAATTGGCCATGAAACCATGAATAACAATCCCGACAATATATGTACAAGTTTTCTGCTTAAACTCTGTTCCAAGGGGTAGAAAAGTGAAGAAGATTTGTCAAAAAGAAAGCAAAATCTTAAATCATGAAAGATATTACTCTACATTAAGGGATCTTTCAAAACAAACTTAAGAAATGATTAAAGATTTATCAGATGTCACTGTCTACCTTTTATATTATCAAACCGGCATCAATTTACGAATACAGCAAGAATTCAACAAAATTTCGTTACTACCACTCCCACTCTCCCACTTTAATTAAGCTAATTAGCAAACTCTTGGCATTGATAATATAAAAGTGAAACAAGTTAAACAAAGCTGCTCTAACCTCATTTCACCAAAAATGAGCTTCTAATCCCAGACCACCACTTAAGTAATCCTTTTATGCGACCTCTTTATGAGTTCACATCATAGTACAGCTTATACAATTTGCTTGTGCTCGGAGAATAACAGGAAACGAAATTACCTCCTCACGTGTTCTACTGCAACTTGCTACTTCATTACATCTATATTTTTTTCCTTTGTAAGATCATTATGAAGAACGAAACTACGATTGCATGTCACCCTACAGTCATTTGCCCAGCAACTAGCTGGAGCCAGCACACTTTACAGACAGATGATTACCAACAAATTGTTTTAAATGACAAAATAGTATCAGATGATTCAAAGTTTAAGACCTGTAAATGCTCTAAATCCTAAACAAAGACTCGATATTTCCCAAGTGTCAATCAAAATGACTACAAGCTCAATGCTTCAGAATTAACTGAAAATTAAAAAATCAAAAATCAAAATTCTAAATTAGTACTCATATTCGTCTCTGTATTCTTATTTTCATCAACAATTTCTCCATGACAAAGAATATTCAATTACTTTTTTTTTTGTTTTTTCAACAATGTCAGTAGAAATTAAATAAGATAAACCTGCTGAATAAGCTTTCTCTGAGAGAGATTATCAAAACTCAAAACAAGACCGTAAGCACCGACGAGTACAGCTGCAGTAGCTCCAGCATCATGCAACAGGTGGCCAACTCTGGCGGCGGCGCTGACACGAAACCTCAGCGTATGCGGATCCAATGATACACCGGCGGGCCAAACCGACATCGACCCACGGAAAACACGTGGGCTTATGGGGAAGACGTGGGTGGCAGCGCTGCCCACGTCGCGACCGGAGATTGGGTGCCTGGATAAGAGGCTAAGGCTGAGGCTCATCTTTATTTATGTATCGTACGATGTTAGATTGAGATACTGTTGCCAGTTGGTGAGTCTGTTTAAATGTGTTCACATTTTTGTAGGGTGCAAGGCATTTAGGGGTCTCTGCTGACCTTCAGTTTACTTCATTTAGCCGGCAGTACTTTGAGGATGACCTCATGTTTGTCGGCTTTTGATTATTATTTTAACTATTATCCAACAGGCCCCTCAAGTCTTTTATATTTGAGCTAATGACTGTTCATTAGGATTAACGAGTTTGTAATATTCACGCACCCAATTTATCTATGGTCGTAATATTTTCCAGCTGTAGATGCAATTTCTAACTATATTTGTCAATTGTCATTGGGCTCATAATGAGCAAAAAAGAAAAAAGATCTTAGAATTTCTCGGTGTCTAAAATTTTGCATAACTTCATATTTATATGAATCAGATCGGATTTTGAATTGTTCAAATTGAGAAAACAAACCATCTAAATCCAACTAATCCACTTTAAGAAAAAAAAAATCAAATGGGACGAATCCAATTTCGGATGAGTTTAAATTTGGATGATATTTTAGATTCAAGTGGTATTTTAGATTAGACTATTTTGGATTGAGTTATTGATTTTATATTTAATTATTTATATTTAAATTTTTTAGTAAGTACTACAATCCAATTGAATTTTTTGATCAAGTCGGATCTAAACCGATTCGAAGCAAATCTGATTAAATGGCAAAAATTATATTGGATCAAATATTGGGCAATATTCGAATCCAATCCAAACTTGATTGGATTGGATCTATCCGAACCCAATTCAATGCCCAATCCTTATTTCAATGAAGTGCAAATCGATTTTGTTTAGTGGGGATGATAGCACCAGATTTTGCTAAGTTGGTTATCATTCAAGAAAAAGCTACAAAACAATTTGAGTATAATATATGAGCTTGTTAAAATTACATTTATGGTGTATTTTCTTTGCAGTAATCAGAATGGGTTGGAATCAGAATAACAAATGAGAATTAAAATAAGATTTTACTTGATCAGTGTGAATTAAAATTGGAATAATTTGTATTCATATTAATTTATTTACTGTCTATGAATCAGAATAAATTGTAATAAATTATTAAAGTACCCTTAGTTAATATTATTATATTCATTTTTATTATTATTCTAATAATAATTATTGTTGTTGTTATTGTTGCTGCTACTACTACAATTATAATTATACATAAAAAAATTGTAACTTAAAATCAAATAAAATAATTTAAAAATAAATAAAAACTAGAATTACCAATCAACAATTTTTTTTTAAATGTAAATTTGGGAGAGGGAGACACACGTTATATCATTATTCCAATAGACATGTGACCATGTAAAACAAAACTTTGAGATAATCTTGAAAACATGGCACAAATATTCAAATTTAGGGATGCTAAATTACAGGTTTAGGTTAGGCTTTTTCAAACCCAAAGTCAAAGCTCTTGTTATTGATAACATACTCACGTTCTCTAAGAGTCCATCAAAATTTGGAGGAACCGGGCCTAGGCTGGGCCTTCATGGGCCTAAGCGAGGCTTAGGCTTCTATTAATTTTTAAATAATTTTTTACTAAAGTTAAAAGTTAAAAAATATTAAAATTAAAGATGATTATTTAGTACATAATAGATTAAAAGTATAATACACAAAATACTAACAGTACAATATAGTAATCCACAAATTCAATCACTGGAATTTGCTTGTTTTCTTTCTTTTTCTAATTTGATTTTCTTTTTTTAATTTATAAATTATAAAGTTCGGGTCAAGCCCAAACTTTTTACATAAATCCTTAACTAGACATATTCACATTAAATTTTAAAAATTTTAGTCTATATCCAAGTCCTCATGTGAAGAGCTTACCCTAAAAGCCCTTGGGTTCGGGGCCGGCAAACTCGGGCTTTTTTGCCTACCTTATCCAAATCTTATGAAAGGAACAAAAAAGTAAGAAATAAAGTGGTGTTGACTTCATGGGTATGTCAAAATTTATTAATTTTATTTTTCAAACCAAAACTAATGTTTAATTTGTTAATAAAAAAAATTAGTTTGCTCCATTAAAAAGAAAATGCCCAACACTTGGTGTTATTCATAAATAAGCAATTATAACTTCTAGGATCCTTATTACTAGACGAGGGATAAAGGGTGGTTTTAATTTAGTAAACCAACAAAAACACGAGAAATGAGGTCCAAATATTTTATGATGTCTATGTAACTTAATATAATAAATAATCAAAGTGAGAATTGAAGTGCCTAATTTTTAAAAATATATTCTTAAAAATTTGTCTTAAACATTTTTTAAAATTTGTTAATGTTAATTCAAATTTCTAATTACACCACTAGGTATATTTGAATGTTCTCCAATAATTTTATTTGACTAATACTGAAAATCAAATCGTAAGAAAGATAAAAATTAAGAGTTATAAAATTAATTTGTACTTTACTCAAATCTTGTTCAAATGAACATTGTCATCAGTTGAAGATGATAATTAAAGAAAAATCAGGACAAAAAAGAAATAGGATTGCACGTCTTTTAATTTGCATTTTCCCTTCACGGAAACGTTTTTGTTCGTTTTGTCCGTTCGGGTTCAGCTACGTTGCTACAGTGGTATGGTACCACTTTTTTTTTCTGACCAAACTGTAAGATCCAACGAAAAAGTTGCAAAAGTAAAGGCAACAGTAGGACGTACTTTCTTAGGTAATTAACATTACAGTCCCTTTAGTTTTCTAAAATGTCATAAATAATAAATTATTATTATTTTACTCTCCCACCCCCATAAATACTCATCTTCCTCACTTCTTCTCATGCAACCCGTGAGTAATCTTTGGAATATTTTTTTCTTTCTGTCTTAGTTGTTTATTTTATTTCTTTTAGTAAATTTTTTTTGTTGGTTAAGTTATTAAATAATATGAATAAGGACGATGTAGGAAATTTTGAAAAGATTTTTATTATTGATATTGTGTAATTATAATACATGATTCGGTTGCACATACATGAGAGTCACAACCTCTTAAATACAATAAAACCTATGATTACTTCCTAACTTTAGGAAGACAGATCCCTTAATTTATTCCACAAATATATCAATATTTTATAATTCTCCAATTATTACTATTATTTCCATATCTACTTCTATAATTAATTATCCATAATATTGAGAAAGTACATAACATTAAAATTGAATAGAAAAATGAAGACGAGTTATTGTTTCCTTTGTTTTTATTTCTCTAGTTTTTTTATGGGAACACAATGGAGTTGAGTATTGGTAGAGTAGTATTTCCCTTATCGTTTTATGTATATTTGATAAATTTTGTACAGACTTATAATGAGTTTAATAATGATAAAATTCATATAAAGATTTCTAATAGCTTTGTCGATTTGATTTTTACGAACCAAAAATGAATTTTGAAAAATCTTTTTTTGGTAAAAGGGATAGAAACAAATAAAGTCAAAACTTAAAAGAGTTACTCAGTAGAATCCACCTATGTTACAACAGTAGTACCGTACCACAGTTTTTGTCCTCATCTAATATAACAATTGGATTTAAAAACAACCAATCGAATGGAGAAGAGATGGCCACGTTTGTGTTGGATAAGACCGGAGAAATCGGTTAAGAAAAGGTCAATTTGGATGTGACAAAACGCGGTGACTTATCTCTCTCCAAATGCAAGATTACTGTTATCAAGAAGGAAATTTGAGGAATTTATGAAGTCCAGGTGAAAATCGAAGGAAAACCCTGCCAAAGGCCAAATGGATGGAGGGACAATCTTCTGCACCGTTTTCTTTTCTAGCACTCCTCTTTCTCCATATCCATAAATCCTGACCAAATTTTCTCTCTCATCAACCATAAAAAGATATCTCAAATCATTTCATGGTGGAGTTCTTTAATTTGTTCATTTCTCTATAGTCTTGTGCAGCTTTAATTTATCTCATGCTGCAATTTAATTTTTTATTTTATTCTGAAAATCAAATTGAATTATTGTCGCTTTGACATATATATGCTGGGTTTCTTCACATCTTACTCATTGGCTTGAAGTTTTGTTCACTGAAAAGTTCTTCCACGCTTGCATAATTCACGAAGACGAAAGAAAAAAAATGAAAATAACATATATTGCTTGGACAGTTGTGCTAGCTTATGCCCTCATTGTTTGTCCCTTCATGCCTCTCATTGTTTCTCGATTTCCTTATGCAGGGCCAATCTTCATTTATTCTGCAAGAATTTTATTGCATCTTCCTCCTTCAATCCAATGCTCGTTGCAATTAAATTAACCACTGACTCCTCGTTACTAACCTCACTTTTGTGATTTCATATATGCCTAAAAATTCAGCACCGCTAACTTCCGATTGCCCCTTACCCTGTTGATTATAATTTCGCCGTCGATTGCCTGCAAGACACACGCCATATTCACATTATGAGTCATTAGAAATTTTTAATTGCGACAAACATAGCTAAACCCTAATTCCAATTTTCTGTCTTATTTTGCTGTCTCCAGATCGATTTGAGATGAAATCAGTTTCCATTGATGCAGTACCAACAACTTTCTCACCACAAGCTCGCAAATCATATTACATTAAAACGCAACCGGTTCCAACGGTTGCAGGTTGCAGCATCAATTATCTAATAATTAATTTTTGACCAGTAAAATATCCAATGACTCATATTAGATGAGGATAAAAACTGTGGTATGGTACCACTGTTGTAATATAGGTGGATCTTACTCAGTGTTTAGTTAAATTTTTTTTGTATTAAGTGAAAGATAATAATAATAATAATAATAATAATAATAATAATAATAATAATAATACAAGTTAAGATGGGTAAGTTGTTTTAGTGTTTGCACATATTCAATTAAATTCAAATAAAGGTAATTAAATCCTAATAAAATTTTAACAAGATTTTCTTTTTAACGTTAATAATTGAAACTTTGTGATTTAAGGTAGTTAAATTAGGATTCTCTTATGATCTAATATTTTTCAAAAAAAAATCACTAAGTAATTGGTAGTTAATGAATTAAAAATAAAGGTAATTATGTCCTGATAATATATTAACACTAAAGGGCAAGTGTCACGAGATCTTTAAAATCCTAGGTTAACTTAGATTCAGTTGGTAAAATTTGATCATTAAACCAATTGATTGTATCAAAAATTGGCCAAACAAGCTTATTATCCTTAAGAGACCACCACCTAATAGGTACAATAAAATCAACTTAAAAATAAGAGATCAAACGCAGCAATTATTAGATCAAATCTAATTGATTGATTTGCTAAAAACTCCTCTTATTTTCTTTTCTTTTTTAATAAATCCTCTTATTGTCTTTGAAAATTCAAAAATGTAAAAATTATCTACCAAATTCTATAAAAAAAAAATAAAAGAGAAGAAGAAACCAGATTAAAAAAGAAAGAAGCATGGAGGAGAAAAAAAAAACAAGATTAATATTAAAGCATGGAAAATAAGAGAGAGAATATAATAAATAATTTCTAAATTAAGATTTAAATGTTAAGATTTCAAAACCTGTTATTTTTATTATTATTAAAAATAAGGACTATTGTGTAATATAACATTATTATGGTACGGTACCACCGTTGTTGTAAGATAATTTTATCCGCTCGTTGTTCAAAATCAAACAATAAAATCAAATTAGATTGAACCTTGCTTGAATTTTCCCTCTCAATTTTTTTGAGAGTATAACAGGTGGACCCCAGTTCCAAAGAGAGACTGTCAAACAATTAATTTGGAAGTAAAAATTTACTTTTAGTGCCAAGTGAAATAAATAAATAATAGTTGGAAAATTCTCACTCAAATGTAAATTAATTTGGCAAATCTATGAGCGGTCGATGAGATACACAATTTTTAAATTTTTTTTTATCTATGCGAATACACATTAATCCAAGCTTCCATTTTCCTATCGTTTAACAATAGTGATAGAATTACAAACATTTTTTTGTGAATTAATGTTTACAAACTAATGTGATATAAAGAGATTAATTGAAAAGTAATAATAGTTCTTATTTCTAATTATATGCGTTATGATAATTATTGGGTAAAACTATGTTGCCACAACGGTTTGTTACCTTTTTTTTTTTCTTTCTCTAAGTCAATTATAATGGAATTCTATTATTTGTTATAAAAAACAAAGCCAAAGACTTTTAAATTTTGACACATTAGACCTGCACTTACAAAATTTCAATTACAATGGTACTTTCACAAGCCACAACCTATGTCATAAACATCTTTCCAAGACCCAACTCGAATAGAATACTCCGACATCTCAAACTTGCCAATTTGGACAATATAAGTTTTCTTTATTATCGCAATATATGCAGAGAACCCAATGGATAATTAGCTAGAATTGGGGAAAAAATCCATTTCACTACCAAATTAAAAAAAATGATCATTGCCATGATGTTGTTGTGTAACGCTAACCCATTAATATGACAAGAATATAACTTTATATATATATATTAATTAGTCAATTTGACACAATTATTTAATTGATCGTATCCTTATTGATTAGAGATAGCAAAATCCAGTTGGATAATAGTTATTATCTATCTATGTGCAAATACAAATTATCCAATATGTTATGGATATCCATGGGTAAACATGGTGTTCAATTTTTATTACAAATCATTATACATTTTACAATATGACAACTAATTAATGAGTTTTACATTAAAAAAATCATATTTATTTTTTATTTAATTTCTTAAAATGATTAGTATTAAAAGGTAAGTAAATTCTTTCCAATATATAACCAGAATAATAAAACAAAATTATTAATTTTATTTTTAATTAATTAAAAAATATTTACATTAAAAAATATTGATAATTGCTGGTGACCACTGCTCCATCGCTTGCAATAACATCATTAGGCTTGGTAAAAAAAGCGCCTGCGAGCTTCAAGCTCAGCCCGTAACATAAAATTATGGATAAAGGTTTAGAAATATGACGACATTATAATGAGCCCGGTTAAGGGCCTCAAACAAAAATATATAAATTAAAAAATATCTGAAATAAAAAGAATATCTAAAAAAAAAGAAAACACAAAATCAAAACAAAAAACAATGAACCCTGAAGCTCTCACACGAATCACACACTCACACCCACCCAAAAAGGCAAAAAATGAAGTGAGGCAACAGCCAACAATTGCACCTTCGTATCGTTGCCTCACACACACCCAAGACCCAACAATTGCAGCCACATCATTCAGCAATCGTCGATTGAGTTCAATCTAGAGCAAACGCGACACAGCTACACGAGCCCAATACGGCAGCAGGCGACGCAGCAGCGAACCCAGCAGCACCAACAGCGCACGGGAACCAACAACAAACCATCACCAACTCTACCCCAAGTAAGCTTTGATTTTTTTTTTAATTATTGTAGAAATTCTGAGATTACTGAAGCCATTGTTGATGTTGTAATGGAGAGTAGTTTTGTGGAAGAATCGAGAGAGATAGAGTGAAGAAGAAGAGGAAGAAGAAGAAGAATGTTTCATTGTTGGCATCGAAAGTGGATAACAAAGAAGAAGCACTGTGTTTCAGTTTCAGCCACAAATTCTTTTAATAATTATTAAAGGGTATTTAACATTTACCTAGTTTATCTTTATCACTTGTAATTTGCAGGTTTTTATTGGACAGGCACTTTCTCCGTTTGGCAATAAAATTAAGCAAATTTTTCACTTACATGTACATTATTGTCTTTTTATAATTATGAGATTTGGTAGAGAATTGATGATGCTGTGGGAAAAGTTCCCTTCTATAAATGCAAATGTCATATGCAGCTCTCACCCAATAAAAAAGAAATAAAAATAAAAATATATTAAAAATTATTTAAAAATCCAAGCCCGGTCAGACCCACTCCTCTGAAGTTTGGACGGGCTTTTAAAGGTTGGGCCTCTTACCAATTACATGGGCTCGAATTTGGGTTTGAAAAATTCGGCTCAACTCTATAATTTGTCAACCCTAAACATTATTGATTGAAAGGGGCCATAAAAGATATCATTGGACTTAAAATTAGATGATCTACTCAATGGTAGTCTTAATACCATAAACTGGTGATTTGTAAAGTTACACGTGCCTTCCAAAAATCACTACTAGAGTAACTATGCCACAAAGCCATAATGAGTTACAATGTACAGCCGCACAAAATCATAATGAGTTACAATGTACAACCACCTCTTTCCAATTTAAAGATGAGTGGTGTTAGGTAGCGAGAGGAACGAGAGAATGACGAGAGAAACGGTATTCTCTCCTGTCGTTTCGCTTTTCGTTCCTCGTTAAAGAATGAATAAAAAATAAAAAAGACTTCGTGCAGAGGGAAATCTTAATATTTTGTCTCTGGCCCTCACTCTTGCTTTCTCTCTCACTTTCCTCTCTCCCTCACCTCACCAGCTTCTCTCCCTCACTAGCTTCTTTCTCCCTCACACTTCCAGAAGCTCCGTCACGGATTTCGGCGTGCCTCACGCTTCCAGATCCCTCACCAACTTCTCTCTCCCTCACACTTCCAGAAGCTCTGTCATGGATTCCGACGTGCCTCACGTTTCCAGATCCCTCACGGCTTCCGGCGTGCCTCACGCTTTCAGATCCCTCACGGCTTCTGACGTGCCTCACGCTTCCAGATCCCTTACGGCTAAAGTTCTCGGTTAAAGGTTTTGATTACCTCTGCTTCGTACAAAAAGGGAAGGCTTTGTTGACTAGCTGTTCGTCCTCCCCCGAGGTATCTCATTTGTTGTTTGATATTAATCACATAAATAAAAATTAAAAAAGTCTTTGGCTAGCCTGTTTTTGAGAAGTCGTGTCTGTAATATTATTCATCTGTTTTTTTTTTTGGAAGTTGAAGGATTGGCTAACTGCATCTTGTTCTAGATTCAAGCTTCATGTGCCAAGATATATATGTTCTGAATACCATATTTTCCTATTGCTTATAATAATTATTTTGTTAATAAAGAAATCCAAAAGTTCTGAGATTAATAGCATGAGATCTCATCGCTGTTAACATATATGTTTCCATAATATTGATTTTGATTATAATAAACAAGATTAAGAATGATTAATATTTTAAGCTCAAATTATTTTCTTTTTAAATAAATTTTTTAACCTTGCATTGATTAAGGAAGAGATTTTTATAAATAGATTAAATCTTTGTAATGTATTTTGTCATCATCAAAAAGGGGGAGATTGTTAACTTATATAGCTATAGATATTGATTTTGATGATAACAAATCATATGTATTGATTAAACAAAGATTTATGAATTGTGTTTTTACAATAAGAAAATGAGGCTATGAAATCAAAGTGTTTTGAACTAAAATAAATGCATTTTAAAACCTTTGATATTGTTTTTGAATTTCGGAATTGGATCTATTTGAAATTATTTAAATGTTTTGAGCCTCACTATAATTTATGAATATTTTGGACTAAAGTAAAAGGTTTTGAAAACTTTAAAAATATGTGTATTATGTTGAAAAGGACCTTTGTGCGAAATAATAAATATTTGAGGTCATATCATAATTTCAAAAAGTTTTTGGAAAGATAACTATTCTTAAGTGATTCTAAAATTGGAGATATTTAGAAAAGTTTCATAACGTTTTGGGTCATAATATAGTTTTATAATGTTTTGAGGTCAAACTGCAAATTTAGAAAATAATTTCACTATAGCAATCACTGTAGCACTGCAGCTTTCATTGTAGCAGTCACTGTAGCAAACGGCTAACCGTTTATTTTAAAACGGCTAACCGATAACGTCGAGAGAGGCTGTTTTGTCCAGTTTTGTTAAAATGATGATTCTGGAACAAAACGGTGAACCGTTTACTGAAAACGGTTAACCGTTTATTTTAACCTTGAACCGTTTATTGAGAAAGATTAAGCCAAATTTGTTTTGTAGGTTACTGGAAGCTAACAGTGAACCGTTTACTGAAAACGATTAACCGTTTATTTGAAATTTGGCCCAACGGTAACTTTTGACCAGCGAAACGGTTAACCATTTACAGTTAACCTTTAACCGTTTTCGGGTAGACAGTGCATAACGGCTAGTTTTTGAGCTCAAACTATAAAAACTCAAATTCAACTCATTTGTAAGCTCTCCAGCAAGCAAAAACAAAAAGCACACGTGGTATCTTGAGCCTTTAACTTGCAAAACACAAAAGATTGAATCATTTCTTATTTTACATTTTTGAATATCTACTCATTGAATGAGTTTCATTGTAATCTTCATTTATTCATCTCAATTGTAAGAGGTTGAGTGTGTGAGACACTTGCGTGAAGAGATTGGGAGATAATCTCTTGGTTGTAAAGGTTTATTGACACCTTGAAGTCAATTGTAATCGGTTGAAGCCTTGGAAAGGCTTGGATAGTGAAATCCTCAAGCCCGGTGTGCTTGGAGGCGAGGACGTAGGCGGGGAATCCCCGAACCACGTAAAAATTCGTGTGTTTGTTTCTCTTCTCTCTTACTCTTTATTTATTTTGCTTTTATTGAACTTATTGCTTTTAAGTTTTATTAAAACATTAGATTGTTTGTTGTGTGGATTTGCTAGGATAAGTTTTAAAATTCCAATTCACCCCCCTCTTAGGTTGCACACTTGTATTTCAATCGCCACCTTCAATATCTATTTATATCCAAAAGTTCTGAGATTAAATCCAAAAGTTTTGCTTTACATTTCTATCTCTAATTGCAGGCTTATAATCATTATTTTTTCAATAAAGAAATCCAAAAGTTTATTAACCATCATGTTCTGCATCTTGTTCTTGATTCAAGCTTCATGTGCGAAGATATATATGTTCTGAATACCATATTTTCCTATTGCTTATAAAAATTATTTTGTCAATAAAGAAATCCAAAAGTTTATTAACCATCATGTTCTGCATCTTGTTCTGGATTCAAGCTTCATGTGCGAAAATATACATGTTCTGACTACCATATTTTCCTATTACTTATAATAATTATTTTGTCAATAAAGAAATCTTTGATTAGCATGTTTTTGAATAGGCTAATTGATAGCAATGAAAATTAATCCCCAAAAGTTAGCAATCTGAGAGAGTGAATAAAGAAAAGAATTTGAGGGCATGATGGTTTATTGAACTTTTGTTTGAAATTTCTGGTTCCTGTCAATTGGGATATAATGGTTTGTTTGTTCTTGTCATATGAAGTGAAAAAATATAATTGTTTGGTAAAAGAATATGTGGAATCAAATATTTTTGGATATGATGGCAATTTATAATGGATTAATTGCATGCTTGGTGTAATTTTTGCTCTATTTTTAACAATCGATTAATTGCATGGTTGCTGTAATTTTTTCTTTGCTCTGTTTTTAACTTCCAGGATTGTATGCCTGCTGCTTTTTTTTTTGGCAGTTTAAGTAGTTTATAAATAACGATGTCAGCTAGTACAAATGAAACTCAGAATTCATTACAAATATGTAATCAATGTGGTGAACAAATGGAGTTGTTCACGGCATGTACTACAAAGAATCCAAATCGTAAATTTTGGGAATGTAGAGATGTTAGAAATTTGAATAGGCAGAAGACCGTAAATGCAGTGAAGAGAAAATTGATTTGTTAGTGGAGAAAGTTAAAAAGCTAGCATTGGGAAGCACATAGGGGATTGTTTACACTATATTATGATTTGATTTGAATATTTGTAATTATTTTACTATGTTTTATATTTAAGAATTTTTTTAAGTTCTTTTAATTTATACTATGAACTAAATTTACTATTGTAATTATAATTCATATCTAAAAAAAATACAACAATTGCTAATGGACCCAATAATAAAACATATATATTGGAAAATGAAAATAAATGGAAATGCCAACAAACAAAAACAACACAACAACCGAAGTTCTGGAATGATTTTTTAATTTGTCACTTTTTCTAACTTAAATTCTGATAGTTCAAAGATAAATTTACAAATAAGAACTTGATGCATCTTGGTTCAGACAGTTAAAAAATAAACAAAGACAAACACAAGAAATCGCCAACCAACAGAATAACATAAGAAACCGTCAACCAAACAGAAACTGAAAAATACAGCGAAAACCCACAAGGTCAAACATAAATTTGTTGTCTCAAGCCAAATCTAACTGAAATAATAATGAAAATAATCGAAACAAATTTAAATCAAACATCAATTGCGGCGATTGTTGTCTTTATTACATTGTTGATGTAACAATTGTTGAAAATTCCCACTAGCAGATCCTTCATACGTCATTGAAGGAGAAGAATAGTGTGACTGCAAAGCATACGATGAGACTGGTTGATGTAATTTACAATAAATTAAAATATCATTATACTTTGTAAAAATTTGACAATGTAAAATATAAGTATGCATTAAGAAATTTATAAATATAAGTATACTTACCATATGACAGCTATAAGAAACTGGCTTGTAAATATTATTTTCACCAACTTCATATGGGTATACAGGTACCTAAAAAAAAATTGTTAAATTCATATTAAAATTGTAAAATTAAAATTTACTTGTGAATTTGTTTCTTACATTATAATAGCCTAAACTCCCGTGCTGATTAAGATTTGCATTTACATTACTTCCTTCGTGAAACATCTACATATACTCGACAACATACTTAGTTACATATGTTAAAAATAGTTGAACTAACATTAATAATAAATACTCAAAATAATATACCATTGCCATGTTGCTCTGCTGTGTGGAGACTTCATTAGTCATTTCAAAAGATGCTGAAGCATTTTCTTGCAAATCCTGTAAAATTATAATATACAACATAATTAAGAAAAAAATAAGATAAAAGATAAATGAAATTATAAAAAATATATATGCATTCCAACAAACCTCATTTTTTTCGGTTGTCTTGTTCTTTTGGGCAAATTTTTTCCAGAGTGAAGATTGTTTCCTCAAACAAGGAGGATGCCCTTTATAACATGCTGCTACTGGATCATTATTTACATGCTCGATGGTGTTGCTGCTACAACTTACTTCATCAATAGCAGTTGTTTCTACACTTGCACACTGAATTTGCTTGGGCAGATCCTTCATTGTTTTATTAATCCAATCCAACATAATTTTATAACTACTCTCATCATCAGCAGCTATATTTGCAACCTCAGTGAAATCAGTACACATTTTGTCATATCTCTCTTGCTGAATGGATAAATTCTGCATATGATAACTAACTTTCACCTTACTATAACATCTATTCACATTTTTTCTCTACCTTGATAAAATGTACATCTCTGGAAGTATTTTAATACCATGTCGTATCAGCACTGAAAGGGCATGTCTACAAAGAATTCCCCTAAACTGAAACTTTGAGCAGATACAGCTAACTTCACATTCAGTTTCATCAAATACAAACTCAAAGTTTTTTTTTCTTTCCTTGTCCAATTGATTAACTGATTTCATATATTGACCCAATAGAATCTACTGTATCACAATACATTAGTGCAGTTAATTCTTGCTGGAATTCTTTGAACTTGGCAATTGTGTACATCTTCTCAACTTGTTTCTTCATCTCATATCTTGTTACACACGGAGTGTTTTTACTGAAATACTTGGCATCTACTTGCCATTCTAATTTAGCTTTCCTTTGCAATGCATTTTCATATTGCTTCACAAACTATTTTAAATTTATTTTTGAGTTAATAAACCCATCAAAAAATGTATTCATACTTTCACTTCGCTGCGTTGTTGACATTCTCGCCCAAAAACTATCTTTTAAATAGCATGGAACCTAACGATACCTCTCATCATATAAACAATTTAACCAAGCATTATCCCATAAATCATATGTTGTAATCATGTCATTCTAATCTTCCTCAAATGTAGCAGGGCTCGACGAATCATAAACAAAAGAAAGTAACGAAGAAATAATACCTTCATATTCTTTAAAAGCCCCTAACTTCTTAGGCACCTTCTTCATTATATGCCACAAACACCATCGATGCCTAGTCGTAGGAAAAACATGCTCAATTGCATTTTGCATTGCTTTATCTTGGTTAGTAATAATACCAATGGGAGGAGAATCAGACATGTATGATAGCCATGCCTAAAATAGCCACGTAAAAGTCTCTGTATTCTCGTGAGAAATCAATCCGCATCCTAACAAAATAGACTGCCCATGATGATTAACTCCATCAAAAGGGGCAAACGGCATATCATACTTTTTTCGTAAGATAAGTGGTGTCAAATATTACAACGTCTCCAAAATATTTATAAGTTGCCCTACTCCTCCGATCTGCCCAAAATACATTCTTCAATCGATCCTGTTTATTCAAATTAATGCTAAAAAAAAATCATCGCATTAAGCCTGTTTTGTCTCGAAGTACTTTAAAATTCCCATAGCATCTCCTTCTCCAAGTTGTAATCGTCTTGCTCTATCAACAAAATTTCTACAATTTTTTTTCTAAAAATGACACATTTTCATGCCCACCAGCTTCGACAACAATAAAATTAAAATTTTGGGCAATATTAATTCTTGTAGAATCATTCATTTTAATCCGCTTTTTTACACTTGCACTAATTCTATGGTTACAAGGGAAATATCTTGCTTTGTTCGGACTCAATCCATAATTATGTTGAAGGTTTAAAGTTCGAAGAATCCATTTTCCCTCTTCATTTACACAACCTTCGATTTTAGTTTTACAACCAGTTTTCACAACAGGCTTCAACTTCAACATATTACTAGATCTACTATCTGCTTTGCTACTACGGCCACATGCAAATGTCGCATATTTTACAGTCCCGTCGCTCCCTTTCTTATTTGTTAGTTTCTTCACGGGAAACCCTTCTTATCTACCGTATGCCTTGTAAAACTCAAACATTTCCTCATAACCATCGAACAACATGCCAAGAGTTGGCTCAAATTTTTCCAGTGGCACATCTTCAACTACACGCTCAGTTTCAAAATTTTCCATTCCTAGAAAATAATTAAAATTTATTTTTATTTTCATAAAAATTAAATTTACAAAATTTCTAAAAAAATAGTATTGAAATAAAATAAAATTCATAATATAAGCCACAACATATGACGCCAATTCACAATATAAACACCAAATAAAATTAAATTCATAACATAACCTGCAACAAAATCGGAGGTTCCAACGAGACGCACCAAAATTTATAAACAAATAGTATTGAAATAAATTCTGCATACCGTAACATAACCCGCAACAAAATTCACTACATAAATACCAATGTTGAAATAAAACAAAATTCATAACATAACTCATAACAAAATTTACATTATTTAAATTATAGAGGCTTAAATTACAATAAGATCCAGCAACAACGCAAAAAAAAAAAAAACTTAAAGTTAAGCTGAAAGTTAAACTTACAATGAGAACTGAGAGAAGGGAAGAGGGAGGAGGTTGTAGGAAGAAGCCTGAGAACTGATGAAAATGGATGAAAATGAAAGTGAAAGAGAGAGGAAAGTTTCACGTGGGGGAAAGTGAAATAATCAAGGAGAGAGGAAAGTAAAATGTTGGGGGAAGTGAAAAAATAAGAAAAAATGAAAAAGAGTTTTCCTCTCTCATTGATTTTTTCTTCCCCCACGTGAAAGAGAGCCATTTGTTTATTCATGTAATCATTTCTTTTATTTTTTTTTATGTTTATTGAGTGAGAGGAAACGAGAGGAGGAAACAGCAGGAGAGAGTGCTGTTTCTCTCGTCCTTCTCTCGTCCATCTCGCTAGTTAACATTTCTCTTTAATGATTGCCAATTTGATTGTTAATGGTGGCAGTGAACTTTGAAATGTTGCCTAATCATGGTAGTCTTGCTATGGTTGTTAGCATTGAATGGCGCATCCACATTCGACACATCCTTTTATCTAGCAACGTTGCCACTATTACGTAGATTAGAGAATATCAAATCTGTTAATAGTATTTGTGTTTCTGTTCATTCAGTTATATTTTTTATGATGGTACCGTCATTATTGTTGCTGACAATGTAATAATTTTTAGCAATGTTATTTTGATTTTTCATTTAATTTATAAAACTTAAATATTAATTATAATATTCAATTTTTATCTCATACACTTATGTATTAATAATATTTAAGTTCATGGATGGATATTAAATAAATCTATTTCAGAGTATTTTGGATGGATATTATTCAATCTATTTCAATAAGATACTTGGATATCCAACTTGAATGGATTTACTTGCTCTCCCTAGCTGTCAACTCGATTAACAATTATATTGAGATTAGTTTTAAAATTTCTAATATGATAATTTGTTTATGACACAATTAGTTATTCAATTAATTATGCTACTTGACTTGTATTATAATCAATATATATGTATTTTCATATTTTTTAAGATCATTCATTTGTATTTAAAATAAATTGAATAGAGATTAAGCAAATAGCACTCCACAATTTATAGAAAAATATTAAAACATATTAAAAATGTATTTTGTATTGAAAATTAAAATTTGTTGAATAAGTAACACAATTATGACACAATAATAAATACGGGTGGGTAGGGTTGAAATTCTTTTTAAAATTAATAAATGAGTTGGACTTGGATTTGGTCAAATTTGACGACATGATATAAACATGATTTACTAACCCGAATTGTCACCTCTACAATTGCCCATGTGCGATGTTAGTAAAAGAGAAGAAAGAATATAAAATATTTATTTTTAGTTTATTTTGAATAAAGAAATATTTAAATTATTGTCAAATAGAATAATTGTTTTTTTTACCCTTCTCTCAGCTAAATAAATTAAAGATCTTAATTGTATGGATGTACATTAATGACTATTTAAAATGTAGGGGTGGAGTAACAAATGTAAATTTATGTAAGTGAGTAACAAATGTCAAATTATTTAAGTGTGCAATTAAATTATTCTTTTTATTTAAGGACAAAAACTCAACTAAAAATACAAAAGTCTTTGTTTCAAACAAACAAAAATGATTTTGCAATTCATAAGCTAACACTTTATTATTAGTAGTACGTTAATGTATTTTTGTTACATAATCGAATAATTGATAGTATGATAAATAAATATTATGTTAAAAAAAACATTTCGTAGAATATTAAGTTAAATTTGTTTTTACATTTTGTACATTCTATTTACTTGAGATAGTAAAATCTCTTATGTCAAAAGAAGAAGAAGAAGGATATGGAGTTTGAACCTTACTCACATAGGTGAGAGGAAATTAGTTGCCATTTGATAAAAAAATCATATTTATATTTATTATCAATTATAAATAGTAAATAACATACGTAGTTTAACTTTATAATTAATTAAAAAATTTAATAATTTACATACATACATACATACATACATACATACATACATACATATGTATATATATATGTGCGCGTGTGTGTGTATGTATTAATAAGTCATTTAATTAGAAACTTAATTTAGTAATATGAAAAATTTAAAATATTATACTTTTATGTCAAAATTTTAAAACTTTTTGATTTTTCTTATTTTGCATAAACAACAAAGATTTTTAATGTTAAATCTAATGGTGAATTTAAAAAGGACAAAAAATAGAGTACCAAACCCCATCAATAATAGCTGAACCCTTTTATACAATCAATCTCTTTATATTATATCAATGGATATGATTATGTTGGAGTAAATTTATGATGGAGTAAGAATTTCAGCTACATACATAAAATAATCAATAATAAGAAACTCATTATAACTTTGATAGTTTGATTATGAAATAATATTCTACCCTAGAATAACTTCAGCATAACCAAGCCCTATATCAATTTGTATAATTTTATTTATATAAAATAATTGTGAGGCTATCATCAGCCATCTTTTGATCTTGATAGAATTGATACAAACACAATAAATCATTCTTGTCATATTAAAATATTACATCTAATAGTAACATGATTGCTCGTTGCCACCCCATTTTTGACTACTACTAAGTACTAACAAAACCTCTGGTGCCGTTTGCCATCGCTTTTCCCGCGGAATCAGCAATCGAATATCCTTAGTCACTACAAAGAGTTGACGATTTGTTTTCGTCCACTCGATCATTGTATTTTCCTCCACTCTATTTCTTGTTGGACCCACATAAAAAAAGTAATTTTAAAAAATGCGTTTTGAAATATATAATTGAAATTAATAATTATTTAAAGGGTGTGGCTGCATCCACCACAAAAATTATGCCGAATAAGTTTAAGTAATGTTTAGTTATTAATATATCTTAAATTATTAAGGGCAACTTTTATGTTATACACTTTGTGAAGTTATGTTACAACCATGGTTTGCCGAGGTCTAAATATAAAATATATAATCTATCAATTGACAATTGATTTTTTTTTTCTTTCAAGGTAAATTTTAGATTATCTCTAAATTTATTATTTTCAAATCACTTTCTTTATCTTTGAAAACTTAGAATTATCATTTTTTGTTTTATTTTTTATTTTAAATAGAGTGGGTTCATAATTTTGTTTGCCTTTTTTTAATAAAATAGGGGTAAATTGATGTTTTTAATGTAAAAAGATTGATTTGAAGATAATCCAATTTATGAAGGGATATACAAAGGGATGATTCAAAGATAATCAATTAATCTTTTCTTTTACGTTTTAAGGTAACTAATATACAAAATCCAAATCGTTTTTTGATCCCTCATCTCTCCTATGATTCGAATTCAAATAACCAGTTAAATAAACTATTTAAAAATCACTCTAGACTGAGGGTGCACTCAAACTTAAGGATGGTAAGAAAATTCGAGTCCGACCCACATCTACAAAGATTTGGAAAATCTGGATCCATATATTAAAAAATAAAGATCCAACGTCTAAAATTTAAGATTCATGTGGATCCGAATTTGGATATAAGTGCATCTGAAAAACTGAATATCCAAATCTGTATTATTTTATAATTAAATTTCAATTGAAAAATATATAAGTTAAATCATTTATTTAATAAGTATAAGCACAATTAACTTTATAATTTTTATCGACTTTGAAAAGTATGTTAAGAAATTAAAAATAATAATAATAATACTTGGAGAATATTGTAATCAATCGGTTTACTTTTTATTTTTTATATTTGATTTATATTGTGGAATTTTTATTTGCAAGTTTATGGTAGTGTTGTATGTTATTTATGTCGAATTGATATTAAATTATTGATTATTGAATTATAATTAGATTTTATTTAATATTATTAGATAAATTGTTGAATTAAAAATATATTTAAATTTATTATTATGCAGATCTAGATATCTAAAAAATCTATCTGCAATTGATACGGATATTAACCGCATTCAAATCCACATATTTTTTTTTTCGGATCCGATCTAAAATTTACCATCCTTACTCAAACATCCGGTGAAGAAAAACTCAATCCAATATGTGTAATTAAAAGAATAAAAAGAAATACAAATTACGTACAGAAAATATGACATAGTAAATTACTATCTTATCCACACGGGTTAATATCTCCCGAGCATTGTTCTCTGCACATCATTGTACCTGGAACAAGAAAAGCCGTAACGCAAGACAACCAAAAAACTTTGCGCGGAAGGCGAAAAATTTGTCCGCGTTTTCAACTATAAAACCAGCAAGAGCCCCCTCATCTTCCTCCATTGACTCTGTTTCCAGTTCCCACTTCAAAAACAAACCCCCCCCCCCCCCCCCAAACAAAAAAAAAGTTTTGTTACTCAAACTCAAATTTATTTCATCATCAATTAAAATGGAGGGTGGTGGGACCGTGACATGCGGGTCTTGGATCAAGCGACCCGAGAACGTGAATTTGGTTGTGTTGGGCAAGTCCAGCCGGGCCAGTTCATCCCCCTCAGTGCTTGAAATTTTCTCCTTTGATCCCAAAACAACCTCTGTCTACACTTCCCCTTTGGTAAAAATATTCTTTTTTGAAAAAAAAGGAAAAAGATTTCGTTTTGAATTGATTTTTGATGTTTCGTTGACTTTTCTGATGTGGGTTTGTTTTGTTTTGGTGTTTTTTTTTTAAGGTTACTTATGTGTTTGATGAAAGCGAAGGCGATCCCATGACAATTGCTGTGAACCCGAGTGGTGATGACTTTGTTTGCTCTACAACTAATGGTGGCTGCAAGTGAGTTTACTAGCTTTTAGTTTGTTTGATTAATTACTCTGTAATTTGATTGTAAACAGTTGTGTTTTTGGTCAGTTTTTAGTTTAAATTTATAATCTTCAACTGAAAAGTGGGGATTGCTTGTAAGCTTAAAATTTTATTCTTAAGTTAGGGAGACAAGCATTAAGTTTTAATTTTGAAACAGTTTGCTAATAATGCCCACTCACTTTGACATCTAGTGATTTTGTTCCTTAATATTTGTATATTAAAAGCCACACCTTAACTTCAAACATACCCTTGATCCAATGGATCAAACAATGGTGTTAGTTGAAGTCAATAAAGAAAAGTTTGATATTGCGAAGTCAATGATTATAATGTTGGATTAGAATGGGCGGACTGTTGAAAATTGGTGTCCTGTTCTAAGTTGAAATAAACTGTGTCTTATTTATAACTTCTGCTTGCACTTTGGCTTTTGTGATAATATGTGGTCTCTGCTTCCTGAGATGTGTTATCTTATTGTTGAAAGTAAGTGGTGAGATAGATGGTGGAGCCTAATTGAGTTGAGAGAAGCTGTTTCTTTAAACGCTTGGAAACTGCTTGTTTGTTTTAACTGAGTTTATCGCAAAAAATGTTTCCTATTTAAATTATCTTTTGTTTTAGTTGGTTGATATGGCTCTGTATTACCCATGTTTTAGTCTGAGTTGTTTTCAGCCTGTAAATGGATTTAAGACTAGATGAATCTTTTATCCCTTGAGTTGATCTTTCTCAAGTGTTTTTGTTTGTAGACTGATTTTAGCCAAACATTTTCAAGAGGTTACTTCAATTAGTTTAGTCTTCAGAGTAGGTATTCCTTTACAAAGTGAAATTATGCAGCTAGTCAGGCTAGCAAAACTATCAGCTTAAGAGGTTGTAATGTAGACTGATTTATTCCCATGATGTGCAGATTGTTTGAGGTATATGGTGGAGAAACAGATATAAATTTACTGGCCAAGAAAATGCCTCCTCTCCAAGACGCTGGCCCACAAAAATGCCTATCCTTCAGTGTGGATGGATCTAGATTTGCTGCTGGTGGAATGGTAAGCAATGCTTTATAATTTGATCTGTTTTTATATCCAGTGTTTCAATGGTGTGAAAATATCCCAGAATTTAATATATTACAACAATCTATTGATTACTGCATTTTTAATATATCATACATCACATTAACATGTTAATAGACAAGCATGCATGTCTGACATCTTTCTAACCAATGGCAGGATGGGCATCTCAGAATAATGCATTGGCCAAGCCTGCACATCATTTTAGATGAACCAAAAGCACACAAGTCTGTGTTGGATATGGACTTTAGGTAAGCATCAAACTAATTCGTTTGTGTATCATCAGAAATATGTCATGACATTTCTAATGTTAACCTCTATGTCCTAGGGGCGGGGTTTGTGGAGAGATGATTTAATTACCAGTCATGCTATGCTTAAATGAAAACTAATAATAATAATAAACACAAATATATGTATAAGTACTAAATTTTATGGTAAATGCAATAATATAGGCACCTTTTAATAAAATTGTACAGGAGTTTGGCACTTCCATAACTGGGTGCTGAAACTTTTGGTTATGTTTATCTGACAGCCTAGATTCAGAGTTTTTGGCTACAACTTCTACTGATGGTTCTGCTAGAATATGGAAAACAGAAGATGGTGTTGCTTGGACTTTCTTAACTCGCAACTCGGTATGATTTATCCATCTATTGGTATTGGAATATTTGCTAGAAATTTGCCTTACATGGAAAAACTATTAACCTTTTTTTTGTGTGTTGGGGGGGGGGGGGGGGGGGGGACCATGCAGGACGAGAAGATTGAGTTATGCAGATTCTCCAAGGATGGGACAAAACCATTTTTGTTTTGCACAGTTCAAAGAGGTATATTCTCCCTCTCGTTTGATGTACAACATTTTACTGAGCTGTTATTAGATTATAATTTAATCTGAATTAATATCAATGAAACAGGTGATAAAGCTCTCCTTGCAGTTTATGATATCAGTACATGGAACAAAATTGGCCATAAGAGGCTGCTTAGAAAGCCTGCATCTGTATTGTCTATCAGCATGGATGGGAAGTATCTTGCTATGTAAGCTCACGATGATACTGTTTAAAAATTTGTTGTCGGTATGTGGGCTTGTGTTACTATTTTTCTAGAAAATATGAACTTAGAGTCTGGTGTATTTTTTTGAAATGCTTAAATTGCTGTGATTCTTATCAATGTTGTCAGCCAAAATTTGTCATTGAGCTAATATACAACTCTGTAGCCATTTGGCGGTGTTTATGTGTTTCGTTTCCATTTTCACTTGTGACTTTGTTTTAACTGACGTTTGATTTTTTTATTTATTGTAGGGGAAGCAAAGATGGGGACATCTGTGTTGTCGATGTGAACAAAATGGAAATCAATCATTGGAGTAAGAGGCTACACCTGGGTACCTCCATTGCATTAGTTGAGTTCTGTCCCACCCAAAGGTAAGATTCAAATGGTAACACAGATGTATGTTATACATAATGATCAACACATAGGAATGCCTTGCCTTGTTGTTTGATCAACAACTTTAAGGGCTGCCAAGAATTAAAATATTCTTTTATTCTTTAAAAAATCTGTTTGGTAATTCCAGAAATTATGCCACAATCATCCCATATTGACCTTAAGTGGTTGGGTTGTGGTGAGACCTTGGACCCTTTGATTCAACTGGGAGGTCAGGAGTTCAAATTTCAAAGCCACTTTGGGTCACTAATCTGGCTTATTTACATCTCATGAGTATTCCGATTGACAAGGTTGTAGGAACCAAAAATAGTCTCTAATGCAGGATCTTTGAACATAAAAAGGTCGAAGGATTTTTACATACCATAAAAAGAAGTTGACTGCATTCTTGTATTGTATTAAAGCTCTTCTACTGAAATTGAACATTTGATGTAGCTTTATAAGCCATTTGCAACCAATTTTTTTCTTCACAGTTCCTCTATTTTAGTTCTTACATATTAATTCTTCCTCTCATCGTGTGGTGCTTTTTCACAGGGTGGTGCTTACCGCTTCTAAAGAATGGGGAGCTATGATCACCAAGCTAACTGTTCCGGCAGATTGGAAAGGTCTTTCTCTGTCTCTCTTTCACTCTCACTCTCAAAATTCAGTGCGCTAACCATTTTCTTTTTTGACTTTGTGCAGAGTGGCAGATTTACTCATTGCTTTTAGCTCTATTTCTGGCATCGGCTGTTGTATTTTACATTTTCTTTGAGAACTCCGATTCATTTTGGAATTTTCCCGTTGCAAGAAATCAACATGGAGGACCAAAGATTGAATCCATTCTAAGAGATCCGCAGTCGTCGGATGATCAAAATATGTGGAATGCATTTGATCCATTGGATATGTGATCAAAATATGTGGAATGCATTTGAACTATTGGATAGTTGAGCACTTGTTAGATTCAATCACCGGAAAGTTATGAAGTCATAAATGAAAATAATTTTTACCATCATCAATGTGCCTTTCCATTTAGATTGTTGTCACTAGTCAGTAGCCCAATGTATCATGCAACTTATTATATTTTTCTTTTAGGAAAATGTGGCTTAACATCGGCTGCCATCCTTACTTTGATCTCCATTGTATTGAATTCTTTAATGTACCGTACTTTCTCTTTCTATTTATCATCTTGCTGACAAATCACAAGTTTGTAAAATTAACATTGCTTTTGTAATATTAGAGAATGTACAATTAGATTGCTCTATTGCTTATTTATTTAAGATCCTATTTTTGAGTCATTTTTGTAAATTTTGTGAGGAAAATAGAAATTGCTCCGGTATCTGGCTAATTATAAAAGGAGGACGACACTTTAGTCCCTTTTAGAAATTGTTTTTATCAGTTAGGTTTTTAATACCTTATGTGATTCCTAGTGTTCAAGTAGTTATACAAAAAAGGGTTAATCACCTCTTGAAGACGTGTTTCAACAAATTTAAAAAGGGTGATACATATTTTAAAAATACTCGAGTGAGTGACCAACCGTTAATTTTGTCATTAATTTTAATGTAAATAGTAAATTAATTAGAAAATAATATTTTTTGTACCGGAAATTAATTATAAAATGATGTTTATGTCCTTATAATAGCTACAAAATGATATTTCTATCCCTACAATTAGTTACAAAATATGTTTTTACCCACACTCAATTCTTTTTATTTTTTAAACAGAAAAAATTATAAAAAAATCATTTAGGTGTATTAGCGGACTTTTTTTTTTGTTAAATTAGACAAATCTTTTTTAAAAATTTCTTGTTGATCCAATTTTGCCGTTAATTTAATAAGAAAATTTTGTTTGATTCAACAAGAAAATAAAAAAATTGTATGATTTAACCAAAAAAAAAGCTCGTTAACTACACTTAGACGTAATTTTTTTATAATTTTTCTATTTAGAAAATAAAAAAATTTGATTAGGGGCAAAAACATATTTTGAAACTAATTGTAGGGATAGAAATGTCATTTTGTAGCTATTATAGGGGCATAAAAAAGTCATTTTATAATTAATTATAGGGGCAAAAATGTTATTTTGTGATTAATTTACTGTTTATGTTAAAGTTAATGACAAAGTTAACGGTTTGTCACCTGCTCGAGTATTGTTAAAACATGTGTCACTTTTTTAAAATTTGTCGAAACATATGTCATTCAAAGATAATTAACCCTAAAAAAAAAAACACGTTGAAGAGTAAACATCACATATTAACAAATCAATAATGTTATATTTACTTAGTTGACATTCTTAGTTTGTATTTTAATTGATGCAACCAACGATGTATCACTATCTAATTTGTTCAAGTGATAAATTAAAATTCAAATTAGATATTCCAACTAAATAAAGCATTGCATCCCTCTTTACAAAAATATCTCAACCGAAACTTTTCTTACTTTAGTTCTCAAAATAGAGCATTTTGGATAATAATAATCGAAGTATGCAATTGCGGTGTATTAGGGTTAGATTGTATGTCAACTAGTGTTTGACCGTCTGTCTACTATCAGTTAACGGTCCCTTTAACGGCGAGACCATTATTAGCCTGACATTATACTTTGGGGGCATTATCATCCAAAATGATCTCTTTTGGTTTTAAAATGAAGGTGGGGAAAATTAATTTAGGTCATCTTTGTTAATTAATCCAATTTTCGTGTAGAATGCTTACTTGTTCTTCATTTTAGACTACTCAAATTAAAATTACGACAGTAACAAAATACAAAAGTTCGGGACTTTTAAAACAAAGAAAAGAATACCAAAAAAAAAAAAATTCTGGTCAAAATTTAATCTCATTATGCTTAGAAATTTGAAGGAGATCAGCATAGTATTTGAGAATCCAAGCATGAACGATGTTCACTTCAATCTGCCGCTGCATTGTTAGCCAATCTGGATCATCTTTCTTTGCTGGCAATATATCTAAGCAATGTGAACCTGCTCCAATTAATTCACACACAAGTATTCAACAAAAAGCTAGTAAAATGATCAAATCAATTTTGTACTGTTGAGTGGCATTAGCGATCAAAGTTGGTCAATGAAGTTAAGTGATAAAAACGAAATTAGAAAGTATTTTTTTTATTATATGATGATTGTGCAAACTACTGGTTTATTTAATTGAAATTTTTAAATACTATATATATGTGTGTCTGTATGTGACATTTTGTGAATTGCCGTATTGTTACACAAAATCACATGAAAATTAATAACAATTTGTGATTCTAGTTTTTTTTCAATTTTACTAAAAAATAATTATAAGTTACGTACTATTTTTTGTAGGCACTGCTAATATGTTGTCTGATATACCTTCCAAGACCCTGTAATTAACCAGGAAAAAGAAAATATATAATTCCTTTTTTTAAAAAAAATTTTAATAGCATAAATTTATAGTAATTGTTAATTTTTAAGTAACTCCCAAAATCTTAAGCTTACCCAGCAGTACTGTAAGGATCATGAAGGCCATTAGAGAAAATAATATTACTACCGAACCTTTTTAAAACAACTCTTATATCCTGCAAATTAAAAAAGAGAGAGAGAGAGAGAGAGAAAAGGGACAAAAATGAGGTTAAATTTAAATTGAAGAAAAAAAGAAAGAAAGAGATGTATTACCAATGTGTTCTTGGAACCACTCCATAAGAACTCTTGCGTGAATCCATGTTTTCCTTTAGATTAAATGGTTCTGCCGGAAACATTGATTTGTTTTTACCAACACCAATTGGCATTACAATTTCGCTACATTTCTGCATGACAAACCAAAATAAACAATGAATAACAATATTTTTTTTATCAATTATAAATAGTGATATGACTAAAATTATTTAACGTTAGACAGATGTAAAAGTGAAAACGCATTCACCGTCAACTAAGTTGCAATTAGGGGTTGGGTTCAGTTTCATCTAAGACTTAATTTATATTAGATCGTTGGAGAGAAATGAGCTTATTTAATTACCTGCCAACCCCAGCCATTTAATGTTTCATCGGAAAAAAATTCGCCAATATTATAGCAAGATTTTTTCCCACTTGAAGCTACAATTCTTGAGAATATCCGGGCGAGGGTATCTGTGCCTTGTGAAGCTCCATCTATACAATTACAAACTTGATTTACTGGATAATTCGGAGGCCTATCATATTGAGCTGCTACGGTATACATGTTTTCTAAATAATGCTTCAATTCCGAAACACTCTTCAAAGGCCTGCAGAAATTTTAAGCTCATTCAATTAATAAACTTTACAGGACGGTTCTTTTCTAGTAAAAGTGTCCATATGTTATGAAATCTTGAACACAAATACTGTTATCCGAATTTTGCAAGAAATAAATTAGAACCAGATATAACATTTGCGTTGCAGTTAATTAAAAGAAGAAAATGTAGAGGGATATAAACGATGAGCAGAAAAGCAATGTGAATATTACTTGCAAGTTTTAAATTTTTTACTGAGGAAAGCAAGTCCATTTCTTTTGGCACCGGCTTTATCAATTGCCGCCCATGACCTTTTTATGGTTGCGTAGCAATTCTCACTGGCTTCCTGCGTCATTGATCAAGATTCAATAATTGATTTTCTTTTTAAAAGTAATCATATAATTTTAATTAATATATTAATTATTTTGTTTTGCTTACCCTAAAATCTGTAGTGACTCGAGAATAATATGCATCTGATGGTGTAATTTTATCAAAGTAGAGAATTGGAGCTGAAGACGCCACTTGTTACGGACTGCCCAATTCGCTAACCCAATTGACCACAATTTCGCGCTAGAGAGCCAACACAAGGCCAAGAGTGCTAGTTTGGCCCAATTTCAGAACATTCTAGGCAAATTTAGCACATGTGAGCTTGTAAATACTCTAGAATTCTTTATACAATTCCAGCACATGTAAATAGCTAGGAAATTGTAGAATTCTCTAGAATCTCTAGAGCTTGGCAAGCCTCCCCTATAAATATGGGATGGCATTAGGCATTTGCAACCAACAAACACAACAACAAGTATTGTAAGCAACTCAAGCATTGTAATATCTCTTTGTGCAGTACAAGCTTTCTCATTTGGCTCTATTGCTCTCTTCTCTAGTTCAAGAAGCTCTAGGCTTACTTAGCAACATTCGGCAAAGTTGTCTAAGTGCCGCACGGGTTAGCTACTCAAAATACTCCTCCCGTGACAAGTGGTATCAGAGTTAAGGTTTGCACGCACCCAAGTTAGCTCACGAGCAATGGTCAACCCTTCGAACGTAGCACAAGAGGGTGTTGTTGGTATGGATGTTCCACCAGAATCAAGCCGTGGCCGTAAGGGAGAGAGCGTGTTAGGCAAGACTCGTGGCAAGTCCAAGGCCCCATCCCTGGATGCGTTGGAGCCTCGTGTGACTACTATCGAAATTGCGTTGTCCGCCGCTCAAGAAAGCCTCGAGGGATTAGAGGAACGAGTGGATGATCTCGAAGGAGAATACGCCGAGTTCACGGTGGCAACAAAGGCTCTCATCCAAGAGCAAGCGAACACTCTTCGAGGTGAGTTTCATTCTTTTCATGATGAGTTACTCAAACTTCGTAGTTTTGTTCAGGATGAACTACGTACTATCCGTGCGGAAGTGGATGAAGTCCGCTCGGATTGGGCATGGCACAAGCGCACACTCTCCGCAAGTCCAGCTTCCGCAAACTCGAGTAATGCATGCCGCACGTGCCAAAACCCAACACATACGATGGCACACAAAATGCCACCATTGTGGACAATTTTCTCTTTGGGCTTGATCAATACTTCAATGCAGTGGGTGTACGAGACGAGGCATCGAAAATGGGCACTGCACCCACTTATCTTAGAGGCGCTGCACAACTATGGTGGCGTCGCAAGCATGGTGAGATAGGCAAGGGCATTTGCACCATCGACACTTAGGCCGAATTCAAGCAAGAACTTCAAAAGCAATTCGTCCTAAGCAATGAAGAGAAGGAAGCGCAAGCGCACTTATGTCGCATCAAGTAAATGGGTAGCATGTGAGACTACATCAACGAGTTTACAGCCCTTATGTTAGAGATAAGCGACATGTCCGACAAGGATTTACTCTTCTACTTCTAAGATGGCCTCAAGGATTGGGCCAAGACTGAGCTTGATAGGCGTGGTGTTCAAACACTTGATGACGTCATTGCCATTGCGAAATCACTCACTGGATACTCTACCCAATCCAAGGACAAAAAGGCCAACTAAGGCAAAGGTTGGGGAGAGAGTCACAAGGACAAGGGCAACAACCGCAAAGATTGGGGGCAGAAAAAGCCACCTAGCAACAAGAGTGGGCAAGGAAAATCAAAGGGCAAGAAGGAGGCACCAAAGCCGCGAAGCCCATGTTTCATATACAACGACCCCCATTTGATACGCGACTGTCCAGAGAAGAAGTCGCTCAATGCTCTTACTGCCCAACTTAAGAGTAAACCCTCAATGTCTACGGAAGAACCCCAACTCAACATGGGTTCTCTCCAATGCCTCGGCGCACTCAATTGCCAACGGCCCACACTTGTCAAGAAAGGACTCATGTATGTAAGCGCGAAGATAAATGGCTAGTCCGTTCGTTCGCTACTAGACACGGGAGCGACGTACAACTTTGTGTCAATAAACGAGGTCAAACGCTTAGGCCTCAAGGTCACCAAGGAAGGAGGTACAATAAAGGCAGTAAACTCACCCACCAAGTCAATTGCGGGAATTGCACAAGGCGTGCACTTAAAAGTCGATATGTGGAGTGAAAAGCTCAATTTCTTCATCGTGCCCATGGATGATTTCAAGATGGTCCTCGGCATGGACTTCATCGACCAAGTCCATGCCTTTCCGCTGCTCGCTACAAACTCCCTAAGCATCCTCGACAGGAGCAAAGCACGCATGGTACCCACAGAGCGAAGCAAGTCTGAAGAAAAAACACTCTCCGCCATGCATTTCAAAATGACTTTCAAGAAGGATCCAAGCTTCTTGGTCTCCATTCGGGAACACCAACCGAAAGAAGGAAACGACCACATGCGGAGCAAGCGGCGGAACCTCCCTAAGAGTAAAGCACAAGAAGACTAATGACAAATCACGAAACAAGTTCCTAAAGGAGTAAGGACGAGATCGCGACGAGGACGCCGCGAGTTTAGGTGGGGAAGGATGTTACAAACCGCCCAATTCGCTAGCCCAATTGCCCACAATTTCGGGCTAGAGAGCCAACACAAGGCCAAGAGTGCTAGCTTGGCCTAATTTCGGAACATTCTAGGCAAATCTAGCACATGTGAGCTTGTAAATACTCTAGAATTCTCTATACAATTCCAGCACATATAAATAGCTAGGAAATTGTAGAATTCTCTAGAATCTCTAGAGCTTGGCAAGCCGTCCCTATAAATGCATTTGCATCCCACAAACACAACAACAAGCATTCTAAGCAACTCAAGCATTGTAATATCTCTTTGTGCAGTACAAGCTTTCTCATTCGGCTTTGTTGCTCTCTTCTCTAGTTCGAGAAGCTCTAAGCTTACTTAGCAACATTTGGCAAAGTTGTCTAAGTGCCGCACGGGTTAACTGCATAAAATACTCATCCCGTGACACACTGCTCCCAATGCAATATGAGGATATTTCAAGCGAAACCATGCAGCAAGCACTGATGTATGACAACAAATCCGTAGACAAAATAGTTTGTATCATAATTGATATAATAAATGATGTGATATTGACACAAAATGTGATTTGTTAATTAATATAAAGTAACTTCCTGCAGATCCTCCAACAACAATAATTAGAGATGTTTTAGCAGATAATTTTTCCTTGATATGTAAGAGAATCTCTGCATAATTTGCCAAAGCTTGAGCTGAGTTGAAATGTCCACGCAGAGTTGCATTCTTTAGGGCATCTTCACTTGAAACAAATGGTACCGATTTCCCATAAAAATGATGGTGCACAAAGAAATTAATCATCAAATTACAACAAATATTTCACCCAATGTATCACCAATAAGGTCACATTTACCCTTTACCACTGTATTTCTTTCGCTAGTATTCTAACAACGTAGACAAAATGTGGCATTAAACCTTTGTCAAGGACCCAAATAATAGAAATAAATTTTAAAAAGATGAAAGTGTCAATTTCTATGCAAAGCAAAGCAAAAATCAAAAGGCCTTTTATACTCATCTCTATATAAACTTGTGAAGCTTTAAATCGATGAGCATTATCAGAAAGCCATCCAATGCCACAAAGGTCATCATCAAGACTGCTCTCTTCACTAAGATAACCTAAAATTGGTGCGGCGCGGCTCCACCACCGCCACCCCAATGCTTAAAGTTCAACACATATCTCTGCGGGAATGTTAAATAACTTTCTGGATTATAATTAAAGTGATCGAGTGTTTGATCATAATAGAAAGTTTTGAGATCACTCTTTGGTTCTGAAGAAGTTAAATTTTCACTAGGGTTTTGAAAAATATTAATTCTACAAAGAACACCAAGCTTCAGGATGTACTTCAATAATGTAAGGGAAGCCAATTTTGTGTGAAGAAGAATAAACAAGAGCCATGCAAGGCAGTGAACTTTGATTTTGAGGGCTTTCATGGTAGAGTTTTGGCTTAAAGATTAGTGGGACAAGTGAGTATGATGCTTATGTAGTAAATATAAATAGAGTATTTGAGATTTTCTCCAAAATTCCTTCAATATCGATGTGTTTGTTAAAATGTTCTAGATTTGTTAATTGTTATTATCTTGATAAAATTATGCATATGTACTATGTCCCCGAGATTTGATTGATCATTTGATTGTAACTAATTTCTGAACTTTGATTGTATTCTTTTATTATAATCATGAAAAAAAGTATTTACATCCCTTTGGGACATGTAAACCTTCAAGTTTTAAAAGAAGAATACCAGTACCTCCTTTTTTTTTTTACCACAGTACCTTTTGAATATAGGAATTAAAAAATTAACTTTAATTTTTTTAATGAATAAAAATGTAATATAGATAATATATTTTCCCTCATAATTATGATATGTAATATGGAAGGATTCGAATTAATAAAAACAAGGAAAAGAAAAGAATTTAGAGAAAAGAGTAGCTCTGGGAAATAAATTATCTCAATCCCCTCTATTCAAATAACTTCTAGATTTTTTTATAGGAGCCAATTGGAAATAGTTTAGGATCCTCTCTCAGTGTTTTTCTCTCCTAATCTCTCCTATCCTCTCTCAGTGTTTTTCTCTCATAATCTCTCCTAGTCTTTCAAGTTCAATGGAAAAAGCTAATTTAATTGTAAATAAAATAAATAAAGTTGGTTTAATTATCAACATCAAAATCTTAAATCCAATCTTGCCCACTTATTTGACTAAGAGAGATTAGGAAAGAAAAAAACAACAGAAGAGGATCCTTGTCTATTGGAAACACACGATCTGCATTACTAACTACACTACTACCAGCCCTTAAGGGAGTGGTCAAGTTGGTAATAACATGAAACTTACAGTAGTTGACCATCTAGGTTTGAAAAAAATTTAAAAAAATTTGAGCTTTGCCCACCTTCTTACTTTAAAATAAAAAGAAGAAAAAAAACTACACTTCTACAAACAATGGATATATTAAACAGTAATATATGAAACAAAGGAAACAGTGGGAACAATGGGTAATATTGCATACGTAGTTAGTGGACCACA
Source organism: Citrus glauca (assembly GCA_029633175.1). Taxonomy (NCBI): domain Eukaryota; kingdom Viridiplantae; phylum Streptophyta; class Magnoliopsida; order Sapindales; family Rutaceae; genus Citrus; species Citrus glauca. Next base: position 6,378,818 of record JAQOOD010000004.1, on the reverse strand, counting down.
TGTCAAGCATGTTTTGTTTAAGCACAACTAATGACTATGTCCTTGGTTCCTCTACTCAAGCATGTCTTTACTTAAGTTATATGGGAAGCTTGTTAATTGCATGGATTAGTGCTTATCTTTTGGAGACATATCATTCCCCACCCTATAACAAGTGTTCTTCTTAAGTATCTTCTTTGACTAGTGCTCCATCTTTTTCAACTAGTATCGGGTGTTGTGAATGATAAAGAATCTTCAATTATGAACAGCAACAGGCTTTGGCAATGGTGGCCAGGAATATATTTCTTGTCATAATAATAACATAGCCCTTTTTCACGATGAGCCCATGCTTTTTGGTTAGTCAACCGATGGATAGGAAGAGGAGCAGTGACATTGGTTGTTTGGTGTACTTTAGAAGGGGGCATAAGATCCCTACAGAACTATTTGGGATTGGTTACTACATCATGGAAATAGGTGCTGGTTGATAAAAGTGACCAGTGTGTCAGTCGAGTGAATTCCGCTCCTCAATTAGCCTTGCACACTAGTGGTGTCAGCCAAGCAATTAGCCTTCACTTATGTGGGAAGCTTGTTAATTGCATGGATTAGTGCTTATCTTTTGGAGACATCATTCCCCACCCCATAACAAGTGTTCTTCTTAAGTATCTTCTTTGACTAGTGCTCCATCTTTTTCAACTAGTATCGGGTGTTGTGAATAACAAAAGAATCTTCAATTATGAACAGCAACTAGCTTTGGCAATGGTGGCCAGGAATATATTTCTTGTCATAATAATAATTATGAGCATAATTTATATACATATTTTATTCTTAATTATTTAATTATTAGTTATATTTATTTGTTATTTTTAATTAATTGAATTGTTTTATTGAATAGAGAATTAATTGGAGATTATGGATAAAAAGAGCATAAAGGAGTTCAATTTGTGAGCATTAAAGATTAATTGATTTGGAAGCAATTAGACATACGTGCATGTGGAAGAAGCCGAAGCCAATAAATTGAATTCTCCATGCTCGTGCAAACAAAGAAGAAAGTTAAAGCTAAATTAGGCATCACAAAACAACAAAGCTTTTAATTAAGCCTTTGAATGGAAATTCAAAGTAGAATAGAGGAAGGAAATCAATAGCTTTTGGCTTTTATTATTTTCAAACGTGGCAGTCTTAGACCTTTAGCTTGTAAGAGTTGGTTTAGTTATTAGAATCACAATAGGATTCTGTGGCCAAGCAATATAAAAGGGAGTTTTGCTTTTGAATTGAAAAAAAAAATTGAAACGAAAGGAAGAAGGAGACGCAAGGCTGGGCAGAGAAGAAGAATAGCGAGAGCAGCAATAATTCAGCTTCTCCAAGGCTGTTTTTATTTGCTTTGTTTCTCTCAATTCAAGTATGTCTAACTAATTTTCTTATACCGAGGTTAATGATGAAACCCTATTCAATGAAATAATTATCTTTTTATTTATTTATTCCCTATATACGTTCTTTAATTATTATGGTTTTTATTTCATATGATTAATTGAATGTTAATAAAATCTTTTCATCAATTCTGTCATGCATTATTGCTTGTTAGGATTAATATTTGATTAAATCTATGTTTAGATTTATAAAATTTATACATGATTATCTTTGATTCTATGTCTTTCATTAAATTGTTTACATAGAGTACTTAGGAAACTTTGACTCTTTGTTACTCAATATATTTACATGGGATGCTTAGATGTCATACTATTAAGCAGAAAAGAACCTATATTAGATTTAATTACTTGGGCTTAATTGTTATATCCTTGAAATAACATACATTGATTTCGAGTTGTCACTCTAAAATTGGGGATTAATTAATAATTAGATAGTTACTAGTTGAATAGTGGTAGATTTTAAAACCTTGGTAATTTTTATCTTATTGAATTCTCCTTTATTTTAATTGTTTCCTTAGTTTAATTAGTTTAATTTCTCTTAAAACTCAATTTGATCAATTGGGTTAGAATGAATATTAATTTTAGATTTAAATTAGACTTTTCAATTTATAAGAATCCCTGTGGGTTCGACCTCGTTACCATTATTCTATTTCTAAATTCGTGCGCTTGTGAGTATATTAAAATGTTCACAACAACTAACGTAGCCCTTTTTCACGATGAGCCCATGCTTTTTGGTTAATCAACCGCTGGATGGGAAGAGGAGCAGTGATATTGGTTGTTTGGTGTACTTTAGGAGGGGGCCTAAGATCCCTACAGAACTATTTGGGATTGGTTACTACATCATGGAAATAGGTGATGGTTGATAAAAGCGACCAGTGTGTTGGTCGAGTGAATTCCGCTCCTCAATTAGCCTTGCACACCAGTGGTGTCAGCCAAGCTAGAAGACTGTTAAATCTTGATATTTAGTCGTATCTTATTCTAAAGACCTGCCATGAACCAACCAACTAAAAAAGTTTTAGGTTAGCCATCAACCTGATCTGAAAGTTTTTCAAAAGTTTCGTGATACTCGACCAATGCAGAAGTTTGTTTTGTCAAAGTTTCAAAAGAGAGCTTATAATTTGTTGGACCAAAAAGGAGCCAGATCGCTTTGGTAAACTTGATCAAAGTCTATGTTACATATAATGTAATATACAGCGAACCAAGAGTTGTCGCCCATAACAATCCAATTGTTTCACATGCTGCAACTTTTTGATTTTGAGTGACAATTCTAGAGTTGTTGTATGTTACATATAATGTAACATAACGCGACCCTCAATTGGATAGCGTGCATTTAAATTAAGTTAAACTATAATATTTAAGTCAATCAATTATATCTACCATTGACTTGGATATAAATCATTAGATCTAAAAATATGTATGTTGTCATATAAATGAATAATTAGTGGGAATTATTAATTGTTTTATATATTTAAAAAAAAGTGTTTTATCATGTACAAACTACAAAACCGTCCTACGCAAGTTAGGACACCTAAAAGCCCAAATCAGCCCCTAAACTAAGGCTCTCCCTTCGTGGGCTTTCCAGCCCACAACAGTGAGGGTCTAACAATAACTAGCTAGCCATTTCGTCAAAAATGAGGACTACCATTCATAAGGCAAGAACATTCACTCTCTTTATTTAATCCACGCAATTGATCCAATGTTAACAGAATAGAATGAAGTGTTGATGTTTCTGCTTTAGCCTTAAAGGATTAATTCCTCTGAAGATCAATTAAGGTGGTGCAGCATCCGTACAAAATCGACGAACTAATGATATTACAAGGTAACAACATTCATTCTTAACTTCCTTGCCTGAAAAGGGTTAAAAAATCTTTGTTGTTTTGATTATGAACTGTGATTGATCAGTTAAAGAAATTTTTCCACGAGCAGAGGAAAAAATCTTTGTTGTTTGGAGGAATTCCTTTGAACATTTTTTTAAAAAATAATTAGCTGATTTCCTGAAAACTATTTGTAGTTGATTGCATGTACTTGTAGGAAATTAATGCGTAATATAAAATTCTAATTTAAACAAAAAGGTTAAACTAAACGTAGTTTAAAAATGCTTTGAGAATGAAAACGATTTTGCTGCTTGAAGCTGAAGGATTTCATTCATTACATTACCATTTATGGTACGGTTGTGTTGTTGTTACATCAAGAAAACTTAGAAAATAACCTCCTTATATATACAGTGATTACTAACTTTGTTTTAAATTTTTTTTTGGTAGAAAAAATAATATATCCTATCCTTTGAATAATTGAATTCCACCTTGAGCTATAGAATGATCCCCTTAAGATCTATGGCACGTCAAGTCTATTTAGGAAATAGGAAATATAATTCAGTTGGTTTAATTATTTTGGGTTTAATGAGGGTCTGGAAGCATACAAGGAGTTATTTAGGAAGCAAATTAATGAAGACCTGCCAGCTTGGACTGCATAAATCAAGTAAACTGGACATGGTTGATTTGTGAAGATTGTATGCTTGCTTGCAGTCTAAGAATTGGCCACTCGATCGTTATGTAAAGGGCTCGCAATTTGTACTTCGGTGGCTTGATGAACTAGACCGTATGCAAATCTTTTTCATACTTTTTTTTTCTTTTTTTTTTAAGGTAAACCAAATCCATTTTTATTCCTGTTCGATTAACCAATCCGTCAAATTTTGTTAGTGCTCTCTCTTCCATTATTTTTTATTAGGATAGTAATATATAAAATAAATCTAAATATTTTTATAATCCCAAAATGTCACGTCCATAACTAAATTTGTGTTGGTTTATACTGATGTCGGCGAACAGATATAGCGTGTACTAGAAGAAACATTCCCCATAGTTACTATTTAGGTTTCCATCATATAAAGAACTTATTTTCTTCACCAATAAGTTACAACCTTAAAAGGAAAAAGCTTTATTATAGTTTAAAAAGATACGAGTTTCCCAATTGCATTTCATGAAAAAATTAAAGCCTTAAAAGGGAACATAATTATTATAGATATTAAAAAACAAAAAAAAACTAGTTTCCCATAAAGTAATAAACCTTAATTTGAATAAACTTTAATCTTTAAAATTATAAAATATCATGATTTTCACATCATAATTGAGAGAAAATATATCTTGATCCATAGTAATTTTTCTTGATCAAATCTCACCGCTAAGAGTTAAAGATTAGCAAAATTAATTATCTTTCTTGACCCCTTAGAGTGACTTACTCTCTGATGAAGAGAAAATTAATGTGATATCTTTTTATATATTGGGTGGAGAGATGACCAATTTTAATAAAACCTTAATTTCCACTTGCCATCAAAGTAGACAGTTAATTTTTTTCAATTGACCAATAGGATTTCAATCAATAATTTATTTTATTATTACTAATTTAATAATGTGACACGTGAGCCACTATAAAATATTTCAACATATGTGTGTGTCTCTCTCTGTACATATATATGTGTGTCTGTATGTATATTTGTCTTTGTTTGGCACACAAACAAATTTAGGGTGCATTTGGGGGGTAGCTGTTTCACCCCTTATATTCTTACAGACCGTGTTGTGATAGTTCAGTTGGCTTGCCAACAATTTTTACCTTGCGCATAGGCATACACACTCTCTTTGTTTTCACAGTCAATGGAATTCAAGTTAAACAATGATATTTAAATCGTCATTTATATCTACTATTGAATTGGATATAAATCATTAGATATACTGAAAAATATGTGTGTCATCATATAAATGAATAATAAGTAGGATTACTAATTATTTTACCACAATTAAATGAAATATGCTTTCAGCAGGATTTCCTAAGAATTGTTGGATAGTGAAGTGTTGTGGTTTTTAAGATACAATTGTAGAATAAAAAATATAACTACCTAAAAGAAAGTTATGATGGTGTGTTTACTAATTAAAAATGGGAATGAAATGAGAGAATAAATGAAATGAGAGAATAAGATTTATTAACTTGTTTACTTCCAGAATAAAGAGGGAATGAAAATGAAATTTGAGTGGACTCAATAAATTTGGAATGTAAAATGGGAATCTTGTTCCCAAGTGGGGATGTGAGAATAGGAAGTGAATTGATATTTGTACCCTTAGTGAAAATAATTTTTTTAAAAACTCGTTTAATAGTAGTAGTAGTAGCAGCAACAACAGCAGCAATAGTAGTAATAATAATAATAATTTTCAATATCATTGTTATTATTATTATAAATTATTATTACAATAATAAAAAATAATGATCATAATCAACTTAGATTATTTTAGTATCTTTCAACAATCAATTGCACGCGGTTGATTTGTGAAGATTGCATGCTAATAACTATTGCATTTAAGTTAAGAGATCATTTGCAGGTTTGCTTGCAATCTAAGAATTGGTCACTTGATCAAGTGCCTTTATATAAAGACTGCAATGACAATTAATATTCGGCTTTTCATCTAAAACAACTCTTTATGTCTTTCCCATCCTAATGGACCTAACATGCGTTTGGGGCATCGCATGCTACCACGATGCAACTGCTCTCCACCGTTTTATTCTGGAAGAATATTTTTTAGAATATAGGATGGAAAACAACTGTTTCAAACACACTCTTAATCTATATTCTACAAGCATACTAAATTTAATAATTAATTTCTTCCGTTGAAAAGGTATTTACAACAATGAAAGAATCTCACATCAAGAAAACGAGTGCGATTTGAGTATTTGCTAAGGAAATTTAATTAATTGATTTAATTGTAAGTAGTGGAAAAAATGAGAGGGAGTTGTAATTTTTCTATATTTATTGAGTTATTTAATATATATATATATATATATATATATATATATATATTAGCACTATATTTTTTTTATTGAAATAGTAATATATAAAATAAAGTAATGATTATGTAGAGTTATTTCATTATAGTACACTATTTTATAACCATACAATTAAAAAAATAAACAATAAAAAATAAATTAACACCTTGATTGTGTGGTTATTAACTTACATGCTTTACGGTGGACGGTAGTCGGATCAGGGATGACAAAAATTTCTACGGGGACGGATACCCTCATGGATTTTTCCCATTCGGAGAGAACGGGGATGAGGTGGAATCCCTATCCCCTACCCATTTTCCCATTTTAATTTTTATTTTTAAAATTACTAATAAATAACAAAATTATAAATATTGTTAAAAATAATAAATATCAAAATAGTTGTATGTTGGAAAAGTGTTCATCCTTTGCTGGGAATTAGTGGAAGAGTATTAATTGAAGTTTTCACTAATTGTTTATTACTTTGATTATACTAGTAGTAGTTCTTGTACTAGATTTACAGGGGATTCTTATAAGAAACCAACCAAATGGATGACATGTTTTGATGATTATGTAAACAATGGAGATTATGCAGTTGTTGCAGATGAATTAGATTCATATTTGGATGAGAAAGTTATACCCCAGATGGAAGATTTTAATATTTTGAGTTGGTGGAAGACAAATGCTAATAGGTATCCTACATTAGCTCAAATTGCTAGAGATATTCTAGCAATTCCAATTACAACAGTTGCTTTTGGATCAGCTTTTAGCACCAGTGGTAGAGTTGTGAGCCAATACCGTAACAAACTTCATCCAAGCACATTGGAGACCTTAATGTGCTGTCAAAGTTGGTTACAAGCTTACAATAGCAGTATGAGTTTATTTTCTATTGTAATTATATTATACAGTTATTAATATTTGCACTTATAAGTTACGTTACTTATATTATTTTCATTGTTTTAGGTTTGAAATATGAGACTATCTCTCAATTTGCCACATTTCTCGAGGAAGAACATGAGGAGCAGGACGAGTAGGAGGTAAATAGTTTTATTAAAAATATTAATTAAGTATATACATTTATTTCATTTATTTTATTACTGATATAAAATTTTTTTTATTATAGGATTATGAAGATTGAGTCATTGACAAAGATAATTATTTTAATAATTTATATTTTGAAAGTGACTTTATAATGGATCAATATTAATGTAAGATAAATTTTGAACATTATTTTTATTTGAATTTTTTATTTTAATATAATTAATTTAAAATCAAAAATAAAAAAATATATTAAATTATTAGTTATTCAGAGATCGGGAACCTTCAAAGATTCTTGTTATTATTCAAAAAAAAAATAAAAATTCTCTCAAATAATTTAAAAAAAAAACAAAAATATATATAAAATATCAAAAATAAATATAAAGATTGATCCCTCCTCCCCTCCCTGTTGCCATCCTAAGTCGGACTGAGGTCTCCTTACAGTCCGACAAAGTCAAAGGATCCAGAACTTATATAAGGTTGACGCACACATGTCGGCCACCAAATTTTGGCGCGTGAAGAAACACCCTTCCCAGTTCCCAGTTTCCATTTAACTCGAAGCTCATATCTTTCTTCACGAATAAGTTAAAGCCTTAAAAGGGGAAAGCATTATTATAGTTTTAAAAAAAAAAAAAACGAGTTTCCTAATTGCAAACGTCGCATACATTTATATGTACTTTCATTCGTCTTCGTTGGGCATACAGACAGACTGAAACCCACTTGACAGGCTCGCCGACGAGTTACATTGCAAGTAGACAACACGCACTCACTTTCTTTCCACAGTCCATGGAGTTCAAGTTCGGGCGAATTGACGGCAGAACGGCGCCGTCTCGGTCGTCTCCTTCTGCGTCATCTCAGAGCTCGAGCTACTCATCTGATGATCAAGCACGTCGAGGAGGTCCGTTTAGATCTCCCTCACAATCGTCATTATCCTCTATTTGCTTACTGAAAACAGAAAACTAAAAGAAAAATAAAGGACATATACATATTTATATATAGACGTTTGCTTTCAGTAATGTCGTAATTTTGAGAATTGCCTCGAATTGTGATCCAAATGCTTTATGGAAAAATTTATTTCAGAACATTAAATGCTTTTGCACTTGAAATCAAATAACGTAGCTTGCCATCTTGAATTAACATAAACAATCTCTTTCCAGGTAACTACTCAATGGGGGCCGATTTGTTGAAAAATCCAAGACTCCTTTACACGCTCCAGCGTGAGATTGAGAACGAGATAATCAGGCATGAAATAATTGCCGCAGAAATTGAGCGCCGGCGATTGCCTGAAGAAGAGGCGAGAAGAGAGCTGATGGTTGAAAGAGAGATGGCAATGCATAGAGCAAGAGATATGGGGCTGTCAATTGATGACAGGCTCTTGATGCAACTACACACAAGGTACCCGTGGTTACCATTTAGTAGGAATCTCGGCCTGCGATTTGGACATGATGTACTGCCTTCTACTCCGCCGCATTTTTCACATGGGCTTTGGAGTGGCTTGGACGTTAACAAGAAGGATGAACTGACTATGCTGGTCGGTATTCAATTTTACTTCTTCACATGGTTTATCTATTTATTTATTTTGGTGTCAATGAGTATATTTGTCTTCAGTATTGTTTAATGATTTTATTATATGGAATCTGGTTTGCTACAAGTTTGATGGAATTGATTCAATCAGGTGCATCAAAAATTCTGTCTCAAGGGGGCATCATTTTGATTGATCAAGGAGATTTTTCTCCCCTGGTTACTGTAGCTGCATTTTTTCATTACAATGATTTGTTATGTCGGCATTACTGTAATCTGGGCAGAAAATAACCTGAGATTGATGACTTTGCTGATTGCTTAGATTTTGATTTTTGGTGCCCTAGTTTACTTGGGGAACTCTACCCTATGTATAAACGGCAGACTCTTGCACATGCCTTGCATTAGTATAGAATGAAAGCATGATCAAAATACACCATGTAGAATGAAAATGAATAATATTGTACCAATTCTCTGGGACTAGAACCTTGCTTGGATCATGCTTTCATTGTTTATTTTCCTTGTGCACACTGTCCTTTTGCTCTACTTTTGCTCGTATTTCATGTCTAAACTTTTTGGATATTTTTCTTGTTACTGAGGTTTTAGCTTAGATACTGAGGTAGATGGATTACGGTAGCTATTAAGTTTAAATAACACAATATAACGAACAAGATTGTATTTCTTGTTACTTTTCTGATGCATTCTAGGACTTCCCTGTGGACCTTTGCTCATTTTTATTTTTTATTTTGATACTTATGAAACTTGGTAAGTCTTGTTTTGATTTATTAGAGATTTTCTGCTGATGGAAAATTTCAGAAGAAAGTAGTAACAATACAGAGCTTAGTAACTGGGGGGAGTTCAAAATGATAATTTTTGATTTTTGATTTATGAAAATTGAAAAATAAATAGAGAAAAAGTGAGTTTGCTTCGTGTTGGTTTCTTCATCCTCTCCAATTGAAATACTCTGTAATGACTTTGTTTCTCTTAAACCCTTATTCATCGAAGTTACTCTTTACATGTCTATTTGAATGGCTCTATCCCGCACTTACCTGCTTTGAACATAGAACAAGTCGAATTTGGCTGTGTATAGCTGACATGGATTTGAATGTTATTAGGAGGTCTTTGCTTGGAGATTCCCATGTCCATTCTTAGTGGTATAGGCCTTAGTCTTGATACACAGGTGAAAAGTTTGTTGGGGAGTACATGTGGACTCACTATCTCGATTTAGTTCCAAACATCTTAGCATTTGATTATTTATGTTGGTTTCACAAGCTAAGTTTGGTTGGTCAACTCGGGCACATGAGAGAGTTTGTGTAACTCTTGACTATGCATGGAAATGCCAATGTCTGTGGCTTTAAAATTTGGGCAGTGAGGACATGTGATCCCGCATAACCTGGAATCACTGTGTCTCTGAACATTTTTCCTCCTAGTATTAACTATTTAAATATACTTCTACATTCCTACCTTTTTTAAGAATTCAAAATTTAAAATAAAATTAGTGTGCTTTATTATTTTGTAAACAAATTCTTTCATCTGCACTACATTAGCAGATGATGGAGCTCACGGGGAATATTTTGCATTTTTACCATTGATGTGGAAACTAATACAGGGCATCATGGTTACTGTGTTTGTCTCATTTGCAGGGTAAGCCCGATTCCAATTTTTGTGGATCAAAGCCGAAAGCTGCCACGCCACCTTCAGGCTCTGGAGGGTACCCTTCAACAAGTTTAAATAAACCCAAGGAGTGGAGTTGTGCCCTCTGTCGGTTCAGTGCTACTACCGAGAGAGGTCTAGATGTGCATCTTCAAGGTACGAAGCACAAGGCCAAGGCAGCAGCACTACTTAGAAATAAGAAAATGTTCTGTAAGAGAGGTCTAGATGAGTGTCTTCGAGGTAAGAAGCGCAAGGTCAAGGTATCAAAACTACTTGGAGATAAGAAAATGTGCAGTAACTCCACTTCTAGATCAAAACAATTTACAGAAAGCAGAGGTTGTGCTGGCCAAAAAATGAAGACTAAAGTGCAAGAGGAATCAGTTAACGCTAATAAGACTGTTGGCGGTTTAAACCAGAAAGTGAAGGGTGCTCTAGATGAGCATCCTCCTCAAGGTAAGAAGCACAAGGGCAAGGTAGCAAGACTACTTAGAGATAAGAAAATGTGCAGTAACTCCACTTCATCTACGTCAAAAAACTCTATAGAAAGCAGAGGTGGTGCTGGCCAAAAAATGAAGACTAAAGTGCAAAAGGAATCAGTTAAAGCTAATAAAACTGTTGGTGGCTTAAACCAGAAAGTGAAGGGTGGTCTACATGAGCTTCCTCAAGGTAAGAAGCACAAGGCCAAGGTAGCAAGATTACTTAGAGATAAGAAAATGTGCAGTAACTCCATTTCTTCTACGTCAAAAAAATCTACAGAAAGCAGAGGTGGTGCTGGCCAAAAAATGAAGATTAATATGCAAGAGGAATCAGTAAAAGCTAATAAAACTGTTATTGGTTTAGACCAGAAAGTGAATGGTGGTCTAGATCAGTGTCCTCAAGTTAAGAAGCATAAGGTCAAGGAAGGACTACCTGGAGTGCAGAAGTGGGGAAAAAAATATACAGAAAGCAGAGATAGTGCTGGCCAAGAAATGAAGGCTAAAGCAGAAAAGGGGTCCGTTAGAGCAAATAAAACTGTTGTTGGTTTAGACCAGAAAGGGAAGGGTGGTCAAGCCCTGCAGGTTAAGCCCTATCCCAACCTTTGTGGATCAAAGCAGGAAGCTGCCACACTACCAGCAGATTCTAGAAAGCTCCGTTTGATGGGTTTAAAGAAACCCATGCATTGGAGTTGTGCCCTCTGTCAGGTCAGTGCTACTAGCAAGGGAGAACTAGTTAAGCATCTTCAAGGTGAGAAGCACAAGGCCAAGGAAGAAGAACTACTTGGAGCTCAGAAGGGGACCAAAAAATCTACTGAAAGCAGAGATATTGCTGGCCAAGAATTGAAGACTAAGGTAGAAGAGAAATCCCTTAAAGCTAATAAAACTGTTGTTGGTTCAGACCAGAAAGGGAAGGGTGGTCAAGCCCTACAGGTTAAGCACTATCCCAATCTTTGTGGATCAAAGCAGGAAGCTGGCGCACTACCAGCAGATTCTGGAAAGCACCGTTTGACGACTTTAAAGAAACCCATGCATTGGAGTTGTGCTCTCTGTCAGGTCAGCGCTACTAGCAAGAGAGGTCTAGATGAGCATCTTCAAGGTAAGAAGCACAAGGCCAAGGAAGAAGGACTTGATAGGGGGAAGAAACACATGGCTCGGTCTAATGAATCTGAGAAAAATGATGAAGTCGTCCCCCTCACCACCAGCACGACAATTGTGACACCATTAGAGCCTACTGAGAAGGTTGAAGATGAAGATGTAGTGGCCAAAGAATCGAATGAAGAAACAGCAGACAGTGTTATTGAGAGTGCTGAAGATGAAGAGGTGGTGGTCTATAGAGGAAGACAAAGTGGGCCCGGCGCAGCAGACTCCTTGTTATGCTGAGGGTAAAGCTCTAACTATTATTTTGCACTTGCACTTCATTTTGAGTGTCTTAAAACCAGCTGCACCTCACTTTATCTTTTGAAGACTAGGAAATCTGAAAAATAAATTTAAGTGAATTCTTCCATCTCTTTATATATGGATTTGAAGGAACCGATTGATGAAGCCTATAAATTCAAGCGACGATAGTGCAATGGGGTTCATGCGCTGTTCTCTACCATCCAGTCTTGGTAAACAGCTCGAAAAAATGAAGTGCAGATACTATTAGATCTACTCTCTTTGAAAGTGCTTCGTACATGCATGTTTGTCACTGCAATGTTGTCATAGTCTCGTAAAGCTGATTCTTCACAATTCAGACATTCACTCGTGAATTCTTTCAAATTTAGAGCTGTTCTCCATAGCTACCTCATTAGAAAACAAGTCATGACATAAGACTTATCGACTCAAAGCCGAATTTTCTCGATCATGACCTAACATCTGTTTATCTTGTGCCAGCAGGTGGTTGGATACCACTATCCCCAACTTGTGCAGAAGCTTCCTGACCTTTGTATGTCATCAGCAGTGGGTGCCGGATGTTTGATCAGATCGGCTAAATTATGAACTTATAAAAAACTAATATATTAAACAACGCGGCACCAAAAACGTCCTCCTAAACAAAATATGTATCTATTTTGTAAAACGAGTCAATAATTAATACGAGAATTTACTCTTTTGACTGGTAGAGATACAACCTTAATATGCTGGTTAATTCAGCTCATTGAGAGGGAGACAATTAGACAAACATTATTTTATAAGAGTGAACTGCTAAAGTACTATCTTTACCAGAGAGATTAATGTTGCCGTTCGCACTTTACAGTAACATTTGTTTAATTGCAACTCAATACAGGAATTGAACGTGTAAATGGAATTAATAATACTAAGGGAGAGAATTCGTCGAACTCATAATATATGATGCTACATTGCTGCCATTTAAGAATTTCATAGCCAACTAACAGTCACCTTTATTGGAAAATCCCACAAGAATTGGAAGCAATCACATGCGTGAACAATTATATTATTCGTATCCATAATTAGATATCACATTCATCAATTAAATATGTTTTTTTCAGATAAATTGATATATTAGAGTATTACTAAAAGACTCTGTAAATAAGATTTTATTAATTATTTGAAGAGTCAGCTCAATATTTAAGGCTCCAAAAGACACTTAAATTAAGATTATTCAAATAAGAAATGATTTTCTCCCTTCAAATTTAGAGAGTTGATTTCTCTCTCTTTAATTTATAATTTATTACTTTTTATTGGAGAAAAAGACAAAAGTGCTTTAATTGCTATTGACTTTTTCTTTAAAAAAAATAATTATTTGATTAAAATAATATTAAGTTATTTATATTTGAAGAGTTTTTTTGAGAATATCATATTTTTTTACCCTTTTATTTACCACATAGGTAAGCAAATAGATATTTGAAGAGTAAAATTTATAGAGTCTTTTAGAGATGCTCATACAATTAGAGCTTCATCAGTATTTTCAATTAGAAATTTGATCCAAACTCTCCTTAATAATTTTATTATGGTGGAGCCTAAAAGTCGACCCTCGTTTAATAATGGAGTAAGATATATTCTACTCTAAATGCGAGAAGATAGATAGACCCCTACTAAAAAAATGAGTGGAGTCCCAACCAACACATGCGCTCAAGGTTCTAATTGAAATTTTATTTACGTTGCTTAGTTTCTAAGTTCCAAAATTGAAATTTCATGTAAAGATTTTTGCATTGGTGTCTTGTTGCGACCAATAAATTCGTTAGGTGCCTTGTGGGTCGCACTTCGTTTGAGAAAGCAAGCATGAAAATGACACTTTTGAAACAAGAATAATGAGAGGCGTGGGTCTAATAAATCAATCAGTTTTATATTTTTATCCAAGAATGAAGATAGCGATGAGAGGAGCTCTCCTGTATGTTTTTTTATTAGAGGTGTTCGCAGATCGAATTTTATGAATTGGACATTAATTAATATCCATTTCACGATTTTGAGGACTATAAATTTTTAATTCAATTCAATTCACGGATTACTGAAATTCAATCCAAATCCAATCTATTAGTTTGCAGATCGGATGCGAATTTGACATAATCCGTATCTAATTCACCATTTTGCGAATTGGTTTGCAGACTAAAAATTTTTAATTTCGTACTATCCATGAACTAATTAAATAAAAATTGATATAAAAATGATTTTCTTACTAATCAAATTCAAGATTAAATAAGATTCAAATAAATCAACTACTTAAATAAAGCTAGAAAATACATTCAAAATTTCAAAATATAACACACTAAAAAGAAAAAAAATGATTTGTTTACATTAGTATATGAAAATTAACTGCTTAGGAAGTTATATTTGTTTATTTAATTATTTTTACTTTATGTTATTATTGGATAAGATATAATATGGTGTAAATTAACTATATTATAACTTATTTATTTATTAGTAAGTACTAATGCTATATTTATAAGTTAAATTTCATTAAATAAATGTTTTTTAATGGATTTGCAAATTTACAGAAGTAAATCCATATCTAATCTACCAATTGCGGATTTTCAATCCACCAATCAACGGATCAGATTTTTATAAATTGTATTTCTACGGATCAAACAAATTGAGTATATCGGATTGAATTGTGAACAGTCATATTTTTCGTTGGTACTCCTTGTGCCACCACTCTAAAGCTATAAACCTCAAATTTCTCCGTCATAGTCATGATGTAAGTAAGTTCTATAGGAAAACAAAAGCAATAATTAGTAATGGTTCCTAAATAATAATGAATAATAACATTTTTGATCATTTATAGTTATTGGTTGTTGTGCCTAAAATTCAAAATCAACTACACTAAATAATCATAAAAAAATAAACGACACAGAATTTTATGTGATTCGGCAATATGTCTACGTTCACGCGAGTAAGAGAAAATAATTGTATTACTAACAATTATTAAAGTACAATATTTGAGTAGAAACCTCACTTCCCAGAACTTAAATACACTTAGTACTCTCACAGACACTTGAAAGGAAAATAAAAAAACCTCACAATTGCTTACTCTCTTAACAATTTTACAATTGAATTGTTACTCTCTCAAAGTTTTTAGGATGCTTTCAATGAACAAGTGCTCCTCTATTTATAGTTGAACCTTTCCATTCATGCTAGCCATTTTCAAAGCAAAAGTCTTGAGCACCTTTCAAATTTTCAAGGTTTGGTGCTATTAAGTCTATTATTTATAGAGTTGACATCTTATGGCAAGTTTAGTTAAATTAAAATTTTATTTATTGCATATCTTGTAACATGATTAATTTATTAATTCCCTAATTTAGTGAGATTCCAATTTATTAGGAATATTTGTTTCCTAATTTAATTGGATACCTAATTTAGCAAGTCAATTATGATGAGATTCTATAATTGGCGCATTAGATCTATTTAGAGCAAGAAATTAGTTAAAAAAAGAAGTTCATTAAATGCTTTAGATATTTCTTAAGAGACAAGTAAAGCCAGAAGATCATATTTATTTCTATTCAGAGTCGTATGAATTATAAGAGGAAAAAAACTCTTATTTAGAAAGAATCCAAGTTTTTAAGACCTGTTTTTTTTTTAAAACTTAATGCATATATAAAGCGAGATATTTCACAATTAAAGACACAGAACACATAGTATAAAGTAGAGAAGCAAAATTCGGCCTCCTCCTTAGAGAATTCAGATTTGGTGCATATTGTTGTATTGATTTATTTTCTTATCTCCTTTTCATCTCCATGGAGAGTCTATGTGGATCTCGGATCACTAGACATGGAAGAATTGAAAAATTGTTGTTGATAACTTTGCGAATTGCCTTAAGGATCGTGGATCAAGAGGAGTATCAATTATTCAAGAGAAGCAAATTCAGTCTAAGGTTGAGTAAACTATACAATGATAAACTCTAAGTGAGAGTTTTAAGTTTGGTAAATTCATAAGTTGTAATATCTCAACTTAGTAAATTACTTTTTATTTTGATGTGGCCTCGTGGATGTAGGATTGATTAATTCAAACCACGTAAAAATCTTTGTATCATTTAATTTCTGTAATTTATTGTGCTTTTAGAAAATTAATATTTTTTATGCGGATGAACAATAACAATAAACAATGTCAGTGAACAGTAATGATGAATAGTAACCATAAACCGTACGATAAACAATATTTTTAAAAATTAATTAAGTTGTTAATTTTAAAATTTTTAATTGCCTAAATCTATTTGTACTAGATCTAAATTCCTTTCATGTGCCAACTTTTCAAGTTTTGCATGCTTAGGCACATGCATATGTCAAATTTTCAAGATTTGGTGTCAATTTTTTAAGCTTTGCATGCTTAGTCACATACTTGTTTAACCAAAGTCAAAAAGGTTGTCTGTGCTCAACATTGATATGATTTTATTTATTTAATGTTAGATCGATGCAAAAACACATTCACAGCCAGCTAAACTACACTAAAATAGTGCGGGTTCAGTTTCATTTAAGATTTAACTTATATCAAATCATTGGAGAGAAATGAGCTTAATTAATTTCCTGATAACTGCAGCCATTTAATGTTTCATCAGAATTCACCAAGATTATAGCAAGATTTTTTTCCCTCTTGAAGCACCAATCCCTGAGAATATCTGGGCGTGGTATCTGTGCCGGTGATAAGGCTCTGCTTAAAACCTTAACTTAATGATCGACTCTGAGCTGATGCTGATGTTCTATACAATATTAAAAAATTATTGTTTTCCCGCTAAGATCTTTTCAGTCAGGCATTTTATCAAACACGTTAATGTAGCCTCAAATACCTGTAACTTAACTAAAATATTGCAAAGACAAATGATGGGATCGAACAATTGACAAATCAATTGCAATAAGCACAATTTAAATTTAAGTATGCGCGCGCGCGCGTAAATACACACACGTACATATATAGTGTTGATCTGGTTTAATAGTTTTACCAATCTTTAAGTGTGTGTATATATATATATATATATATATTTGATAAAGCCACAAGATATTGAATTGATACTTTGTTTCGTACTAATTTATGTTCTTAAAATTTTTCATCAAAAGTTATACCGTGTTGTTTGTCTTAAACGATCCTTTTCCTATCTGTGATGCTGAAATAAAAATATAACTATTTGGACATTTAAGAAGTATTTATTTTTATTCTTCTTTTTTTTTTATTGAAACAAGAAAGAGACAGAAGAAAAGGGTTTAATCCTTTTTTACAGTCATTTCCTTAATTAGCAAGTAATTTCAAGCATTATAAAATCACATTGGATATAAATTTACCATCAAATTCAATCCATTTATATATGATTGATATATTACTATACTTTTCTTTAGGTTTATAAGTAGCTTTGTAGTGCCAAACTAAATGAATCTGGAGTAAGTGAGAAATTTCAATCACGGACAGAAAATAAGATTGAGAATTATTGATTAGGTTAATAATCCATGGCAAGAAATTCTGATAAGTTTACATCAAAATACTATCGAGATTTCTTGAACATGCACAATCGATTTTGAGTTTGTCATTAACACATTAACCTAATTAACATATACAGTGAGTAATACTTTTTATTTTTTGGTAGAAATAATAATATATCCTGTCCTTTTAATAATTGAATTCCACCTTCAGCCTGCAGAATTATCCCCTTTAAGATCTGTGGCAGGTCAAGTCTATTTAGGAAATAGGAAATATAATTTAGTTGGTTTATTTTGGGTTTAATGTGGATCTGGAAGCATACAAGGAGTAATTTAGGAAGCAAATTAACGAAGACCTGCAAGCTTGGATAGCATAAATCAAGTAAACTGGACATGGTTGATTTGTGAAGATTGCATGCTTGCTTGCAGTCTAAGAATTGGTCAATTGATCGTTATGTAGAGGGCTCGCAATTTGTACTTCGGTGGCTTGATGAACTAAACCGTATGCAAATCTTTTTCATACCTTTTTTTTTTTAAATTTTTTTAAGGTAAGCCAAATCGATTTTTATTCCGGTTCGATTAGAACCAAGTCGGAGTCGAAATATATTTTAAGTTCTATTCGATTAACCAATCCGGCAAATGATAAATTTTGTTAGTGCTATTTCTTCCATTATTTTTTATTAGGATCGTAATATATAAAATAAATCTAAGGGAAAATATTTACCGTCCATCCGTTTTTTACATATTTTTTAAAAAAATACACAATTCTTTTTCTTTTTTTGCTGGAATCCACCTGAAGTTACATTTCTTTTCACTTTTCCACTTCCGTTTGAAATCTGTTAAGGAAATTAACGGAATATTACTTAAATGACTTTTTTACCCTCAAATGTAAAAGATAATTTATTCATTGACCACTTTTTTTTCGTTTTTTTCAGAAATACAAAATTCTTAATTTTTTTTTTTGCTAACCTCCACTCAAAGTTGTATTCTTTTACACCTATCCACTATTGTGTCATTGTAAAATGATGATTTTACCCTTATGATGTTAGCAAAGTTATAACGGTCTCCAAATGGAAGTGGAAAACTAAAAAAAAATGTAATTTTAGGTGGATTCCAACAAAAAAAACGAATTGTGTATTTTTTTTAAAACGGAAAAAACGGGTGGACAGTAGATAATTTTCCAAGAAATTAATTCCACAACTATCAAATGTAGGTTTTTTTAAATATTTCTATAATTAGAATGCTAAATTATAACAGTAGTATTAAAAATAGCTCAATCTCGCAAACCATCAATTGAATTTAAGATAAGTAGAGTTTTATTATTCATTGAGTTATAATCTCTAGTAGTTAAGATTTTTTTTATACTTCATTAACGTACTAATAATGATATTCATCATTAAATCTGATTATTTTTTGTATTTTTTAGGGTGAAATTGTAATTTTCGTTTTGAGGGTAAAATGGTCATTTTTTTTAAAGTTCCCGCCGTTAGTTTTCTTAACGGATTCCAAACGGAAGTCGAAAAGTGAAACAAAATGTAACTTTAGGTAGATTTTAGCAAAAATAAAAAATAAATGAATTGTATATTTTAAAAAAATGTGTAAAAAATGGGTAGACGGTGGATATTTTTCCTAAATCTAAATATCCTTATAATCCCAGAAAGTCACATCCATAACTAAATTTGTATTGGCTTATGCTGATGTCCACAAACAGATTTAGCGTGTATTAAAAGAAAAATTCCTCCTAGTTACTATTTAGGTTTCCATCATATAAAGAATTTCTTTTCTTCACGAATAAGTTAAAGTCTTAAAAGGGAAAAGCATTATTATAGTTTAAAAAGACATGAGTTTCTCAATTGCATTTCATGAACAAATTAAAGCCTTAAAAGGGAAAAGAATTATTATAGATATTAAAAAAAGAGTAATGATACAGTCACAAACTCTTGTACAAACTTATTTTATACAAACTGACGTGACACTAATTCATTGGTTGAATGAAAATATAAAATAATAAAAACAAATCATGTGGGCCAAGTGATATTTAATTCAACAAATCTTATTATGCCACATTAGTTTGTACAAAATAAGTTTATACTACAGTTTGTGGATGCATCATTACTCTAAAAAAAACTAGTTCCTAATTGCGGGCTTAGGGTGTGTGTATCTCTCTCTCTTTCTTTCTATCTATCTATTTATATATATGTATGTATGTATGTGTGTGTGTGTGTGTATGTATATTTGTCTTTGTTGGGCACACAAACAAGTTAATGGTGCATTTGGGGCAGTTGCTTCACCCCTTATGTTCTTACGGACTGTGGTGTGATAGTGCAACTACCTCAAATGCACCCTAAAACATTTTACAGGCTTGCCAACAATTTTTACCTTGCGCATAGGCATACGCACTCTCGTTCGTTCCACAATCAATGGAGTTCAAGTTAAATAGTAATATTTAAGTCATCATTTTATATACTATTGAATTGGATATAAATCATTAGATCTACTAAATAAAATATATATGTCGTCATATAAATGAATAATTAGTATGAATTACTAATTATTTTACCATAATTAAATGAAATATGCTTTCATTAGGATTTCCTAAGAATTGTTTGGTAGTGAAGTGTTGTGACTTTTAAATTTTAGTTGTAGAATAAAAACTATAACTACTTAAAAGAGAGTTATGATGGTGTGTTTACTAAATAGAAATGAGAATGGAAATGAGAGAATAAGATTAATTAATTTGTTTACTTAATTTAGCATGTGAAATGGAAATCCTATTCCCAAGCGGGGACGTGGGAATGAGAAGTAACTTGACATTTGTACTCTTAGTGAAAATAAAAATTTCTTTTTAACTCGTTTAATAATAATAACAAATAATGATCATTACCAACTAAGGTCAATTTCAAAATAAAATAAACACATCAATAACAATATAGTTTATTACAATTTCGATTTCTATAGTTAAAGTAAACAATCTATTCTAATTCTAATTTTTCATTTCGATTCTAGCTCATTCCAAAGATGATTAGTAAACGAACCACGAACGTTCATCAATTTTTATTTAAAATTGAAGAAATTAAAAATAAAATAAAAAACTACACAACCCAGTTGCTAGGAAGTTTAAAATTGAACCATGAGTGTTCATCAATGTTAATTAATGCACATTAGTTCTACACAAACTAGACTACGGTCCTGTTTGGGATTGAGGTTCTGTAATTTTTAACTTGCAGCTGCTTTAAAAAAAAATTGTAATAATGAAACAAAAGTTAATAATATGTAGTGAACATAAATTTTAAATAATGATTTTGACAAAATTATTAAAGATATAATAGATTTTCCATCATACAAGTGAAAAATTATATCAACATAATTTTCAAGGTATAACAACTAGTGTTTACTAAAAATTTTAGTGTTGTAACTTTTAAGGTACAGCTGTCAAATCTCAATTCCAAACACACCCTACACTCAGTTTAAGAATTATATGAAAATGACAAAAGCTAATGCTATGTGCATTATTATTTATCTTTGGTCCATAAATATTAAGAAGATAAAGGAGATGAAGGGAAAAAAAAGAGTAAATTTGTAATCACAATTTAATCTTATGCTCTGATTTTGAAGCAATTTTGCAGAGTTTTGAGGATCCAATCATGAACCATGTCCACTTCTATCTCTCGCTGCTTTGTTAACCATTCTGGATCATTTTTTGTTGCTGGCTGTATTTCTAAGCAAGGGGAACCTGCTCCAATTTACACAGTATTCATTATGTTATTCAATAATTTAGTTAATAATTGAACACTGGTACTGTTGTAAATTCTGTCGCCAAATTTGTAACTGTAGAAATTTATTTTTTTAACCATGACCTCTTCAATACCAAATTTTTGATTAATTTGTTTTTCAACCATGTCCAATTTAGTACTAACTTTACAAATTTTTTATTCATCTTATCCACCATATTAAAGTAAGAGAATAAAATAAATGACAAGTTAAAGATAAAAATATATAGTATATTTCATTTATTATATAGTGTATTAAAGTGTATAATTTTTTTTTAATTTTTTAACTTATCCCCTACTTTACAAAATAATATATTCCTTTATTGGAAGGGAGCCCAAATCTGTCATTATATGGGGCTAGAAGCGGCATACAAAGCAGTTATATAGGAAGCAAATGAATGAAGATCTGGAAGCTTGGATTGCATAAATCAAGTCAACTGCACGCGGCTGATTTGTGAAGATTGCATGCTAATTACTATTGCATTTAAGTTAAGAGATCATTTGCAGGTTTGCATGCAATCTAAGAATTGGTCACCTGATCAAGTGCCTTTATATAAAGACCTGCAATGACAATTAATATTCGGCTTTTCATCTAAAACTACTCTTTATGTATTTCCCATCCTAATGGACGTAACATGCGTTTGGGGCACCGCATGCTACCTCGGTGCAACTGCTCTACACCGTTATTTTAGGAGAATATTTCTTAGAATATAGGATGGAAAATAGCTGTTTCAAACACAATCTTAATCTATATTCTATAAACATACTAAATTTAATAATTAATTTCTTCCGTTGAAAAGGTATTTACAACAATGAAAGAATCTCACATCAAGAAAATAAGTGCGATTTGAGTATTTGCTAAGGAAATTTAATTAATTGATTGAATTGTAAGTAGTGGAAAAAATGAGAGGGAGTTGTAATTTTTCTATATCTATTGAGTTATTTAATATATATATATATATATATTTTATTAAAATAGTAATATATAAAATAAAGTAATGATTATGTAGAGTTATTTCATTATAGTACACTATTTTATAACCACACAATTGAAAAAAATAAATAATAAAAAATAAATTAACACCGTGATTATGTGGTTATTAACTTACATGCTTTGCGGTGGATGGTAGTCGGACGGAGGTCTCCTTACAGCCCGACCAAGTCCAAGGATCCAGAACGTATATAAGGTTGACGAACACAAGTCGGCCACCAAATTTTGGCGCGTGAAGAAACACCCTTCCCAGTTTCCATTTAACTCGAAGCTCATATCTTTCTTCACGAATAAGTTAAAGCCTTAAAAGGGAAAAGCATTATCATAGTTTGAAAAAAAAAAAAACGAGTTTCCTAATTGCAAACGTCGCATATATTTATATGTACTTTCATTCGTCTTCGTTGGGCATACAGACAGACTAAAACCCACCTGACAGGCTCGCCGACGAGTTACATTGCACGTAGACAACACGCACTCACTTTCTTTCCACAGTCCATGGAGTTCAAGTTCGGGCGAATTGACGGCAGAACGGCGCCGTCTCGGTCGTCTCCTTCTGCGTCATCTCAGAGCTCGAGCTACTCATCTGATGATCAAGCACGTCGAGGAGGTCCGTTTAGATTTCCCTCACAATCGTCATTATATATAAACGTTTGCTTTCAGTAATGTCGTAATTTTGAGAATTGCTTCGAATTGTGATCCACATGCTTTATGGAAAAATTTATTTCAGAACCTTAAATGCTTTTGCACTTGAAATCAAATAACGTAGCTTGCCATCTTGAATTAACATAAACAATCTCTTTCCAGGTAACTACTCAATGGGCCCCGATTTGTTGAAAAATCCAAGACTCCTTTACACGCTCCAGCGTGAGATTGAGAACGAGATAATCAGGCATGAAATAATTGCCGCAGAAATTGAGCGCCGGCGATTGCCTGAAGAAGAGGCGAGAAGAGAGCTGATGGTTGAAAGAGAGATGGCAATGCATAGAGCAATAGAAATGGGGCTGTCAATTGATGACAGGCTCTTGATGCAACTTCACACAAGGTACCCGTGGTTACCATTTAGTAGGAATCTCGGCCTGGGATTTGGACATGATGTACTGCCTTCTACTCCACCGCATTTTTCACATGGGCTTTGGAGTGGCTTGGACGTTAACAAGAAGGATGAACTGACTATGCTGGTCGGTATTCAATTTTACTTCTTCACATGGTTTATCTATTTATTTATTTTGGTGTCAATGAGTATATTTGTCTTCAGTATTGTTTAATGATTTTATTATATGGAATCTGGTTTGCTACAAGTTTGATGGAATTGATTCAATCCGGTGCATCAAAAATTCTGTCTCAAGGGGGCATCATTTTGATTGATCAAGGAGATTTTTCTCCCCTGGTTACTGTAGCTGCATTTTTTCATTACAATGATTTGTTATGTCGGCATTACTGTAATCTGGGCAGAAAATAACCTGAGATTGATGACTTTGCTGATTGCTTAGATGTTGATTTTTGGTACCCTAGTTTACTTGCGGAAGTCTACCCTATGTATAAACAGCAGACTCTTGCACATGCCTTGCATTAGTATAGAATGAAAGCATGATCAAATTACACCATGTAGAATGAAAATGAATAATATTGTACCAATTCTCTGGGACTAGAACCTTGCTTGGATCATGCTTTCATTGTTTATTTTCCTTGTGCACACTGTCCTTTTGCTCTACTTTTGCTCGTATTTCATGTCTAAACTTTTTGTATATTTTTCTTGTTACTGAGGTTTTAGCTTAGATACTGAGGTTGATGGATTACAGTAGCTATTAAGTTTAAATAACACAATATAACGAACAAGATTGTGTTTCTTGTTACTTTTCTGATGCATTCTAGGACTTCCCTGTGGACCTTTGCTCATTTTTATTTTTTATTTTGATACTTATGGAACTTGGTAAGTCTTGTTTTGATTTATTAGAGATTTTCTGCTGATGGAAAATTTCAGAAGAAAGTAGTGACAATACAGAGCTTAGTAACTGGGGGGAGTTCAAAATGATAATTTTTGATTTTTGATTTATGAAAATTGAAAAATAAATAGAGAAAAGTGAGTTTGCTTCGTGTTGGTTTCTTCATCCTCTCCAATTGAAATACTCTGTAATGACTTTGTTTCTCTTAAACCCTTATTCATCGAAGTTACTCTTTACATGTCTATTTGAATGGCTTTATCCCGCACTTACCTGCTTTGAACATAGAACAAGTCGAATTTGGCTGTGTATAGCTGACATGGATTTGAATGTTATTAGGAGGTCTTTGCTTGGAGATTCCCATGTCCATTCTTAGTGGTATAGGCCTTAGTCTTGATACACAGGTGACAAGTTTGTTGGGGAGTACATGTGGACTCACTATCTCGATTTAGTTCCAAACATCTTAGCATTCGATTATTTATGTTGGTTTCACAAGCTAAGTTTGGTTGGTCAACTCGGGCACACGAGAGAGTTTGTGTAACTCTTGACTATGCATGGAAATGCCAATGTCTGTGGCTTTAAAATTTGGGCAGTGAGGACATGTGATCCCGCATAACCTGGAATCACTGTGTCTCTGAACATTTTTCCTCCTAGTATTAACTATTTAAATATACTTCTACATTCCTACCTTTTTTAAGAATTCAAAATTTAAAATAAAATTAGTGTGCTTTATTATTTTGTAAACAAATTCTTTCATCTGCACTACATTAGCAGATGATGGAGCTCACGGGGAATATTTTGCATTTTTACCATTGATGTGGAAACTAATACAGGGCATCATGGTTACTGTGTTTGTCTCATTTGCAGGGTAAGCCCGATTCCAATTTTTGTGGATCAAAGCCGAAAGCTGCCACGCCACCTTCAGGCTCTGGAGGGCACCCTTCAACAAGTTTAAATAAACCCAAGGAGTGGAGTTGTGCCCTCTGTCGGTTCAGTGCTACTACCGAGAGAGGTCTAGATGTGCATCTTCAAGGTACGAAGCACAAGGCCAAGGCAGCAGCACTACTTAGAAATAAGAAAATGTTCTGTAAGAGAGGTCTAGATGAGTGTCTTCGAGGTAAGAAGCACAAGGTCAAGGTAGCAAAACTACTTGGAGATAAGAAAATGTGCAGTAACTCCACTTCTAGAT
The DNA here is from genome assembly GCA_029633175.1 of Citrus glauca. Taxonomy (NCBI): domain Eukaryota; kingdom Viridiplantae; phylum Streptophyta; class Magnoliopsida; order Sapindales; family Rutaceae; genus Citrus; species Citrus glauca. Next base: position 6,353,201 of record JAQOOD010000004.1, on the reverse strand, counting down.
CAAAACAATTTACAGAAAGCAGAGGTTGTGCTGGCCAAAAAATGAAGATTAAAGTGCAAGAGGAATCAGTTAACGCTAATAAGACTGTTGGCGGTTTAAACCAGAAAGTGAAGGGTGCTCTAGATGAGCATCCTCCTCAAGGTAAGAAGCACAAGGGCAAGGTAGCAAGACTACTTAGAGATAAGAAAATGTGCAGTAACTCCACTTCATCTACGTCAAAAAACTCTATAGAAAGCAGAGGTGGTGCTGGCCAAAAAATGAAGACTAAAGTGCAAAAGGAATCAGTTAAAGCTAATAAAACTGTTGGTGGCTTAAACCAGAAAGTGAAGGGTGGTCTACATGAGCTTCCTCAAGGTAAGAAGCACAAGGCCAAGGAAGGACTACCTGGAGAGCAGAAGTGGGGAAAAAAATATACAGAAAGCAGAGATAATGCTGACCAAGAAATGAAGGCTAAAGCAGAAAAGGGGCCCGTTAAAGCTAATAAAACTGTTGTTGGTTTAGACCAGAAAGGGAAGGGTGGTCAAGCCCTGCAGGTTAAGCCCTATCCCAACCTTTGTGGATCAAAGCAGGAAGCTGCCACACTACCAGCAGATTCTGGAAAGCTCCGTTTGATGGGTTTAAAGAAACCCATGCATTGGAGTTGTGCCCTCTGTCAGGTCAGTGCTACTAGCCAGGGAGAACTAGTTAAGCATCTTCAAGGTAAGAAGCACAAGGCCAAGGAAGAAGAACTACTTGGAGCTCAGAAGGGGACCAAAAAATCTACAGAAAGCAGAGATATTGCTGGCCAAGAAATGAAGACTAAGGTAGAAGAGAAATCCGTTAAAGCTAATAAAACTTTTGTTGGCTTAGACCAGAAAGGGAAGGGTGGTCAAGGCCTGCAGGCTTAGCCCTATCCCAATCTTTGTGGATCAAAGCAGGAAGCTGCCACACTACCAGCAGATCCTGGAAAGCTCCGTTTGACGAGTTTAAAGAAACCCATGCATTGGAGTTGTGCCCTCTGTCAGGTAAGTGCTAACAGCAAGAAAGATCTAATTGGGCATCTTCAAGGTAAGAAGCACAAAGCCAAGGAAGAAGGACTAGAAAGGAAGAAGAAACACATGGCTCGGTCTAATGAATCTGAAAAAAATGATGAAGTCGTCCCCCTCACCACCAGCACGACAATTGTGACACCATTAGAGCCTACTGAGAAGGTTGAAGATGAAGATGTAGTGGCCAAAGAATCAAATGAAGAAACAGCAGACAGTGTTATTGAGAATGCTGAAGATGAAGAGGTGGTGGTCTATAGAGGAAGACAAAGTGGTTCCGACGCAGCAGACTCCTTGTTATGCTGAGGGTAAAGCTCTAACTATTATTTTGCACTTGCACTTCATTTTGAGTGTCTTAAAACCAGCTCCACCTCACTTTATCGTTTGAAGACTAGGAAATCTGAATAATAAATTTAAGTGAATTCTTCCATCTCTTTATATATGGATTTGAAGGAACCGATTGATGAAGCCTATAAATTCAAGCAACAATAGTGTAATGGGGATCATGCACTGTTCTCTACCATCCAGTCTTGGTAAACAGCTCAAAAAATGAAGTGCAGATACTATTAGATCTACTCTCTTTGAAAGTGCTTCGTACATGCATGTTTGTCACTGCAATGTTGTCATAGTCTCGTAGAGCTGATTCTTCACAATTCAGACGTTCACTCATGAATTCTTTGAAATTTAGAGCTGTTCTCCGTAGCTACCTCATTAGAAAACAAGTCATGACATAAGACTTATCGACTCAAAGCAGAATTTTCTCAATCAGGACCTAACATCAGTTTATCTTGTGCTGGCAGGTGGTTGATTGGATATCACTATCCCCAACTTGTGCAGAAGCTTCCTGACCTTTGTATGTCATCAGCAGTGGGTGCCGGATATTTGATCAGATCGGCTAAATTATGAACTTATTGTGTATATTTGTGTCAATATGTACAAAGGAAGGGGGGAAAAACCTAATATATTAAATAACACGGCATCCGAAAACGTCCTCCTAAACAAAATATGTATCTATTTTGTAAAATGAGTTAATAATTAATATGAGAATTTACTCTTTTAACTCGTAAAGATACAACCTTAATATGCTGGTTAATTTAGCTCATTGAGAGGGAGACAATTAGACAAACATTATTTTATCAGAGAGAACTGCAACAGTACTAGCTTTACTAGAGAGATTAATGTTGCCGTTTGCACTTTGCAGGAACATTTGTTTAGTTGCAACTCAATATTGGTTGCGAACGCAAGCATGAAAATGCTACTGTTGAAACAAGACAGATATCCTGCCTAATCATTTGATCTACCGGAGGGGTGAGAGGCGTGGGTCCAGCAAATCCATCAGCTTTATGTTTGCATCCAATAATGAAGATGCCAATGAGAGGATCTCTCCTGCTTTCCCATTAGTACTTCCTAGAGCAACTACTTTAATGTTATAAACATCGCATTTCTCCATCACAATTATAGCGTAGGCAAGTTCTGTATGAAAATAAAAGTATTTATTAGTAATGTTTTTTAAGTAAAAACAAGAGCAATTTGTTTTCATTTTTGAGCTTTCGCAGCAAGTTATGATAGATAAACTTATCTTATTAGTTAGAGGAAAAATGATATATACAATTCTAAAATTCGGGAAAATGGTCAAAAACACCTCCAAGTTTTCAAAAAGGATATTAGAATTTCTTTTTTATCATAATACTTTTTACTTGTATTATCCTAAAAAATTAACTCTAATATTTCAGAATAAACATAAATATAAAATTAAAATAAATGTAATAATATTTACATTTTAATATTTAAAAAATATTTTAATATTTTACAAGCTATAAGATATATTTTATTATATTAAAGTAAAATTGATATTTATTTAATATTAAAATGAATATATTAAAATTAAAATTATCTTCAATATTATGTAAATAATAATTTTAACATTATTAGCATGTCCATTTTTTTAATTGTAAAATGTATTTAATGAAAATATTTATTTAAAATCTCTACAATAAATAAAAATATACTATTAAAATAAATATAATAATTTACATATTTAAATTTATTTAAATAATAAAATATTTTAATATTGTTAGTCTACTACATAGATTATATTATTTATATAATATTTGTATTAATTAAAAATTTTAAAGTTTATTTCATTGAGTTAATAGAGGTGAATGATATAATGGTTAAAAAAGGGTGTTTTGGTGTCTCTTTTTGAAAATTTGAAGGTGTTGATAACTATTTTCTCAAATCTTGGGGGTGTAGATGTCCTTTTTCCTTAGTTATAATTGATATCTAGAGCAGGGGCAAGGGGCGCTTATGACCAGAGTGAGACGTGTTACCTGTACATTTATAATTTTTTTAAATTTCAAGAAAATATTAGAAATTAGGTATAAAAATATAATTTGGCCCTAACACAATTAATTTGTAAACTTTATATATTGGATGAAACTGTAATTTTATATTTTTCTAAATAAAGTCAAAGTGACCCAATTGTTGATCTTTATTTTGCTAATTGTTTTTTCATTCTAACAAAATAGCAAACAACCTTTTAAAAGTTTGATACGATCTTTGTTTTGTTTATTACATTTTCATTTTATTTTTTTTCTTGTAACAATAGCCGCAATTATCAATCAAAATTTCAAAATCAAATTACTATGGTTACAAGCAAAAGTCCTGAGTTCCCTCAACTACACCACAGTTACACCACAATTATCAATCAAAATTTTAACTTAGCCCCCCCAAGATTTAGTCCAAGGTCCACCCCTGATCCAAAGTAATTAAAAATGCTATAAGAATGAAAACGATTTCGCCTGCCTGAAGCCGAAGGATTTAATTCATTGCATCACTATTTACAGTACAGGTTGTGTTGCCGATACATCAAGAAAACCTAGGATCAAGGGTCCTGATTTATTCTCTCACTACATTACAATTTTTTTTCGTATGTCACAAAATCATAGCCGTTATCTCCAATTATTCTATATCATCCTAGGTTTCTCTCATGTGTTAACTCTACACCGTAGCCCTCTGATTAAAACCTTAACTTGATGATCAAGTCTGGAGCTGCCTCTTATGTATTGTACAATAATAAAAAATTAATAAGTTTTTCGTCAGGTATTTTGAAATCAAACACATGAATGTAGCAAAGACAAATGATGAGACCGAACAATTGACAAATCAACCATGGTTCAGACAAGTCCTGTAGGAAAAAAAAGCATTTATTAGTTATGTTTCCTAAATAATAATGAATAATAGTATTTTCAATCAATTATATATATTGACACGACTATATTTATTTAACATCAAACAGATATTAAAACGTATTTATGGTCAGCTAAGCTAAGGGCGGGTTTAGTTTCATCTAACGTATAACTTATATCAAACCATTAGAGAGAAATGAGCTTAATTAATTACCTGCCAACCCCAGCCATTTAATGTTTCATCAGAAAAAAAATTCACCGAGATTATGATGAGATTTTTTTTCCCTCTTGAAGCTACAATTCCTGAGAAGATCCAGGCGAAGGTATCTGTGCATTGTGAAACCCCCTTCTATACCATTACAAACTTCATTTACAGGATATTTCAGAGGCATATCGTAGTATCTATGTCTGGTGATTAGGGATGGTAAAAATCTCCACGGGGACAGGTATTCTCGGGAATTTTTCCAATTCGAAAAAAGTATGAGGATAATTTTATATCCAATTTCTTATTCGAGGAAAAGACGAGAAATTTTTTTTACCTAATTTCTTATTCGGGGAGGGGACATGGATGAGGTGGAATCCTCATCCCCTACCCATTTTCCCATTTTAATTTTTAATTTTATTTTAAATTTTTAAAATTACTAATAAATAAATAATAAAATTTAAATTATAAAATTATAAATCTTGGAAAAATAAAAAATATCAAAATATTTATATTATTAAACTTTTAGGCCTAATTAACTAATTAAAGTTCTAAATTTTTATTTAGTACATTAAAAAGACCGATTAGATTCTATTAGCCCAACATTTTTTTAATTTTAATATTCTTTAAATATTTTAAACTTAAATCTATTTTTTATTTATTTTTAGATGTTATAATTACCCACAACGAATCACAATTTTAATATCTAATCTAATCTAATATAATATTTGCTCTTAATTTGCTCCGATTTAACTATTGTGTTGTAAAAGGAATAGTCCACATTTATAAAGTGCTCACATTGTGTTGTAAAGGGAATAGTCCATATTTATAAAGTGCTCACGCCACCATTGAAAAAGTTAATTTTGAATATAAATTTGATTTTATTTGTAACAATTTTGTATTAGACTATTAATTTGTTCATAATAGTTTGTAAAATAAGTTTGTATCCCTTGCATGTTGTGTTACTTACTAATTTAATGTATGTGACTTTTGTAATAGATATTAATGTAAGATATATTTCGAACTTTACTTTTATTTAAATTTTTTTATTTTAATATGATTAACTCAAAATCGGAAAAAAAATGTATTAGTTATTCGGGAATCGGGGATCTTCGGGGATCCCCTGTTATTATTTGGGGAGGGGATGGAGGTTCTCTCAAGTAATTCTGACGGGGATGAGGAGGGGACGGAGACATACGCAAAATATCGGAGATGGGTACGGGAAGATCGGTCCCCTCCCCTCCCCTCCCCATTGCCATCCCTACTGGTGATAAGTAAGGCGTTGTTGTATATTACCACAGCATTATGACCTCGATCAGATCAGATAGTGTGGATTTAAATTAAGTTAAACCGTAAGTCATCCTTTATATATATATGATGATGACGACTTAAATATGTATGTTATCATATAAATGAATAATTAGTGGGAATTATTAATTATTTTGCCACGTACAAAACTGTCCTAAACAAGTTAGGACACTAGATGCCCAAAACAGCCCCGTGTGTGAGCTCTCACAGCCCACAACAATGAGGGTCTGACAATAGCAAGCTGGCCACTTCCTCAAAAATGCACAACTGCCATTCATTGAGTGCTGCTAAATTCACTCTCTTTATTTAATCCACACAATTTATTCAGTGCTAAGAGAATAGAATGCAGTGTTGATATTTCTGCTTCAGCCTTAAAGGATTAATTCATCTGATGATCAATTAAGGCGGTGCAGCATCTGTACAAAATTGACAAAGTAATGATAATACAGGGTAATAACAACATTAATTCTTAAGTTCCTTGCCTTGAAAGATTAAAAAAAATATTTGTTGTTCTGATTATGAACTGTGGCTGATCAGTTAAAGAAATTCTTCCACGAGCAGAGGAAAAAAATCTTTGTAGGAAATTAATACACAATATAAATTCTAGTTTAAACAAAAAAGTTAGACTAAACGTAGATTAACAATGCTACGAGAATGAAAACGATTTTTCCCGCTTGAAGCTGAAAGATTTCATTTCATTACATCACTATTTATGGTACGGGTTGTGTAGCTGTTACATCAAGAAAACCTAGGATCAAGTGTCCTGATTCATTTTCACTACATTAAAATTTATGGGTTTGGCTACTATGCCGGAGGCATAGTAGCCGGCACCATGCCGGGCTCTCAAAAAGAGAGCCCGGGTGTCTTTGGCTGTCATTTGGCAGCCAAAGACTTGGTGCAGTCGGTTTGTTAACCGGTTGCACCATATTTTTTTTAAAAAAATATAAAATATAAAATATAAAAATTTTAAAAATTTAAAAATTAAAATAATTGTTTATAATATAATTAATAGCAAAATATAAATAAATTAAATAATATGATACAAATCCTATAATACAATAATATAATGAAATAAAATGGCAAAAATTAAAGAAATTGAAAATAAAAAAATAATATTTCAAGAATATTCTCGTTCGTTTCATGTTTGAAGTCTCAGTTGCGAACTTTACGTGATCAGTCGCATATTTTACGTGAAGTATTGCAAGTTGCATGTTTAATGACAGTTGTTGCATGTCGGACATCATGGTTGCATGTTTGACGTAAGCTATTGCATGTATTGAATAAAGCCAAAATAAAGAATATTCCGGAACATTCTCATCTGTTTCGTGTTTGATGTTGAAGTTGCGAACTTTACGTGATACGTCGCATATTTTGCGTGAAGTGTTGCAAGTTTCATATTTAACGTTAGCTGTTGCATATTTGACGGTAGGATTTTATGTTTGACGAAAGATGTTGCATGTGTCCAAAATAAAAAATATTCCGAAATATTCTAGACCGTTTCATGTTTGACGTCGAAGTTGCGAACTTAACGTTATAAATTGCATATTTTGAAATTCTGAACATCCGGTATATCGGTTTGTCAAATCCGGATTGCTGCTTATGGTCCAAAGCTTATTGCGCAACAACCGGATTGCCATTTATTAGGATCCAGTTAGCCGCTTTCGATTCGGATACATTCTGCCCAAATTCGACTTGCTGGATTTTCACATCCGGTTAGCTGTTTCCTACAGTGAAATATTTTTTAATTTTATAGTTTGACCCCAAAACTTTATAAAACTGTATTATAGTAAAAAATGTTATGAAAGTTTACAAATATATCCAATTTCATCATTTCTAAATATTACTTTCTTAGTCCTAAAACTTTTTAAAATTATAGAATGACCCAAATTATTTAGATAGTTTCAAATAAGACCAAATCCGAATTTTTATAACACTTTTTATAACACATATTAAATAATTTTCCCCTTTCATCATAAAAAAGAATAAAAGAATAAGATCTCCCCCTATCAATCATCAATCATCAGAATACAAGCACATTAGTCCAAAAATATCCATAAGTACAAGGAAATCCATATAATCCATAATCATCCATAATAAAAAAATCCACAAATACATAATCATCCAAAACAAATACATAATCCAAATACAACCATAGGAGACTACCGAGGTGGTGAGGATGGAGGTGATGGAGGTGGATACGGATAAAGAATACCGAAATGCTCGAAGAGAAGACGCTGTCCATGAATGAGTTGCTGCAGTTGTTGCTGAAACTCAGTCTGCCGCACCTCATCCATAAGCTGCTGAAGAGTAACCTCCGCAGAGGGAGGAGGCTGTGAACGGTTGATATGAACGTGAATATTTGATAATCCATATATTATGTGATCAATTTATTGCTAATATGGATATGAAATATTTTATCTCATATTTGATGTTATTAATTTATTAATTGTAATATGGATGGGAATTATATTAACCCAAAGGCTAAATATGAGTATTCCATAGAATAATAGCAAGTTACATTTTCTATCAAGCATTTGACAAATATTTAATTTTTTATCAAGCTGATTAATATAAAAAAAAATCAAACAATTCTATTCATAACTAAATAAAAATAATAGTGCATTTCAAAATTCCTTGACAATTCAAATGATAATTTATAAGTAAACTTATTTTTAATTTTTTTTATTATTAATTAAGTTTAATTAAGCCAATCTATTAATTTTTAATTTTTTTATTAACTAAGTTTAATTAAGCCAAATTAAGAAACAAATATGGAATTGTTGCCTTAACGTTGAAATTATTTGGTAATTCAAGTGATTATTGTTTGATACTCCAGTAATAATTTATCAATCTAACTATTATTTGAACCATTTATTTTGTAATTTGTTTAATTTTTCAAGCGAAAACTAACTACGATAACAATTTTATATTACCAAACAACAAAAATGTTTAGTTCCATTGGTAATTTTTAAATTTTTTATTCTGCATAAAGGGTAAAATTTATTGTTGCAATTTTCTAAGGAAAGAGTCTCTTATAATTGAATTAAGCTTATAAACGGAATGCACATTGATAAAAACTATAGATTGTATAACTAAATTGCAAAAGTTAAATTGGGAAAGACAAGTTTAATAGTATCAAGGAAGCAATCAAAACTAGCAACATATACATGGCATGTGCATTAGTTTAGCATTATTAATATCTAAATTGATAGCAAATACCCAAAATAAGATCACGTTTTCTTCGGCTATTCTTCTAGTATTGCAGAAAATTTGTAGAAGATCGTGAGGGGGGAGGGGGTAAGAATAACTTTTTCCAAACTATAAAATGGATACCCTAAAATAAGTGCTTATTTTGACATAATCAAGTAATAAATTGTAAAAACGTACAAATATATCATAGCTGGAATTAAAGCAGCCATAACAAGAATATTCCCCACAGACAATTCATCTAGGGAAGAGATTTTTTATGATATAAAATTTTAGTGGCAGCAATTAGATTAATAAGCATGAGCATTGACAAAAGCATCAAGTTACGACAAAAACCAAATGCCTGTAGTATATTCATCTAACACACTAAAATGCCTATAAAATTGTCAAAATCCATCATTCACATGCGGAGTTGCAGGAAGCATTAGCATGTCATGTTGGCTATTGAGCTTGGCAACATCAATGGGAGTCTTGCGATCCATGTTCTGCAGAGTTCTGTGGTAACAAAAGATAATATAGGAGAAAGAATTAATCATATAACATTTTATAAAATAGAGACAGGAGTTAAAACAGTATTGGGTGTTGGCTTACACAGCAGCACCGTTCTTCAACAGAGGGGCTACACATTCCTTCTTGTCATAATTAGTTGCATAATGTAAGATAGTACTTGTTCTTATCCACATCATCCACATTTGCTCCAGCCTCAAGTAGGAGTTGAGCACACTCCACCTAAAGCATTCAAGTGCATTTGATTAACTCCATGTCATAAACTTGGCCAATTTGCCAAGGAAGTTTTCATTAAAAAACTAACTAGAAAGTGGTCCTAAGTATCCCTAAGAGATGAACAATTGATGCCATAAACCATATAAGTTAGCTCAAACTGTCACTAGAAAGCCCCAGTTAGCGCAAATACTAGTTTTCTATTGGCTTTATTAGCATTTCCTCAACTAAGTAACCAAAAACACAAAACGTTAAGTAATATTTAATTCTATCCAAATCATACGCCGTACCTTTAAAAATCAAACAAAAAGGAGCAAGAAAAATAAGTAAGAATGGGTAAAGCTCAGATTATTTTACCTCACCATATCCGCAGGTAAAATGCAACGTTGTGCTTCCTTCTAAATCTTCCTCATCCTTATTAGCACTAGTTGTTAGTTTATATTTCATACCCTAATTGAAGAGCAGTAAGAAAAAAATTAAACTTTTAGCAAGATACTAGAAAAAAGTGCATTGCATCAAATGTATACACTAAATCAATTTCAATAGCGTTAGCACAACATAAAACTAGAAACAAGAATTTCTGTTAAATAATAGTGACAGAAAAATTTATAAATGTTTGTTTTGGTTGATTGAATAAGCAGAACATGTTCTTTTTCCACACCAAGCTGCATTGCATAAAAGAAAAAGAAAAAGAACATTAGAGAATCAGTAAATCCAATATTTTGAAAAGAACTTAGAGATTTGGCCTCCATATACTCTTGAATAGCCTTGCAAGATGCATAAGATTAGTTCACATCCAGTCCCAATTCAGGCACAATATAATAGCTACACCCAATTAAAACAATTAAAAAGAAAAATCACAAAAAATAAAGAATAATGCTAGTGATATACAAAATACCAGTCATTAAATAATAATTTCACCTCTCCTTGATGATAAATATTAAAAATTGATGGATGCCGTTGGGACTCAAATAAGCATCACTCAGAAACAAACAAAAATCTTGAGAACGCAAGTCAGGAAATGTAAAATGATCAAAGATAATAGCAAAAACGAGGACTTACTAGTTAGCATCAAAACACTAGGTCCTTTACATGACGAGAATAGAGAAGTTACCTCGAACCACACTGCTCTTCCTCCATCTCATCCGCGTTGCTCTTCCTGTCCTAGAGTGACTCTAAACATAAACCTCAACTCTTTTTTTGGTTTCATTCTAGGATACGCCACTGTATAGATTTTTAAAGATTGCTCTGCAACCCCAAAATAATTAACTCAAGATTCACAACCAAAAAAAAAAAAAGCCAGACCCAGGCACTGTTGTAATTTCGGCCTCCTTAGCTCTCTCATTAGCCTCGTTCCCGAAATCCATCAACGCCTCTCTGTCATGATCGTACAAAGAGCATTCCCTCTCTCATTTGCTGCAATCACTTAACAATCTCTTACACTTCTCTGCCAATCTCTGGTTCTCCTCCACAAATTGTTTCACTGCATGCGCGTTCAGACTCGCCTTTGCCTATTAAATACAAAAATCACAAACCAAAATTGGAAAAATTGAAGCAAGATACCATAACATAACGGATGAAGAATTAGAAACACGAACCCTAGAGCGCTCGATGATTTCATCTTTTTCTTTACTTTTGGAGAGTAAAGAGAAACACTCATTGCGAACACGTTGAAGTGACTCTTCGTAGGCAAGGAGTTTCAATTGAAGGATTTTAGTGGAGACCGGGAGGCCTAGTGTGTGATCGATTGATTCTTTTATGTAATTGTCGATTTCTTCGGGGATCTCCATTCAACTTCAAACCCTAGCTTCGATTTTTTTTGAAAAAAAAGAAAAAAAGGGGAAATAAGGAAATTACAACAGTTAACAATAATACAAACCTCAAAAGAACTAATGGTGTAGACAACAGTGCAACGAAGGTAACGGTGGGCGGTTGGAAAAGAAGCAGCGAACACGATACTGGCTCTGCCTCTCTCTAGCTCTCATGTACAAACCAAATACTTGGGTAGATGGATCCGATTGGTTGATTAGTGTGAGAGAGACGGTGGATTTGATCTTAGATGATGAGCGAAAAAATTGGGATGAGAGAAATTATGAATTTGAAAGAGAGATGAGATTTTAGGGATTTCTTTTATGAAAGAGCAAAAAAAAAAGGATTGAGGTGAGAGAAAATTGTGGGATTTTCTTTTGGGGGAATCGGTTTAATAGGTAACCCATTTATTTCTACTTTTAATATAAAGTTAATCTCAATCATTGGATTCAATTAGATTGAATCCAACGGTTTTTTTTTCAATTCCGGCATGGTGCCGGGGCTTTAATGCCCGGCATTGTAGCATTAGCCACAATTTATTCGTATGTAACAAACCCTGCAACTTTTGTCTCGTTTTCTTGATGACTCATTGCCCTTATCTCCAATTATTCTGTATCTTCTAGGTTTCTCTCATGTGTTAACTCTTCATCGTAGCCCTTTGATTAAAACCTTAACTTAATGATCGACTCTAGAGCTGCTGCCGATGTACTATACAATATTAAAAAATTATTGTTTTCCCGATAAGATCTTTTCAGTCAGGCATTTTATCAAACACGTGAATGTAGCCTCAAATACCTGTAACTTAAGTAATAACACCTGTAACTTAAGTAACAACATTGCAATAAGCACAATTAAGTTTAAGTGTGTGTATACACGTACTTATATAATGTTGATCTAGTTTAATAACTTTATTGGTCTTTATTAGAGTCCATGATCCTGAATATTTTTCAGGAAAATTATTATTGCACCACATTTCTTTTACATTATATTCATTTAACTACTATAAAATTCTAACATGTTCTTTGCACCACCTTTCTTTTTTAATTTATATCAATTAACCACTTTTACACTAACATCATTAAATAATTTAAACAAAATGATAATTTTACCCCTAAATAAATTAAAAGATCATTTTATCTTATAAAAGCTTTGAAAAATAAAAAATTATAATTATAAAATACCCCTAAATTTAATAAAAATAAATCCAAAATAGAGGTTCTCAACTGATTTTATTAATTTTAGATTTTTAAAAATTTTAATAATTATTTATATTAAAAATTTATAATTTTACAAAAACGTTTAGTAAAAAATAACTGAATTTATTTATTAAACAATTTTATAATTTTGCAAAATTTATTAAAATAACTAAATTTATTTTTAAAAAAATAAGTCCCAAAATTTTAATAATTTAGGGATTTTGGTAAATCCTAAAATTTTGCAATCACTTTTATTAATATAATTTTTATTAAAAATAAAAATTCTAATTTCTGGATTCATTTCTTTATTAAATGTGGGGGTATTTTATAATTATAATTTTCTACTTTTAAAGTTTTTATAAAATAAAATGGTCTTTTAATTTATTTAGGGGTAAAATTGTTAATTTTTAAAAATTATTTAATGGCGTTAGTGTAAAACTGGTTAATTTATACAAATTTAAAAAGAAATGTGGTGCAGTAAACATGTTAGAATTTTGTACTGGTTGGATGAATATAAGGTAAAAGAAAGATGGTACAATGATAATTTCCCTATTTTTTATGTAGATATAATTTGATAAAGCCATAAGGTATTGAATCCATACTTTAGTTCGTACTAATTTATGTCATTAAAATTTTTCATCAAAAGTTATACCATGTTGTTTGTCTAAAACGATCCTTTTCCTATGTGTGATGTTGAAATAAAAATATAACTACTTCGACATTTAAGAAGTATTTATTTTTATTCTTCTCTTTTTTTTTATTGAAACAAGAAAGAGACAGAAGAGAAGAGTTTAATCCTTTTTTACAATGATTTCCTTAATTAGCAAGTAATTTCAAGCATTATAAAATCACTTTGGATATAAATTTACCATCAAATTCAATCCATTTATATATGATTGTGTTGGACTAAAAATAAAATAGGCCAAATCAAGGCCCAAATAAATTTAATTCTAAGGCCTATATAATAAATTTACTCCGAATTAAGCCCACAAAGTAGTGGACATAGCACCTAGAATAATCCTCCTAAGTAACAAGGCTTCAAAACTCAAACGGTTCCAAGATCTAAGGCCAAAGGAGCTGAGGTCCTAGGTTCTTATTCTAAGACACACCACCTAGGATAAATCAACTAGGTAGTAAGGTCTCAAAATCCAAAAGGAACCGAGGTCCTAAGTTCCTATCCTAAGACAAACTACCTAGAATAAATTAATTAGGTGGCAAGATTTCAAAGCCCAAAAAGAGCTAAGGTCCTAGGTTTCTATCTTAAGACAAACCACTTAGGATAAATCAACTAGTTAGTAAGGATTCAAAGCTCAAAAGATGACAAGGTCCTAGGCTCTTATCCTAGGACAAACCTCCTAAGTTTGAAGGTTCCTATGATCCCTGGGTCTTCTAGGCTCGCAGATAAGTGTAGAGAGATCTGCGGCGACATGGTGAAGGCGGGCATAAAATCTGATGCACATGCTTATAGCATTCTTGCTAAAGGGTATATCCATGCACAAGAACCAGAAAAAGCAGAAGAACTACTAATGGCTATGATTGAATCAGGATTCCACTTGAATGTAGTTATTTTGATGACCGTCATCAGTGAATGGTGCAGTGATGGTGGCGTGGATCGCGCAATCGAGGTTTTCGAGAAAATGAGCAAACATGAGGTTTCTCCCAGTTTGAAGACTTTTTAAACCCTAATGTGGGGGATACAATGAAGCCAAGCAACCATGGAGAGCTGAGGAAATACTGTAAATCATAAAAGCATTCAGAGTCCAACCCTAGAAATCCAACTTCTTACTTCTTGTAGAGGCTTGGCGTGCCACTGGATTGACCAAGGAGGCAAAAAGGATCCTAAGTAAAATAAGAAATAAGGAAATGACCAATGAAATGAAGGAAAAGGAAGAGATACCAGTTGAAAGCTTAGAGAGACTTTATCACAAAGAAGCTACAAGTGCCTCTTATCCTAATCTCTTACAGATACCAAATATAGTTAGCAGTGATAAAAAAGGTTAGCTGCAGCTCTTAAAAAACGTCAAATGCTGTTAAGAGATACTAATTCTTCTTTAGAGTGCTCGTGATTTGCTGCATCATCCATGTACCTTTTTCATTCCTGTAAACTTGGAGCAATGTTGCCTATTATTTTCTAGAAGAAGCCTCTAGGGCAGGTTGGTATGTACAGTCAGCTCACAAATTTATGTGGAGGACATCCAATAGACGGTGACCAGAGCCGAAGCTGCCGAGAAGAAAGCAGGAGACTTGAATCTCGAGAATCTAAAGTTGCTAGAGCGAGAATCTCTTGCTCAAGCAAAGGCCATTACTCTCGAGGAAGAGCTGGCTAAGGTGCAGGAAAATCTGCAAAGGCAGAAGGCTATATATGAGGCTTAGCTCGAATCTCTCCGTGATTCCCACCGGGTTTAGGTCGAGAACTTGGAGAAAGAAGCTGACAACCAATACGACCAGGGGCTTTGACATTCCTATTGCTGTATCATGGTCGTCCTTAGAAAGCAGCACCCTGATTTGAAAATGGATGACCTTGTAGCCAGTGTTGCTCAATACATGGACGAGGAGGCAGCAAAAGAGGATGTCGAAGAGGTGGATCCAATTGTGGTTGAGGAGGAAAACTCTCCTCCTTGTGCTGTCTCTGCTGTTGTTGGTGAGGCGAGTACCCTTCGGACGTAACTGGTGATATTCCCCCTGCACCTGAGGTGGAACAACCCACTGAGGCTGCTCGGCTTACTGACCCGCCATTTTCCTAAACTTGTCTTGTGTTGTAATTGCTTTTTGAACATTGTATGTGTAACATATGTACTTTGATTTCTAAATTAAGTGTATGATTTCATTTTTTTCGTCTTTGAATCGAGATAAATTTAGCGCGATTAAGAGCTCGAGTGGTTAAAAAAAAAAGAGAAGAGAGCCGGGTTTATATATTTTGAACGGGGGAAACCATTTTCAATTTTTGGATTTTTGGTTAGAAGAGAGAGACAGAGACAGAAGAGAGAGAGAGAGAAGTTTAACCCCGGGTTGAACCCATTGGCCCGACCCGGACCCGCGAACAAGACCCGATCGGTTCTCCCATTTCCGGTCACCTCACCGGTCGTGCTTGGTACCAATCTGAAGCTTGGAAGCCGACCGTCGTATCCCTGCCGTCTTCGTCGCCAGAAACCGCCTGGAATGCCGCCGGTTGGAGCTCGAAACCCGCGGCCACGACCCGTTTCCGTCGCCGTCGATTTCGTCGGATTTTTGGCACGCCACCACTTGGATCTTGTTCCTCAGCTCACCAGTATCATTTTTCGACCGACCTCGTCACCTGAATCGGTCGGATTGCAGCCGATTTGCTCTTAGAAGCTCTCGATTTTGGGGAGCTCGATCTGCCGCCGGTAGCGCACGTGAGACGTCACCGCCGCCACCATTGGACTCAGCGTGGCCGGAACTATCAGACCTAAGCTCCCCGTCGCCGTTGACCGAAGTCCGGTCACCGTTGACTGGCAGGGCAATTCGATAATTTCATGAAACTTTGGGGGTGATTTTGTAATTTATGAAATCAATGGACAATTTGGTAATTTTAGGTTAGGGCAGTAAGGTAATTTGTGATTTCGAGGATAATTCGGTAATTTAAGTTGTTAAGGACATTTCGGTAATTTTACGCTCCGAGGGTAATTTCGTAATTTCAGACATTGTGATTATTTCCGGGATCCGAATTGAGAACAATTTGGTAATTGAAGATTCTACGGATATTTAGGTTAAATAATGATGTTGAGGGCATTTTGGTAATTTTTGGCATGTAAGGGTATTTTGGTAATTATGTACATGCGGGAATAATTATTGTTGTTATATATTCGTTTCGAGAAGTATTATGTTATATTAGTTGTTCGGAGAATGATTATGTCGTTTCCTTGATTAGGAGGATCCGCGAACGAGAATCAACCCGCGGACGTTGTTGATACCGAGTTTGGTCATCGTCACTGTGAGTGAAATATACAAAACTTATTTTTATAAGTATATGCCGATTTTATGATACAATGCAGTATGTTTGAAAAATAAGTATTTGATGCTTTAAGTTAATGATTTTCAAGAAAATTGAGATTTATCTATGTGTTGAGATTTATTGTTATGAAAATGAGTTTGAATAATGATTTTGTTGTCGCATTTAAACAAAATCATGGTATTAGAATTGAGTGGATTTAAGATATGTTGAAGAAAAAGAAAATGAGATTTCAGATGAGATTATATGTTGATGTACATGTGTATTAAATGTTATTTGAGAATCATTAAACAGTACCCTCCCCTCCAGATACAGAGAAACAGATAATATGAGATAAGATGAGATAGAGGCCTTTGGGGCTCGTCTAAACACACATAGAGGCTTTGGGCTGTGTGTTTGGGCGCTTTTGCCTTTTAGGGGCTTATACATGCAGTATGATGATTACAGAGATACAGATATAAGACATGAGATGAGATTTTCCCCATCTATCTGTTGTAGCTCCGGGGCGTGGTGGTACCCAGATAGTACGTCATTGCCTGTCCGTTGAGGTCCGGATATGATAAGATTATTTCCCTGGGTACTTGTTTGATGATAGCTTTTGATATGCAGTATTTAATATGATAAGTATTATGATTCCATCGATTTTATATAGATTTATGTAAAATAGTATTTCAGTGACCGATTTGAATTAAATATGTTTTTATGATAATTTGATGAAATTGATTTGAGAAAGAGCAAATCATTTTAAATTAATTTATTTTTTTCAGAAACTAGTATCTACTCACTAAGTTTTATACTCACCACGTTTTTATCATATTTTCCCCCCCACAGGAGATTTGCAGGTACATCAGCCGACCCAGTATCGGTAGTTAGATTTGTAATTATGGCCACGTGATGGTGCTAGAAGTCGTAGAGTTAATATTGTGATTTTTGGAATTTGTGAGTTGTATTTATGGTTATGTATTTGTATTAAGGATAACCATTGTATTTGTTTTTATATTGGAGTGATTTATGTGATATTTGAGATGATGACTGAAGAAGTTGGATTTGAAGTTTGGATGGTTATTGAAATATTATTGGGAGTGTTGTTTTGTAAATTATAGTTTTGGGAACGTTGTATTTATAGGGGAGATGATGTCGGATTTTCGGTAGAATCTTTAGATATTATTATATTATTCGATTCGATTTTACGTGATTAGATAGACTCGCCTTGGGGGTGGGGGCGGGTCGTTTCAGTATTTAGCAACTTTGCAGACTATTAGAAGCTGAATAAAACTTGTTCTTGTTTGCCATCTCGTATTGGAGTTTTGGTTTAGAAAAGTTTTCATGCCTTAGAAAATTTTTCAGCATTGTAATTGCTTTTTCATGCCTTGGAAAAATTTTCAATGCTTAGGATTCTGCTCGCCTTCTTTTGATCGAGCAGATCCTGGCACGCTTGGATTCTGGTCTCGCCATAAGACAGACTTTGAGACTCGGTGAGCCTTTGCATGCCTTAGGAAATTCTTCAATACTTAGGAGTCTGCTCGCCTTCGCTTAGTCGAGTAGATCCTGGCACGCTTGGCTTCTGGTCTCGGCATAAGACAGACTTGAGATTTAGTGAGCCTTTGCGTGCTTTAATGAATTCTTCAATGCTTGGGAGTCTGCTCGCCTTCGCTTGGTCGAGTAGATCCTAGTACGCTTGGCTTCTGGTCTTGCCATAAGACAAGCTTTGAGACTTGGTGAGCCTTTGCGCGCCTTAGTGAATTCTTTAATGCTTGGGAGTCTGCTCGCCTTCGCTTGGTCGAGCAGATCCTGGCATGCTTGGCTTTTGGTCTCGCCATAAAACAGGCTTTGAGACTTTGTGAGCCTTTGCGCGCCTTAGTGAATTCTTCAATGCTTGGGAGTCTGCTCGCCTTCGCTTGGTTGAGCAGATCCTGGCATGCATGGCTTCTGGTCTCGCCATAAGACAAGCTATGAGACTTGGTGAGCCTTTGCATGCCTTAGTAAGCTTGTGAACAGTATAGTTGACTGAAATTCCTCATTGATTCACTTATTATTGAATTCGGCTTACATGAGATTGCATTGAGATAAAAAAATAAAAGTAACAAGCAAAAAAAAAAATAACTTTAAAACGTGAACGTCTTACTGGAAATATTTCCTGTGGTGTGTCGTGTTCCATGGGCGCTTCACCTCGTGGCCATCCGTGCGAACCAGCTTGTAAGCTCCTAGTCCAACTAGCTACTTCACCTTATATGGCCTCTCCTGAATTGGTCCGATTCTGATTTGTTTTTCCTGGATTCTCTGGTCCCAGGCTTACTGCCTCCAGCTCCTCTATAGGTTCTTGTTTGCCATTCTTATTTTCCACTGGGGTATCAAGGGATGTTATATGCATTGCTTGCCTTGTTGCCGAAGAGTAACAGCTTCGTGTGATTCTCTGGTCTCCTCGTACTACTCCAACTATCCCATTCACCGGGAACTTGAGGGCTAGATAATGGTTGGATAGTACTGCTTTGCTCATCCTCAGGAATGGCCGACCTAGGATCATCTGGTAACGACCTTCCTCATTCACCACTACAAAGTCTAGTATCATAGTCTTTTCTATCGAGGAGCTCCCAATCATGATAGGTAGCTCGACCACGTGCAGAGGGACCAATTTTTCTCCTCTAAACCCCTTTAAGGAGGTATTGGTGTACTCCATCTTCAGGTCTGCTATTCCTATCTCCTCCAGCGTTGACTTAAACAACACATCAACTGAGCTCCCAGTGTCAACCAGTATCCAATCAATCTTCTTGCTAGCAATAGTGGCCTTGATAACTAAAGCATCCTCGTGGGAGTATAGAAGAACATCATATATTAGTTTGGTGTACCCCATACTATAATCACTGACAATGAGATACAATTTAACAATGACAATTTTCGTGAGTTTTGTAGAAAGCTTAAGATAAAAAATTGTTACTCTTCTCCTGCCCATTCGTAGGCTAATGGATAAGTGGAAGCTGCCAATCGATTGATTAGGCAAATTCCCAAGGCTAAGTTAGAGAAAGCCAAAGGAACATGGCCATATGAATTGTCATTTGTCCTATGGTCTTATTGAACTACACCAAGGACTCTTACAAGAGAATCTCTATTCTGCTTGGCATTTGGGGCGGAAGCTATCATCCCTACGGAAATAAGAACATCGACTTATTGAGTACAACATTTTAATCCTGTCATCAATGATGAACTACAACGTCAAAGTTTAGATCTCCTAGAAGACAAGATGGATCAAGCTAAGGTCACTGTCTATTAAGGCAAAGTAGCTCGTTACTACAATGATTGAAAGTTAAAATTCAGAAGTTCAGAATTGAAGATCTTGTTCTAAAGAAGGTTTTAGCTAATGCTCAGGAGCCAAGTGTTGGCACCTTGGGTTCTAATTGGGATGGTCCTTACATAATTAGAGAAGTAATTAGGCTAGGAACTTATATTTTGTCTACCTTAAGTGGAAAGATCTTGAGGCATGCTTAGAATGCTGAGCATCTTAAGATTTACCATTAATAGTATGATCTAGTACTTATGATCATATAAGTATGATCTTCCTTTAATTGTCAGATAAGTTTTGTAGAGACAAAATGAAAATGAATAAAAGACTAATTCTCTTGGTCATAAAAGTTCTCCATTTTGATTATCCATGAGATGTTTTAAATAAACTAGTGATGATGATAAACGTCCTTGGATAAATTTTAAATTTTCATAAACTTAACAAATGCAAATTTTGTATTTTTATTCAAGTTCAACAAAACAAAAAAGCATATCATTTCAAGGATAAAAACTTCAAAAAACACATAAAATAAAATTTAAAATTTCATTTTATGAGAATCAACTTATACAAAATAAGGAAAAACCCTTAGAAATTCCTAGTATGCTAAATGTCATCATTCTGCTGCTCAGGATGCTTCCCGAAGAGATCTTCAAACCCGTATAGTATAATTGTGGATATCTCCTTGGTCAAATGAGTATATCTTGTACCATTTGCACCTCCCCCATCAACAGGAGTGGAGGCCATGTAAGGCTAGATAGTGCAATGGTCCTTGTAGAATTTTTAAAAATTTTAGGATTTCTAAATAAAACATTAAATGTCTACACTTGTCCATGTACAATTAATGTATAAGGTTGATATATTAGATAATATTATAATTTTATAAGCCTAAAAGAAAAATAATTAAAACAATTCGGTCAAGCCTAAAAGCCCACTTAAGTCACTAACAATGGCAGCAAAATAATTAAAACAAAAAAGAAATCTACTACAAAACCTAGAACATCAGCAAACGAATCGTCAATAACATATCCCAAAAATCAACTGCAACTCAATAGAAATACCTAAATTTCTGATAAGTTCACTGCAACAAACATGAGAAAGCCATTAAAAATTAATCAATACTTCAAAAGAAAAAATGCAGAGAATTTAGAAGCCAATACCAATTCTCCATATACCCTAAATTCACAAGTCTCACTTACGAATTCACCAAATTTTGGAAATCCACCATTAAGATCTTCAAGAATGTAGACAAATCCAGTTAATACTCAACTTTTGGAGCGTGATCTAAGATCGTGTCCACAAATATGGGTTTATGATGTTAATCAACGAGATGAAATTCGTAGAGCATACATAATGGCTGGTCCATACCAACTCAGACTTTGAGAGTATCCCAAATATTGACCAAAAAAGCACCCCCGTTATTTTCAACCTTCATGGTTTGATTCTTTTCCTTCTTGGTTGGAATATTCACTTGTAAAAGATGTTGCTTTGTGTCTACTATATTATCTCTTCAATACACCATCTGCACATCCAAAATGTAATCCTTATACTGTTAATGGATTTAATGGTTAGAGAAAGGTTAAAAATGAGAAAAATTATGCCTTCTTTAATCATGTGGAAATAGATCCGATTTCAACTCATAAAAATGTTGAAAAATCATGTAAGATGAGGCAATCGCAGCATTTGCCACAGGTATTTAATCGTTATTCCTCTCAAGAAATTGAAAATAATAGACTGCGGTTAAAAACTATGGCTGAAGTAATTAGATACTTGGCTTTTCAAGGTTGTTCTTTTAGAGGTCATGATGAGAGCAAAAACTCATTAAATCGTGCAAATTTTCTTCAATTACTTTAAGTATTTGCCTCTAATAATGAAAAGATTGTAGAAGTTATACTTGATAAAGCTCCAAAATATGCCTCCTATACATCACCAGAATTTCAAAAAGAAATTTTACATGTCTTTTTAATGAAAGTGAAAAAGACAATTCGTGTAGAACTATGAGATGCAAAGTTTTGTTTAATTGTAGACGAATCACACAATGAATAAAAGAAAGAACAGATGGTTGTAGTTTTGAGATTTGTTGACAATGGTAGTTTTGTGCGAGAATCGTTTTTTGGACTTGTTTATGTCTTTAACACTTCTACAATGACCTTGAAAAATGGGCTATACTCTCTATTGTCTCATAATAATTTAAATATTCAAAATATTCGAGGGTAAGGATATGATGGTGCAAGTAACATGCGGGGTAAGTGGAATGGTTTACAATCCTTGATTTTAAAAGATTGTCCATATGCTTACTACATTAATTGTTTGGCTCATCGACTACAATCAGCATTAGTCGCGGTATCTCATGAGATTGTTCTTATTCATCATTTCTCTATTAAATTGACTTCTGTTGTGAATATTATTGGTGCTTCTTGTAAGTGCAATGATGAACTGAAATATGCTCAAGCTGATGACATTAAGTAAATGAGTTCCATTGATGAGCTTGAAAGTGAGAGAGAGTTTAATCAAATTGGCACTTTATAAAGGTATGAGGAAACTCGGTAAAGTTCTCACTTTAGATCAATCTTTAATTTAAAAAAAATGTTCAATGCAACATGTTCTGTTCTACTTAATATCATTGAAGATAGCACTAATGCTTTTTAATGAGGGGATGTTGATGCTGCATATAAGGTATTGACTATTTTTGAGTTTTTTTTTATCTTTCGCCTTATGAAAGAAATCATGGAAATCACTAATATACTTTGCCAAGCTTTGTAATCTAAATCTCAAGATATTTTACATGTTATGCATCTTTTTTCATCGACTAAAGCACTTATTCAGAAATTTAAAGATGCTGGATGGATTACTTTGCTTGATTAAGTGAAATCATTTTGTGAGGTAAGAAATATAGATATTATAGAAATGAATACCCATTTTATTGCAAGGCAAGGTTGAGCTTGGTGTCAAGAAGATAACTTTACTGTTGCTTAACATTATAGGTAAATTTGTTTTATACTATTATAGATTGCCAATTACAAGAGTTAAGTAGTTGATTTAATGGGCATGCAGTACAATTGTTTATACTTAGTTTAGCAGTTGCTCCTCATGAATGTAGGAAGTTATTTATGATTGGTGATGTTTGTCAATTGGCTGACACGTTTTATCTAGCTGACTTCACAGACGTTGATAAAATGAATTTGAAAATTCAACTTCAACATTATAAGTACAATGTAGTTCAACATCCAGAGTTCAAAAGCTTGTCGACCATTTCTAACTTGAGCCAAGGGTTGGTTCATACTAGAAAAGCAACAATATCCCCCCTTGTCTATAGAATAATTGTTCTTGTGCTAACTCTTCCAGTGTCTATTGCAACTACAGAACGATCATTTTCGGCTATGCGTATAGTAAAGCTAAGACTTCGCAATAAAATGGAGGATGAATTTCTTACAGATTCATTGATTATGTACATTGAAGGATAAATTGTAGAAAAATTAAGTATTGAATCAATAGTCAATGAGTTTCGAGATATGAAAGAACATCGTGTTCCATTTTAATATTGGAGATCCTGATTTTTTTAGGTTTAATATCTTATGTTAAGAATATTTTGTTGCTTGAGGAAGCTTTTTCCCTTTACAGTTATGATGGTTTCTTTCTAAGTTTTCATTTTCTTTTGATAGCTTTTATACTTTAAGACTTGGAATTTTGTATGGGTAGAGACTCTTTTGCTTTGTAATCATCTTTCTTCATGAATTATAAATGTAATTTTTTTTCATATAGTATCTTGCTTTTTTTTTGGATGATTTGGTCTGATTGTAATTTATTATTTCTAATAACATCAAAATTATAAGTTTACATTTAGGCCCCATACAATTTCCTCTTGAGCTTTGCCATCAACGCATGTCTTAGAGCCATTATCCTCATTTGGCTTGATATCATCAAATTTCACACCAAGCACTTTCAAGTGCTGGTAAACCACTTCTATGGTAGCATTAGTATTGTAGTAAGTAAAGAACGTACAACAATCCCTTAGTCCCTTCAAGTATTCCTCGTAGCTTTGATCAAATATACATTCAATTTGCTCCTTAGTTGCAGAAAGTTCCTTCTCAAGCCGTTGGCTTTTTCCATCTCAGCATTTGTTTTATCCAAAGCTGTTCTTTCTTTGGCCTTAGCAACATCTAATGAACGTTACATTTCAGAGTTATACTCTATAGTCTTGGAAAGTTGCAGACTCAGTTCTTAGACTTTTCTTTCAAACATTTTAGCCTTCTCCCCAGATGTGGATAAAGAGACCAAGTTCTATATAAGATAAACCTAAGTTAGCAAGAGAATGAGCTTAAAAAATAAATAAATAATAAGGAAAGTTAAATAACTTTACTTAGAAAGAAGGCTTGAGGCAAGCTTGAGGGATTTGATAGGATCAAGGCTTTCAATGTACTTCATCAAAGTTGAGGACTGAAGAGATAAAGAGGACTGGTGCACTGAAGGATTTTTTGGCGTAAAATTACAAACTCCCTTCTCATATGGAGGAGGAGGAGGATGAAGAGGAATAAATGATGTAATCTAATGAGCTTGGGAGATAGACTGAGAAGATAATCTACCTTGTTTCTATTGTTTCTTTTGAGCAATGTCCAGAACCACTAATCTCTTCCATTTATCACCTTTAAAAGTGGCATTAGGAGGATTGTTTGAATTCATCACCAAAGGTTCCTTCCAAGTAAATGAGATGCTTGGAATAATACCTCGCTCAATTAAGGTTTCTTCAGAACAGACAGTTGAGATGTTATACTTACCTAAGCATAGGCTTAAACCTTTTGCTATAATTCTTTCCTCGTCTACTGAAAGGTCAGACAAGTCCACTCATTTGCAAAACCAAGGAAGAAAATTAGTTCCTCAGTTATATAAAGAACTCATAATAAGAAATAATAAATTATTACAAGAAAATGAAATTTTGCTTGGTTGACAAAATCAAGTTTAGATTCTATCTTCAAGATGCTCTATACTTGTCCGAACTCTCAATTGCCTCTAAAAAAAAAAGTGGTAAGGTTTCCAAGTCTTATCTTGACGACTAGGTTCACCATAAATAAGAATCTTGTCTGAATTAAGATAAACAAATAAACACCAAAATCCTTCAGCCTCAGGACATCTTTGTGGATGAAAAAGACTTTGAAATTCAACCACAGAAGGATAATTGAATACTAGGTAACGCTAAAGAGACCACATTCCAACAATACAACACTAAGCTTTAGGAGAAATCTGAGCTGGAGCAAGTCCTAAGGCATGCAATATCCCCCGAACATAAAGATGAAATGGAAGTCACACTCCAGAATTCAACACATACCTAGTGATCCCAACAAAGCCCTTAGGAGGATTGGTAATGCTCTTTCTAAGTGAAGCACGACGAAGTGTTATTGATCTAGGAATATTATATTTAATCATTAATATCTCAAGGGACATTTCACCTAATCCACATTTAATTGTCTTCATCTGCCATGGATAAGTATATTCAACTACAAGCTCATCCTTATCCTCAAAATTTTCTATGTTAATCACCTCTTGTCTTTTTATTATTTCATCTACATATGCATTATTATACTCGTCTATCTCTTATTTTAACTCACAACTACCTACATCACTTGTAGTAGCATGAATAGTTTTCAAAGGAATAACACCCTCCATTATATTGTTTATCCTTGGTCATTTCAATACTAGGTCTTGTTGAACTAAGAAAAACCTACAAAGTAACAATAGTCTATGATTACTCTCCTAAGAATAGCATTAAATAATAAAAAGTAATGAATAAATAAATACTCACAAAAAGTCATCGGAAAGTCTCTAGAAAATCACCAGAAAGTCGTCAAAAGTCGCCGAAAATTCGTCGATAGCCATTATAAACATCATCGTCAAGGGTCATAGATCACCACCATCAAGCACCTTGAGAGTTTTTCACTCTAACCTCTTCTCTTGAAAAGTCTTCCATCCTAGGATAAAATTCACTTAAAGGTATCCAAAGATAAAATCCTCCTAAGAATGAAATTTAAGGAAACATTTCCAAATCATCCTAGGATCAAATCCTCCTAAGAGAGGAATTTAAGGAGCAATTCCTTAGAAAATCATCCTAGATTAAAATTCTCTTAAGGATATCTTAGGATACAATCCTTCTAAGAATGAAATTTGAGGACCTTAGACAAAATCATCCTAGGATCAATTCCTCCTAAGGATGGAATTTAAGGAAAAAATCCTTAAACAAAATCATTATAAAATCAAATCCTCTTAAGGATAGAATTAAAGGAAAATTTCCTTATAAAATCATCATAGGATAAAATTCCCTTAACGATATCTAAGATATAATTCTCCTAAGGAAGGAATTTAAGGAAAAATTTCATCCTACGATCAAATCCTCCTAAGGATGGAATTAAAGGAAAAATTTCGTAGAAAAAATCATTTTAGGATCAAATCCTCCTAAGGATGAAATTTAAGGAAAAATTCCTTAGAACAAATTATCTTAGGATCAAATCCTCCTAATCAAATCCTCTTAAGGAAGGAATTTAAGGAAAAATTCCTTAGAGCAAATTATCTTAGGATCACATCGTCCTAAGAATCGAATTTAAGGAAAAACAATTCTTAGAGAAAATCATGTTAGGATCAAATCCTCCTAAGGATGGAATTTAAGGAAAAATTCCTTATAAAATCATCATAAAATAAAATTCTCTTAAAGATATCCTAAGACAAAATCGTCCTAAGGATGAAATTCAAGGAAAAACTTCTTAGAAAATCATTGTAAGATAAAATCATCTTAAGCATATCCTAGGATAAAATCCTCCTAATGATGAAATTTAGGGAAAAACTCCTTAGAGAAAATAATCCTCGAATCCAATCCTCCTAAGGATGGAATTTAGAAAAAATTCCTTATAAAATCATCATAGGATAAAATTCTCTTAAAGATATTATAAGATAAAATCCTCCCGAGGAAGAAATTTAAGGAAAAGTTCCTTAGAGAAATTCACCCAAGGATAAATTTCTCCTAAAGATGAAAATTAAGGAAAAATGCCTTAGAGAAGATCATCCTAGGATCAAATTTTCCTAATTTAAGGAAAATTTCCTTATAAAATCATCCTAGGATAAAATTCTCTTAAAGATATCCTAAGATAAAATCCTCCTAATGATGAAATTTAAGGAAAAATTCCTTAAAGAAGATCATCCTAGGATAAAATCCTTCTAAGGATGAAATTTAAGGAAAATTTCCTTAGAGAAAATCATCTTGGGATCAAATCCTCCTAAGGATGAAATTTAAGGAAAAATTCCTTATAAATTCATTATAGGAGAAAATTTTCTTAAAGATGTCTTAAGATAAAATCCTCATAAGAATGAAGTTTAATGAAAAACTCCTTAGAGAAAATCACCCTAAGATAAATTCCTCCTCAGGATGGAAGTTGAAGAAAAATTCCTTAAAAAAATCATCTAGGATAAAGTGCTCCTAAGGATGGAATTTAAGGAAAAATTCCTTCAAAAAAATATCCTAGAATCAAATCCTCTTAAGGATAAAATTTAGGGAAACATTCCTTAGAGAAAATCATCCTATGATAAAATCCTCCTAAGGATGGCATTTAAGTAAAAATTCCTTAGAAAAACCATTCTAGGATTAAATCCTCCTAAAGATGAAATTGAAGGAAAATTTTGTTCCAAAAATCATCATAGGATAAAATTCTCTTAGGGATAAAATTTCAGGAATAATTCCTTAGATAAAATCATCATAAGATCAAATACTGTTAAGGATAGAATTTAAGAAAAAATTACTAAAAAATCATCATAGGATAAAATCCTCATAAGGATATCCAAGAATAACATCCTTCTAAGGATGAAATTTAAGGAAAAATTCCTTTGAGAAAATCATCATAGGATCAAATCCTCCTAAGGATGGAATTTAAGGAAAACTTCCTTATAAAATCGTCGTAGGATAAAATTCTCCTAAAGATATCCTAAGATAAAATCCTCCTAAGGATGAAATTTAAGGAAAACTTCCTTAGAGAAAATCACCCTAGCATAAATTCCTTTTAAGGATGGAATTTAAGGAAAAATCCCTTAGAGAAAATCATTCTAGGAGTCCATCCTCCTCAGGATGGAATTTAAAGAAAAATCCCTTAGAAAAATCATCCTACGTGCAAATCCTCATAAAGATGAAATTTAAGAAAAAGTTCCTCAAAGAAAATCATCCTAAGATCAAATCCTCGTAAGGATGGAATTTAAGGAAAAACTCCTTAGAAAATCATTCTAGGATAAAATCCTCTTAAGGATATCTTAGGATAAAATCATTCTAAGGATGAAATTTAAGGAAAATTTCCTTCGAGAAAATCATCCTAGGGTCAAATCCTCCTAAGGATGGAATTTAAGGAAAAATTCCTTAGAGAAAATCATTTTATAATCAAATTCTCCTAAGGATGGAATTTAAGGAAAATTTCCTTATAAAATCATCATAGGATAAAATTCTCTTAAAGATCTCCTATAATAAAATCCTCCTAAGAATGAAATTTATGAAAACATTTCTTAGAGAAAATCACCCTTGAATAAATTCCTCCTAAGGATGGAATTTAAGGAAAAATTGCTTTGGGAAAATCATCACGGGATAAAATACTCATAAGGATGGCATTTATGGAAAAAGTTCTTAGCAAAAATCATCTTAGAATCAAGTTCTCCTAAGGATGAAATTTATGGAAAAATTCCTTAGAGAAATCATCCTGGGATCAAACCCTCCTAAATATGAAATTTAAGGAAACATTCCTTAGAAAAAATTATCCTAAGATCAAATTCTCCTAAGGATGGAATTTAAGAAAAAAAAAATCCTTATAAAACCATCCTTGGATAAAATTCTCTCAAAGATATCCTAAGATAAAATCCTCCTAAGGATAAAATTTAAAGAAAAATTTCTTAAAAGAAAATCCTTGAATCCAATCCTCCTGTGGATGTTATTAAAAAAAATCCTTGGGAAATCGTCTTAGGATAAAATCCTATTAAGGATATCTTAGGATAGAGTCCTCCTAAGGATGAAATTTAAGGAAAGTTTTCTTAGAAAAATCATCCTTAGATAATTTCCTCCAAAAGTTGAAATTTAAGGAAAAATTCCTTAGAAAATAATTCTTATGATAAAATCCTCTTAAACATATTTGAGGATAAAATCCTGCTAAGGAAGAAATTTAAGGAAAACTTCCTTAGAGAAAATCATCCTACGATCAAATCCTTCTTAGGATAGAATTTAAAGCAAAATTCATTCTAGGATCAAATCCTCATCAAGATGGAATTTAAGGAAACAGTTCTTAGAGAAAATCATCCTAGGATCAAATCCTCCTAAGTATGGAATTTAACGAAAATGTCTTCTGAAAAAATCATTCTAGGATGAAATCCTCCTAATGATGGAATTTAAGGAAAAATTCCTTATAAAATCATCATAGGATAAAATTCTCTTAAAGATATCCTAAGAGAAAACTTTCCTAAGGATAATATTTAAGCAAAAATTCCTTAGACAAATTATCTAGGATAAATTCCTCCTAAAGATGCAATTTAAGGAAAAATTCCTTAGAAAATCATCTTAGGATAAAATTTGGTTAAGGATATCCCAGGATAAAATCCTCCTAAGGATAAACTTTAAGGAAACATTCCTTAAATTTCTCATTCTAGGATCAAATCTTCCTAATGATGGAATTTAAGGGAAAATTTCTTATAAAATCATCACAAGGTAAAATTCTCTTTACACTGCCATAAGCTAAAATCCTCCTACGGATGAAATTTAAGGAAAAATTCCTTAGAGAAAATCACTCGAGGATAAATTCCTTCTAAGGATTGAATTTAAGGGAAAATCCCTTAGAGTCATTCTAGGAGTCCATCCTCCTAATGATGGAATTTAAAGAAAAATCCCTTAGAATCATCCTATGATCAAATCCTCAAAAAGATGAAATTTAAGGAAAAATTCCTTAGAAAATCATTCTAGGATAAAATTCGCTTAAGGATATCATATGATAAAATCATTCTAAGGATGAAATTTAAGGAAATTTTCCTTAGAGAAAATCATCCTAAAATCATCTTAGAATAAAATATTCTTAAAGATATCCTATAATAAAATCGTCCTAAGGATGAAATTTATGGAAACATTTCTTAGAGAAAATGACTCTAGGATAAATTCCTCCTAAGGATGGGATTTAAGGAAAAAATACTTAGGGAAAATCATCCTGAGATAAAATACTCCTAAGGATGATATTTATGGGAAAAGTCCATAGAAAAATCATCCTAGAATCAAGTCCTCCTAAGGATGGAATTTATGAAAAAATTCCTTAGAGAAATCATCATGGGATCAAACCCTCCGAAATATGAAATTTAAGGAAAGATTCTTTAGAAAAATTATCCTAAAATCAGATCTTCTAAGGATGGAATTTAAGGAAAAATTCCTTAAAGAAATCTTCCTAGGATCAAATCCTCCTCGGGATGGAATTTCAGGAAATATTTCTTGAAACAATCATCCTTGGATAAAATTCTCTTGAAGATATCCTAAGATAAAATCCTCGTAAGGATGAAATTTAAAGGAAAATTCCTTAGGGAGAGTAATCCTCAAATCCAATACTCCTATGGATGGAATTTAAGAAAACATTCCTTTGAAAATCATCTTAGGATAAAATCTTATTAAGGATATCTTAGGATAGAGCCCTCCTAAGTGTGAAATTTAAGAAAAAATTTCTTATAAAAATCATCCTTATATAATTTCCTCTAAAACATGAAATTTAAGAAAAATTTCCTTAGAAAAAATAATCCAAGGATCAAATCCTCCTAAGGACAAAGTCCTGCTAAGGATGCAATTTAAGGAAAAATACCTTAGAGAAAATCACCCTAGGATCAAATTCTTGGATAAAATCCTCCTACGAATGAAATTTAAGGAAGAATTCCTTAGAGAATCATCATAGGATAAAATCCTCTTAAGGATATCCTTGGATAAAATCCTCCTAAGGATGAAATTTAAGGAAAAATTCCTTAGAGAAAATCATCCTAGGATCAAATCCTCCTAAGGATGGAATTTAAGGAAAACGTCCTTCGAGAAAATCATTTTAGGATCAAATCCTCCTAAGGATGAAATTTAAGGAAAAACTCCTTATAAAATCATCTTAGGATAAAATTTTCTTAAAGATGTCCGAAGATAAAATCCTCCTAAGGTAGGAATTTAAGAAAAAATTTCTTAAAAAATCATCTTAGGATAAAATCCTATTAAGGATATCCTGGGTAACATCCTTCAAAGGATGAAATTTAAGGAAATATTCTTTAGAGAAAATCATCCTAGGATCAAATCCTCCTAAGGATGGAATTTAAGGAAAATTTCTTTAGAGAAAATCATCCTAGGATAAATTCCTCCTACGAATGAAATTTTAGGAAAAATTCCTTAGAAAATCATCATAGGATAAAATACTCTTAAGGATATCCTACGATAAAATCCGCCTAAGGATTTTTAAAAAAAAACTTCGATAAAACTCTCACAAGGACATCTTAAGGAAATCCTCCTAAGGACATAAATCAACGAAAAAATCTTCCTAAGTATGAAATTCTTGGATAAAATCCTCCTAAGGATGTTTAAAAAAAATCTTGGCTAAAATTCTCCTAGGGAAAGCCTCCTAAGGATGCAAATCAAGGATAAAATATTCCTAAAGTTAAAATCTTTGGAGAAAATTCTCCTAAAGATATTTTTTTTAAAAAAAAGTCTAAATTTTTTATTTTCAAAATTTTAGACTTTGGGGTGGGGGCAATAGTTGCACAAAAAATAAAATATTTCTAATCAAGACCTAAATAAATTTAATCTCAATAAGGCCTGTCTAATAAATTTACTCCCAATTAAGTCCAGAAGTAGTGGATGTTAGCCTAAAAGGCTACACATAATGTAATTTTAATGATAACAAACATGTATCTTATGTGATTTAATAAATATTCTATTTCACATTTTTACTAGTTTTTTAAGGATAATATTTATTCAAGTGAATCAAGTTCAAGACACCCAACGGATAACGGCGAAATCAAGAATTAAGTTTACAGTTCAACAGATAAATTATTGTAACAAATTCTTGTAAAGCCGATATGATTTAATTGATAAATGATTTAGTATTTGAGAAGTTCAAGAGTTTATTTAAATAATTAATTTTCATAAGTTAAAAGGTTTTATATTTATAAGATAAAGAAATTTGTGGATTTAAGTAATTTTCACTAAAATGAAAAGTTTTGCAATCCTTGAATTTAATAAGTATTTTTTAAATTCTAGTTGGACCCATTTGCAAATATTTTAAACATTTTGGGCCATACTATAATTTATTCAAGTTTGAGTACCTGAATGTAATCCAAACATTTGAAATCTAAAATTGGATAGAGAGTGAGCGGTTAACCTCTTGAGGGCTAGCGGCTAGCCGCTTAAGGAAAATCTCATATTTTCAAATTTTGGATTAAATTAAAAGGATTTGAGAACTTTGATATTTATGAATATTTTGTTAAATCTTGAAAAGGACATCTTTCAAAAATATTATTATATGTTGGGCCATATTATTATTTTATAAAGTTTAAGGAATGACAAGTATAATTTAGAAATTCTAAAATTGGACTTTTTATGTAAATTGTATAACATTTTGGGTCATCGTATAATTATAGAAAGTATTGGGCTATAATATAATTTTAGAAAGTTTTGGGCAAAATATAATTTTGTGAACAATATTACTGTAGCAAAATTCAAATTTAACGGTAATTTTACTAGACTAGAGCGGCTAGCCAGCCAAATTAAACGGCTAACTGCTTGGGCGTGGGAATTTGCCTATAACGGCTAGTTTTCGGGTTTTAACTATAAAAATCCAACTCCAACTTCATTTTAAAGACTAATGCAAGCATAAATAAGAGCATATAACATATATTAGGCTTTTATTTGGCAAATCATCATTTATTGAATCATTATTGTGTTATTATTTGCATATCCTCTTTTAAAAAGAGTTTTTGTTGTAATTTTTATTTCTCATCAAATTGTGAATGTACACAAGTGTAAAAAACACTTGGGTTGAAGAGATTGATGAGATAATATCTTAATTGTAAAGGTTCATTGATACCTTGGAAGTCAATTGTAAAAACTTGAAGTCTTAGAAGGTTTGGATAGTGAAATCCTCGAGCTTGGTTGGCTTGGAGGCGTGGACGTAGGCGGGGATTGCCGAACCACGTAAAAATTGTTGTGTTTGCTTTCTCTTTCCTTACTCTTTTATTATTGTGATTTACTAAATTTATTGTTTTTGTATTTGATTAAGGCAATAGATTAAATTATTGTGTGAAATTTTTAGCATAAATTTTAAAATCTCCATTCACCCCCCTCTTAGGTTGTATAACTTGCATTTCAGTGGACAAACCACCTTGAAGAATCCTCGTAAGTAATAGGACTTCAACGCCCAAAGGGTTCCAAAATCCACACCCAAAAGGATCTGAGGTCTTAGATTTCTATCGTAAGACAAACCACCTAGGATAAATCAACTAGGTGGCAAGTCTCAAAGCCCAAAAGGAGCTGAGGTCCTAGGTTCTTATACTAAGACAAACCACTTAAGATAAATCAACTAGGTGATAAGAATTCAAAGCTCAAAAGGCGTCGAGGTCCTAGGCTTTTATCCTAGGACAAATCTCATAAGTTTGAAGGCTCCTATGATCCCAAGGTCTTAGTAAAAATAACATAAGGATAAAATGTTTCTTCCTTTAATCTGTAGACAAGTTTGCAAATTCATATGTCAGTTAACACAAGCACTAAAAGAAAAGTGTTGCCAAATGTCACAAGAATAATGACATTTGTCATCAAAGTAACTAAGATTCAAGTCAAATCAGTTTCGCTTCTAAATATATCCCTCGTTCTCACTAAAATGTAAGAAACAATGGATTCAAGAGGGAAAATGCTAACTTTCTCTCTTTAGTTCTCTCTCCCTAAAGTTATATTTCTAAAGATCCAATGACTAATTATATTTCTAAAGATTCAAGTCGGCCCTCTGATAATTTTCTTGTGTCTTCAGAGTATCATTGAACGAGAACATTCGCATTGCTTAAGGAAGTGAACTCAAAAGAAGTAATATAAAGGCCCATTAAGATCAGCCCAAAGGATAAACTCACCATTGTCAAATCCAATAAAAGGGAACCCAAGTCCTAAGGGTGTAGATCTTAGTTGGAATTTCCATATAAGAAGTTGGGATAAAATTTGCACCAAAAAATTGATATATTACTATACTTTTCTTTATATTATAAGTAGCGTTGTAGTGCTATACTAAATGAATCATTGTAATTTAATTATTATACGACGATTAATTCTGGAGTAAGTGAGAAATTTCAATCACGAACAAAATATAAGATTGATAATTATTGATTAGGTTAATAATCCATGGCAAGAAATTTTTATAAGTTTACATTAAAATAATATCGAGATTTCTTGAACATGCACAATCGATTTTGAGTATGTCATTAACACATTAACCTAATTAAGCTCCTTAATCCTTACATATATAGTGAGAAATAACTTTTTTTGTAGAAATAATAATATGTCCTATCCTTTGAATAATTGAATTCCACCTTCAGCTGCAGAATGATCCCTTTTAAAATTTGTGGCAGACTGGTAAGTCAAGTATATTTTAGAAATAGGAAATATAATTTAGTTGGTTTAATTATTTTGGATTTAATGAGGATCTAGAAGCATGCAAGGAGTTATTTAGGAAGCAAATTAACGAAGACCCGCAAGCTTGGATAGCATAAATCATGTAAACTGGACACAGTTGATTTATGAAGATTGCATGCTAATTAGTGTTGCATGGTTGCTTATAGTCTAAGAATTGGTCACTTGATCGTTATATAAAGGGCTTGCAATTTGTACTTTGGATGCTTGATGACATAAACTATATATAAATATTTTTCATTTTTTTTCTCTTTTTTTAAAGGTAAGCCAAGTTGATTTTTCTTTTGGTTCGATTAAACCGAGCCTGATTCTAAATATATTTTAAGTTCCGTTCAATTAACCAAGTCGACAAATTTTGTTAGTTCTATCTCTTCCTTTTTTTTTATTACAACGCTTATGTTTGCCTCTGTTCAAACCCCAAAACAGCACAAAAATGACATTGTTTTTGTGGTGTAGTAGTAGTAGTAGTAGGAGCAATAGCAGCAGCAGCAGCAGTAGTAGCAGTAGTAGTAGCAACAGCAGCAGCAGCAACAGTAGTAACGGTAATAGCATAGTAGTAGCAGTAGCAGTAGTAGCGATAGTAGCAGTAGTAGTAGTAGTAGCAGTTGTAGCAACAGCAGTAGTAATAGTAGTAGCAGTAGTAGTAGCAGTCATAGCAACAGTAGTAGTAGCAGTAGTAGCAGCAGTAGCAGCAGTAGCAGTAGTAGCAGTAGCAGTAGTAGTAGCAGTAGTAGCAGTAGTAGCAGTAGCAGTAGTAGCAGTAGTAGTAACAGTAGCAGGAGTAGCAGTAGTAGCAGTAGCAGCAGCAGCAGTAGTAGTAGCAGTAGTAGTAGTGGCAGTAGTGGCAGTAGCAGTAGTAGCAGTAGCAGAGCAGCAGTAGTAGTAGTAATAGTTTTGATTCACTGGAATACGACACCATTTGGCTTGGAAAAGCCAAAGGAAACAGTAACCCAGCTGTTTTCTCTCCTCTAGGCGATAGGGTTTAGCTTGATCACGCAAAACCAAAGCAAAAGCTTGAACAAGGATGAGTTTCGGCATTGTCCCTAAAAGATGATTTTGTGCATTTACTGTGGCTGTGAAAATTTTCTTACAGCAGATTGATTTTCTATGTGGCTTTGCAATAAGATAAAGTATTGTCTTCTTTGGCATAAAATTGAGTTTCAAAGCTTGAATTGTGCTTGATGTTGATTAATAAGCGAGTAATAATCTGATCATTTGTTTCTATATTTCCAAATTAATAAGCGAGTTCATTGCCTTGTTAAATTAAGTTAATATAATGGGTAATCAGCTGAGCATTTTTTTTTTCTATATTTCATTTTGAGTGTTGTTGATTAATAAGCGAAGCAATTTCAACCATCTCGTGAGTCCTAACCTTATGTTGCGATGCTTTTACAACAAGCTTGAGATATTCATTTTGTTTCTATTATCTATTTCTAAATTTAATTAATTTGCAATAATTAATTAATATATATTGAATTATTTTAATTTGCACAAGTGAATGGATAATTCAGAACAAGTGGAGGAGTTTGATAAAGTAGAAGAATTGAAAGATTTTTAATGGGGATAATTTTGAAGAAAATAATGAGGAATTGGTGGAAAAAGTTATTGAGCCTAAGGTTGGGATGTCTTTTAACAATCCTAATGAACGATTTGAATAATAAAAAGCTTATGGCCTACAAGAAGGGTTTCCAGTGATGCGGAGATCTTATAGAAAGGGGGAAGATAGGAGTTTGAGATATGTGACATTTACTTGTGGGTGAAACGGCAAGTTAGAAAGCAAATCTAATCATGTTTTGTGGCTTTAACCCAACCAAAAAAAAATGGATGCAATGTTAAAATTGGAAGACGTTTGGATGTTTTTTTGTGGAAAATGGATAATTAGAAATTTGTACTTTGAACACAACCATATTGTGAGTCCAAGAAAGAGTAGGTATTATCGATGCAACTGTACCAATAGTCCTTTTGTTAAAAAAAACTTAAAATAAATGAAGAAGCAGTAATTAAAATGGCTCAAAGTTTCAAGTCGATTGTTGTTGAGGCTGCTGGCTTGGAAAATGTCTCATTTTTAGATAGAGATGCTAGAAAATCATGTTAATAAGGTGAGGC
The DNA here is from genome assembly GCA_029633175.1 of Citrus glauca. Lineage (NCBI taxonomy): Eukaryota > Viridiplantae > Streptophyta > Magnoliopsida > Sapindales > Rutaceae > Citrus > Citrus glauca. Next base: position 6,316,519 of record JAQOOD010000004.1, on the reverse strand, counting down.
GATTAATGCTTGAAGAAAGGGATGTTGCTTTTATTTAGAGATATTTTAAAAAAATACAAATAGATAATGATGGGTTTTTCTTTAATCTTGACTTAGATGAGGAAGGTCGGTTAAAAAATGTATTTTGGGCAGATGCAAGGAGCAGGCCAGCCTATAAAGACTTCGGAGATGTTGTCATGTTTGACACCACATACCTTACAAACAAGTATGACATGTCATTTACTTCTTTTGTGGGAGTTAATCATCATGGTTATTCAATTTTTTTAGGATGTGGGTTGAATTCTCATGACGACATGGATATATTTATGTGGTTATTTGACACATGACTACATGTATATCTGGCTCTCTTTCCCTTGGAATCATCAAAGACTAAGACAAAGTAATAAAAAATGCAATTGAGCTCGTTCTTCCAAATACTACACATCGATGGTGTTTGTGGCATGTACTAAAGAAGGTGCTTTAGAAGTTAGGAAGGTATGTAGAATATCATGATATTAGAGTTTTGTTGCATTCTGTTGTTTATAATTCATAGACTCTAGTTAAATTTAATGAAGCATGGCATGACATGTTATAGAAATACGATCTTGGTAATAATAAGTGGTTAAATGGTTTATATAATGACAGAATTCATTGGGTTCCATGTTTTATTAAAAGTACTTTTTGGGTTGGAATGTCAACTACTTAACTTAGTGAGAGTATGAATGCTTTATTTGAAGGGTATTTTAACTTAAAAACAACCTTAAAGCAATTTGTGGAGAAATAAGAGAAAACAATGGAAAGCAAAATTGAGAAAAAATGGCAAGCGTATGCTAAGTGTTTTAGCCAACGGATGCCATGTCATACTAGTTTTACAATGGAGAAGTAAGTTAAAGGAGTGTACACTATCTCCAAGTTTCAAGAATTTCAACAGGAGCTAATGAATAAGATGTATTATGAGGTTTTTAGTTATGGGGATCAGAATATGAAGTCATTGAAAATGATAGAAAGAGTAAAAAAGAAAGACTTTTAAATTTATTTTTTAAAAAATGGAGGTGAAATTCATTTTATGTGTTCAATGTTTGAATATAAAAGCATTTTTGTAGACATGCCATTACAGTGTTGCTATATAATCATATACAATTACTTCTTGAAAAGTATATCATACAAAGATGGAGAAAATATGTGCGGAGATGCTACAGTAAAATCAAAGTCAGTTATGATGTGAGGATTTCACGCATTGAACATCAATGGTTTAAAAAGGACTGCACTACTTTTTATGATGTTGCTAAGGTTGTTAGCCTAAAAGGCTATATTAATGTAATTTTGATGATAACAAACATGTGTCTTTGGTAAAAATAATAAATATTGTATTTCACATCTTCACTAGTTTTTGAAGGATAATATTTATGCAAGTGAATCAAGTGAAATCAAGATTGAAGACACTCAACGAACAACGGCGAAATAAAGAACAAAGTTTAGAGCTCAACGGACAAATTATTGTGACAATTTCTTGTAAAGCCGGTATGATTTAATTGATGTTTGATTTAGCATTTGAGATGCTCAACAAATTAATTTAATTAAATACTTTTCATAAACTAAAGTTTTATTTTTATAAAGAAAAGTATTTTATGAATTTAAGTAATTTGGACTTAAATGCTAAGTTTTGAAATCTTTGATTTTAATAAGTATTAAATTTCGGAGTTGGATGTTTTTACAAACATTTGAAATATTTTGGGTCGTACTATAATTTATAAATATTTTGGATTAAAGTGAAAGATTTTGAGAACTTTAAAAAATGAGTATTATGTTGAAAAGGACCTTTGTGCGAAACAGTAAAATCTTTGGGGCCATATCATAATTTCAGAAAGTTTGAAAAGACAACTATTTTTAAGAGGTTCTGAAATTGGACGTAATTGAAAAGTTTTCTTACGTTTGGGGCCATAGTATAATTATAAAAAGTTTTAGGTTAAAATGTAATTTTACAAAACAGTGTTACTGTAGCAAATTCAAAAATAACGGTAATATCACTGTTCTTGAGCGGCTAGCCGGATAAATCAAGCGGCTAACCGCTTGAGCACGGGATTTTGCCTATAACGGCTAGTTTTTAGGCTTTTTCTATAAAAACTCAACTCAAACTTCATTTTAAGAACTAATGCACGCAAATATAAGATCATACAACATATATTGAGCTTCCAAAACGCAAATGATCATTGATTAAATCATTTTTGAGCTATTAGTTGCATATCCACTCTTAAAGAGAGTTTTTGTTGTAACTTTCATTTCTTATCAATTTGTGAGTGTGTAAGTGTGGGAAACACTTGGGTGAAGAGATTTGGGAGATAATCTCTTGGTTGTAAAGGTTCATTGACACCTTGGAAGTCAATTGTAAAAACTTGAAGTCTTGGGAGGCTTGGATAGTGAAATCCTCGAGCTTGGTTGGCTTGGAGGCGTGGACGTAGGCGGGGATTGCCGAACCACGTAAAAATTCGCGTGTTTGTTTTTCTCTTCCCTTATTCTTTTATCTTTATGCTTGTTTGAATTTCTTGTTCTATATTTCATTAAGGCGTTAGATTGATTTATTGTGCAAATCGTATTGCATAATTTTTAAAAACCCAATTCACCCCCCCTCTTGGGTTGCATAACTTGCATTTCATTTGGTATCAGAGCGTGGTTCTCTTGTTAGGACTTAACCGTCTAGAGTAAAAGATCCATGGCAACCAAAATGATTCAACCTTTAGGGAAGGACAATCCACAACTAAGCCACCATTTTTTGACGGAAATGACTATCCGTATTGGAAAACTAGGATGAGAATTTATTTACAAGCTTTAGATTATGAAATTTGGGAAATTGTTTGTGATGGTCCATTTATGCCTTTAACTAAAAATGAAATTGGGGAAGATATTCCAAAACCTTCGAGGGAATGGAATGAATTGGAAAAGAGAAAAGCTTCTCTAAACTCCAAAGCCATGAATGCCTTGTTTTGTGCACTAGATAAGAAAGAGTTTCATAGAGTATCTAGTTGTCAAAGTGCTAATGAAATTTGGCACAAACTTGAAGTTGTTTATGAAGGCACGAATCAAGTAAAAGAGTCTAAAATTAGTAGGTACACTCGACAATATGAATTGTTTCAAATGGAACAAAATGAGAGTGTGTATTCTATGTATACTAGATTTACGGACATAGTGAATACTCTAGGAGCCCTAGGCAAGACCTTTTCAAATAGCGAGAAAGTTAAGAAAATCATTAGGTCGCTACCTAAGGAATGGAGACCAAAAAGGACTGCCATTGAGGAAGCTAAAGATTTGAATATCTTACTTATTGATGATTTAATTGGTTCTCTTATTTCTTATGAGGAAGACTTGGCAGCCAAAAGAGGTAATGAGGAGAAGAAGAAAAGCATTGCTCTCAAAGCCTCGAAACATGAGAGTGATGAGGAAAGCGAGCTGGATGAGGAGGAGATGGATATGTTGGCTAGGAGGTTCATAAAACTTTTTAAGAAATCCGGTGAACGAAGAAAATTTAGAGACCTCAAGAACCGAAAGGAGAAAAAGGAAGTAATCAAATGTTATGAATGCAAGAAGCCCGGACACATACGACCGGAGTGTCCTCTTCTCAACAAACTCAAGAAGAAAGCTATGGTGGCCACATGGGATGATAGCGATGAGGAAACAAGTGATGAGGATGAGCAACAAGAAATGACAAACTTAGCTCTCATGGCCGTTGGGGAAGAATCATGTGATGAACTTGATGAGGTAAATGATCATTTTACTTATGATGAATTATATGATGCTTTTAGAGAATTGCATGATAATTGGATAAAAATTGGCAAAAAGAATGCATGTCTTAAAAAGAAAATGGTAAAACTCACAAATGAAAATGAATCTCTAAGTGCAAAGATTACATGCGTAGAATTAGAGAATAAAACATTGCATGATAGAGTTGCATTATCAAATGAGAAACCTAGCACTTCACATGAGCATCTAGAATCATATGTAGATGACTTGAAAAATGAAAATGATGCTTTACAAAAATGCAATGATTCATTAAATGAAAAGATTAAAGGACTAGAGTTAGATAATAAAATGTTGTATGAAAGAATTGCATCATTTAAATGCAAACAAAGTACTTCATATGAGCATGAAAAATCACATGTTGATGAGTTGATGAAAGAAAATGAAGTGCTTAAGAAAAAGAGTAATGAGCTAAATCAAATTGTGTTAAAATTTACAAATGGGCAAAAGATGTTGGGCAACTTGCTTAATTCACAAAAATGTGTGTTTGATAAAGGAGGACTTGGGTATAAGCCTTACTTGAAACAAAAATATTATAAGAATTATTTTGTTAAGGCTACCTCCACAAGCGATCATAAGGTTGTTTGTCATTATTGCAATCAAAATGGTCATATGAAAAATAGATGTCCTGTGAAAAGAAATGCATATTATGGAGCAAAATGTATTTGGGTTCCAAAAGGAATCATTGCTAACATTCAAGGATCCAAGAATATTTGGGTACCAAATTACACAACTTGAATAATTTTTTGTAGGTACCACAAACAAGGAAGGGTGGAGAGTTCCTTGATGAAGCTTATGAAGATAATCACTTGATCATGGTGTAAGTAAAAATAATGAGACAATATGATTTAATTGTTTTGGTAACAATTATTGTCTTATTGATTATGAGTGATTGTCTTTTAAGCTTAGTAAGTATTTGAAAATTCATTTGGTATCATGTTGAGTGAATCATGAAAAATATATAGTAGCTTGAATTTGTGATAATATGCTTATATGTTTACATGATTGAATTATCATTGTATTTAACATTGAGTGTTTTATCATGATGCATGATTATATATATATATATGATGATAGCTTATCAACTCATCATGATGAATTTATTTGATTTTTAATGATTATGTAATGCCTAAGCATGAGGAATAAGTGATATGCTTATTAATCTTTGAGTGTATATATGTTTCATGATTGAGTAAAATATATCATGATGGATTTGTTTGATCTTAATATTTATGAAGTGTTTAAGCATGATGATAAGTAGTGTGTTTTGATTTATTAACTTTCGAATGCTTATATGTTTAATTATTGCGAAAAATATATGCATGATGAATGAATTGTATTTTTGAATTAATCTTGTTTTAAATGTTTATAATTCGAATTATAAAGTGTTATTAAATCTATTAAAATTGTTTGGAAAACAAAGGAGTTTTTGAATCATTTTAAGTCTGCGCAAGCTGTAATGAATTGGTCATAACTCTTTCTAGAGAACTCCAAATTGGGCTCCGTAAAATTTATTGGAAAGCTAACTTAATTATCGTTCCAACGGTATATAGCTTGATTGTTAATTCTGGCTCAATCAATACAGTTTTTATTACGAATTTTACCTTTCTGCATTGCATTAAGTTTTGAATGCTTATATGCTTCATGATTGTATGATTATTGGATGTATTATTTGTTTGAATTAATTATCTTTTGGATGTTTATAATCATGAATCATGCATTAAATTGGCTCTTGAGATGTTTCGGAATCACAAAATAGTCACGAAATTGATTAAAATTGGCCGAAAATCAACTATAGAGCAGTTGGACAGCAACCAGGCGGCTAGCCGCCTGTTCCAAGCGGTTAGCCGCTTGGAAACTGTCCCAAACCCGAGAGCAAGCGGCTAGCCGCTTGGTCACGGGTTGGGTGTGTTTTGTTTTACTTCTTCTTCCTCTTTTGCAAGTTTTCTGCACATGTTCTCTCCTTCACTCAAAACCGTGAGCAACCCATCCATTTTCACCTCCATTTTCTTCCTTTTTCATCCATTTTTATGCCCAAATCAACCATTCAAACTAATACCCATGCATTTCATCTTCATTAAACACTTCTTCATCATCATTTATTCACTTGTTCTTCATAATTTCATCATCATCTCTCACGAGTGAACAGTACTTCTCCATTTTTCTCTCAAATTTCTTCATCTTTCACTCATTTTCTTGTTAAAATCAATCATCCAAATCATTATTCATCCATTACTCCTTCAATTTTCATTCTCAAAACTTCATTTCATCAACTTTCCACATAAAACCCAAAATCAAAACCTAACTCTACCCGTTTCTCTCTCTACATTTTCAAGCCTCCTTTAGCCCATTTTTGATCCAATCTACATTATATATTAGCTTCATTCATCTCTAGGATCGATTTTCTTGGCTCAAACAAATCCATTTCACTCAATTTTTATAAACCCGAAATTGCATATTTAAGCTCTTTTTAGTCCACTTTTGATTCAATCAACACCATCCATTATCTAAAATAATCTCTTGGATCAATATAATTGGTTTAAAATCATCAATTTCACTCATTATTTTACAAATCCGAATTTATCCATTTTGGATATATGCACCTACATTTTCATATACATAATTGTTTTAATTGTGAATTACGGATAATGGTTGTTTAATATTAAGATATGTTATATTTGGATGATGATTTATGCTTAATTCTTATGTGTTGTTTGATGAATTGGTGGAGTTGTTGATTTGTTATACCTAAGCTTATATGGAAGTGTTTTTAATCACAATGTTTATTTGAGGATTTGTTCATTTTTAAGGAGAGATTCTGCCAAAATTTTTGCTCGCCAAAATTGGTAATATCTTCATTGAATTATTTTTTGTGATCTTGTTTCAAATTGCATATATTTTCTTTACAAGGAAAATAAATATGATACGTTTTTGATAATATCATTTTGGTTAAATTTTTTTATTGGCCATATATTTAGGGGGAGCATACAATATGATTTTGGACAATATGCATTTTTTAGCATTCTTTTGATGGCTTGATAGTTCATGCCTATTTTATGGTTAATTGGATATTTGGTTATTATATGTTTCTCGATTAACCATTGACATATTATCGGTCTTAGCATGAATTTATAATAATTTTGATGATGAAGGGGGAGAGATCATGTATTTTGAATATGGAGATATATAATGTGTATTTTGATCTTGAAGTATTTATGCATGGTTTTCAAATATTAAGGGGGAGCTTACAAATTGTTATAGATCATATATTTAGGGGGAGTTTATTCTTAAATTTGATTTATAAGTTGAAATCATGTATGCCATGTATTAAGGGGGAGTTTAATGTCAAAATACATGAGATGTTTGTCATCATCAAAAAGGGGGAGATTGTTAGCCTAAAAGGCTATATTAATGTAATTTTGATGATAACAAACATGTGTCTTTGGTAAAAATAATAAATATTGTATTTCACATCTTCACTAGTTTTTGAAGGATAATATTTATGCAAGTGAATCAAGTGAAATCAAGATTGAAGACACTCAACAACGGCGAAATAAAGAACAAAGTTTAGAGCTCAACGGACAAATTATTGTGACAATTTCTTGTAAAGCCGGTATGATTTAATTGATGTTTGATTTAGCATTTGAGATGCTCAACAAATTAATTTAATTAAATACTTTTCATAAACTAAAGTTTTATTTTTATAAAGAAAAGTATTTTATGAATTTAAGTAATTTGGACTTAAATGCTAAGTTTTGAAATCTTTGATTTTAATAAGTATTAAATTTCGGAGTTGGATGTTTTTACAAACATTTGAAATATTTTGGGTCATACTATAATTTATAAATATTTTGGATTAAAGTGAAAGATTTTGAGAACTTTAAAAAATGAGTATTATGTTGAAAAAGACCTTTGTGCGAAACAGTAAAATTTTTGGGGCCATATCATAATTTCAGAAAGTTTGGAAAGACAACTATTTTTAAGAGGTTCTGAAATTGGACCTAATTGAAACGTTTTCTGACGTTTGGGGCCATAGTATAATTATAAAAAGTTTTGGGTTAAAATGTAATTTTACAAAACAGTGTTACTGTAGCAAATTCAAAAATAACGGTAATATCACTGTTCCTGAGCGGCTAGCCGGATAAATCAAGCGGCTAACCGCTTGAGCACGGGATTTTGCCTATAACGGCTAGTTTTTGGGCTTTTTCTATAAAAACTCAACTCAAACTTCATTTTAAGAACTAATGCACGCAAATATAAGATCATACAACATATATTGAGCTTCCAAAACGCAAATGATCATTGATTAAATCATTTTTGAGCTATTAGTTGCATATCCACTCTTAAAGAGAGTTTTTGTTGTAACTTTCATTTCTTATCAATTTGTGAGTGTGTAAGTGTGGAAAACACTTGGGTGAAGAGATTTGGGAGATAATCTCTTGGTTGTAAAGGTTCATTGACACCTTGGAAGTCAATTGTAAAAACTTGAAGCCTTGGGAGGCTTGGATAGTGAAATCCTCGAGCTTGGTTGGCTTGGAGGCGTGGACGTAGGCGGGGATTGCCGAACCACGTAAAAATTCGCGTGTTTGTTTTTCTCTTCCCTTATTCTTTTATCTTTATGCTTGTTTGAATTTATTGTTCTATATTTCATTAAGGCGTTAGATTGATTTATTGTGCAAATCGTATTGCATAATTTTTAAAAACCCAATTCACCCCCCTCTCGGGTTGCATAACTTGCATTTCAAAGGTGACTTCAAAAAATTAAGAAAACTATAAAAAATATTACAGGTTTGATAAAGAAAGTAATAAAAGTTCTATCCTTGAATATTTGATGTGACAATGATGATACAACTACTGATGGTGGATCGGGAAATTGTACTGAAATCATAAAGGATCTAGTAGTGAGTCGTCATAAAGGTCGTCCACCTTGCTAAAGAAAGCAAAAACAATTTAAAAAGCCAAAATAAAAGTTGAACAATATTTCTGTAAGCACAATTGTAGAGGTAATTATATTATATCAAAGTAATTTAAATTACTTTAATACATTCACTTTAAATTAATTTAATATATATTTTAAATGTATCTTGATTGCTTTCATAGGACTCGAAGATATATGATTTATCATCTCAATTGACTATCACAATCCCAACACAAATGAGCAATATGGCCATGGTAGTATTTTTTAATTTGCCATTTTCATTTGTCATATATTTGATAATTTGTGTTTAATTGTTTTTTTTGGTACAATACCTAGCACAATAGGCACTCCCAAAATATGTATTTTTTTCCCCTTACTATTAGTATTGGACAAATTAGGCTGAATTCATCACCTAAACTTCCAGCAATTACCATAACCAAATTTTGAGGATGCCAATCGGAGAGATTTTTCAACTAATGAACCGAGCACATGATCGAAGTTAACTTGTGTTTTGTTTTTATGTATTATTTTAGTTTTGTCAGTTGTTGAATGCAATTAATTTACATGTATAAATGCAATTTATATTTATACCTTTTTTTTAGTCATTTGTATCTTTAAATAAGTGATCATTTCACTATAATTTCAAATTGTCGGATCGTCATTTTCTTGATTTTAGATTGCCATAGCATCCAGAAACTAAACTCCAATTTCGCACAATATCGATTATGCTTTTTCCCATTAATAGTTAGTCGGTAGCATCCAAAATTGATAAAATCTTGCATTAAGATAATTAGTTAGCCGTTTTATGAGTTAACATGCGTTTATTGCAAGAAAAATATTCTTTGCTCAATTCATGATATGGATTAAGTATTTTGATCCGATGAAAGATTTTTTCAAATTTAATCAATTTTGAAATACATTTGTTATCATCAAAATCATTATTAAGGAAGCATACATGTTAATAATTAAGTCAAATGATTTAGAACTTATACTTCGCAGGAAAATGGTTTGCATATATCTACAAGTCTTTTATAGTCTTTTTCAGTTACATAGTACAGATTTAAACAACTTAAAAATAATATTTGAATAGAAAGTATAATACAACAATCACTAGTATTTTAATAAAATCAAATCATGGTGTCTGTCTTCTTCAAAGTTGGTCGTCCAACAATCGCCTTTACACCTCACATTCTTGCATATGCTCAAGTTGGTGGTCCAACAATCGCCTTTGCACCTCACATTCTTGCATATGCTCAAGTTCTTTGTGCAATAATTGAAATTTATTGGACAAATACTCAATCTCCAATGCCAACTTCCCAACCTCCTCTACTAACAAGTCAATTTTCTCTCCACTAGATTTTCGGTATTCTTCCCATTGAAAGTCCTTACATCCTCTACAAATCTAAAATTTGCAATTTGAATTTTTTATTGTTTGTGATGTTAAGAAATCCATCCAATCACCGCATCTGTTGTACATTTGCAATTAGTTTAGATTCTTAATTGTGCTGGATGACATTATGATTAGTATACAGCTGAAACTGCCCAAAAAAGAAAAAAAAAGCTAAATTTAGTTTAGGAATAAGTTTTATATGTAAGTCTAGTCCAATGTCAATTATTCCACAACACCATCTGATTTATTTTACCTCAACTTATCTCAACAGCAGTTAGTCCAAATCTTTTCTATTTCTCAAATTCCTAGATCTACACCCAAAAAAGGGAATTAGTACTTGAAAATTAGTTTAAAGGCTGCTGCACAAAGCTTTGATCAGTACAAAATCCCCTAATAGTGGCACTAATATTGAACTATGACCTAAAATTACTCTTTATCAAGGTAAGACAAATGAAAATGACCAAAAAATTACTACCATTGTAAGTAGCTGCCAATTGCACTGCAATATAATTGTTACCTAATCCAGCAACAACAACAGGAGGATTAGGTAACAATTATACTATACATTTTATGAAAATCGTACGTTTTACAAAGGAATTTTTTGTAGTAAGGACACTAATCATGTATCTCTAAACATTTTTAAACAAAACGATCAGCCTTAACTCCCCAAATTAAACACTAGATACTCTGAACCATAACTCCCCACATCAAAGATCAAAAACTCTAAACCACAAATTTAAAGGAAATGGTTAACATTTTAAAGGACACATATCAATTTGAATATACAATATAAACAAATTGATTATACAACAATTACAATAGACATATCAATTTGAATATACAGTATAAACAACTACAATGAAGGAAAAAAGAAACATTTTATAAGACACATATAAACAACTATAACATAATCTGAAACCACAAACAACTACAAGATCAACTAGTCTTGTATTCTATTATTATTGTTGAAATCCATACCTCAACCTACGTAGTACATATTGTCGAGTGTTAGAAAGTGTATATTTATAAAGGAGAAAATTGTCATTTTACATATCAAGTCCCACTAACATCCCTATTTTTATGTATTTAAGTCTATTGTAATTTAATTATGTGTGTTGTATTATAATTAAGTATTTTATGTATTTTAGGAGCATCATGGTTATTTCACAATGAACGAGAGATTAGACAACAAAACAAACATCACTTTTGAACTCAGGATAGTCGAAAACCTTAGGAGGAGCATAAAGAACAAATGGCATTATTCACATGTACGGTACTGTCCATGTTACTGTTCACGATGACATGACATTGATCGATGATGTGGCTTTGATCGATGAAGTACCACGATCCTATTGGACTAAATTTTTTATGTAATATTGATCGGTGACGTGGCAGCATTTTAGTGGACTGAAAATTGTGCGTATGGTACATGCATATACACATAATTATTTATAACCAAACCGCATCATTATTCAAGCCGTCTCACTGTTCACATAGTGTTACTATTCAAACCGTATGGTCAAATCACATACTGTTGACACATGGCGCAATCCTAAGCGTCTAAATTGTTTTTAATCTGATGACCATGATTTACTCAATGTATCTATAAAAAAAGGCTACCCCCTAATTTGACACCTCTGAATTTATTTTTGAGCTCCATTTTCTGTAATTTCCTCTTCATCTTGCATTTTTTTATGTATTTTAATAAATTTTCATTTTACCCCTAGTTCAGTTATGAATAGCTAATTTTCTTTCAAATTTGGGTTGAAGGGGAAGTCTCAACATATTCCATTGGCTTAATTTAGTAAATTTACTTTCTTTTCCCCTTTGATTTTTGTGGATGTTTTGACTTTTTGTCAACAGATAGTAATAATCTTGTCTAGATACCGCACTGGTATATCCGGCACTCTAGTGCAATGTTATTACTATTTGGCATGATAAGGCCTTAGTATCATATTGATTAGAGTGTGGTTCATAAGGAGTGGAAATCCCTTGCATGATTTAATTAGGACTAATAATAAATATTAAGCTCATGGTGCATGTTAATGTAGATACAGATACTCAGGCTCTTCATTTTAATAGATTTCACTTCAATTTATTCCCTCTATTTTAATTTAAATTTTAGTATAATTTAAATCACTTCTACCATAAATCCAATTACCCAATTAGAAAATTAACTCTATACACAATTAAAATCCACCTCCTTGTGGGATCGATACTCATCACCATTAATCTATTCTACAATAAATTCGTGCATTTGCGAGTTCAGTAAAATTTGCACAATACATATAACATCATTCATTTTCTTCCTTTGTCGTCTTTTGTATTATCTAGATTCACATTGTGATTTTTCACATTATCAAACATCTAACACAATCAATTAATCGAAGCAACTGCTACTAAAGAAATTTACCAAAGTACAAGAAAAAAAATCCGAAATTACCCAGATTAGATAGCATACTATACATAACAAATCACGCCAATTTCTCCATCCAATTAAGAAAAGAAAAATAAAACCCCAAATGAGCAAAAAATGAGAAAATGAATCATATGCAGATATTGGATTGTGAATGGCAATTTTAGGTTGTGGCTGGAGCTAGATCGACAAAGGAAAGAGAAAATATTTGGCTGTGGCTTGAGCTAGTGGCCGGAGTTTGATCGACGAAGGAAATGAAAAGGGAAATATTAGGTTGTGGTTGGAGCTGGTGGCTTGGAGCTCAATCAACAAAGGAAATGAAAGGTAAAATATTTGGGTGGAGCTCCATCGACAAAGAAAATGAGAAATACTTAGCAAGTAAAAACGACGTCATTTTTTGCTTTAACAAAACGCTAAATTTAAATTTCGGGGTTTGACTCGGGGATTGACCCAGCATAAATATCATTTTCGTTGATATTAAGATAGTAATGTATAAAATAAATCTAAATATCCTTAAAATCTCATAAAGTCACATCCATAACTAAATTTGTGTTGGCTAATACTAATGTTGGCACACAGATTTGGCGTATATTAAAAGAAACGCTCTTTTCATTTACTATTTAGGTTTCTATGATATAAATAATTTCTTTACTTCACGAATAAGTTAAAGCCTTAAAAGGGAAAAGAATTAGTATAGATGAAAGAAAAACACTAGTTTTCTAATTGCAAATGTTTTTCCTAGGGCGGGGTGTGTGCGCGCGCCTTTGTTGGGCACACAGATAAATTAAGGGTGCATTTGGGGCAGCTACTCCACCCTTTATATTCTTATGGACTGTGCTGTGACAATGCAACTGCCCTAAACATAGCCTGAAACCATTTACTGCTAATTAAACAGTGATATTTAAGCCATCATTTATATCTACTATTGAATTGGATATAAATCATTAGATCTATTGAAATATATAAATGAATAATTAGTAGGAATTACTAATTATTTTACCATAATTATATGAAATATGCTTTCATTAGGATTTCCTAAAAAAATTTTTGTAGTGAAGTGTTGTGACTTTTAAGATACTGTTGTAGATTAAAAACTGACTATCTAAAATAAAATTATGATGATGTGTTTACTTCCAAAATAAGGAGGGGAATGAAAATGAAATTTGAGCGAGCTCTATAAGTTTGGCAATGTGAAATGGGAATCTCATTTCCAAGCGAGAGGTGGGGATGAGAAGTGAATTAATATTTGTACTCTTAGTGAAAATAAAAATTCCTTTTTAACTTTTTTTTAATGATAATATTAATAATAATACCAACAATTATGATCATCATCATGATCATAATCAACTAAAGGTCAATTTAATAACTTGTAACAATATATTTCGATTATAAGACAAAGTAAATATCAATGACAAAATAGCTCATTAAGTTTCGATTCCTATAGTTGAAGTAAACATTTTATTATGATTCTGATTCTTCATTCTTATTTTAGCTCATTTCGAAGATGGTAGATAAACGCACCACGAGTGTTATGTAACAACAATTCATGAGGGTTAGTTTATAAACTTTTATTTACAATAGAAGAAATTTAAAATTAAAATAAAAAACTTTCACAACCTGGTTGCTAGGAAGTTAACTTGCAAAAGAAAAACCCAACATCGATTTTTTTCCTTAAAACAAAAAAATATAACTAGATAATAAATAAAAATCAATGTTAAACTGTGAACAATAGCTCTACACACACTAGACTACACTCAGATTAAGAATTATAAAAAAAATGACAAGATCAGATTAAGAATTACATGAAAATGACAAGATCTAATGCTATGTGCATTATTATTTATCTTTGGTCCATAAATATTAAAAATATAAAGGAGAGGAAAAAGAGAAAAAAAGAGTAAATCTGTAATCACAATTTAATCTTATGCTATAATTTTTAAACAAATCTGCAGGGTATTTGAGAATTCAATCATGAACCATGTCCACTTCTATCTTTTGCTGCTTTATTAACCATTCTTTCTGGATCATCTTTTCTTGCTGGCAGTATGTCCAAGCAAGGGGAATTTGCTCCAATTTACACACTATTAATATGTTATTCAATAATTTAATTAATAATTGAACACAAATTTGGTACAGTTGGGAATTCTGTCGCCAAATTTGCAACTGCATCAATTTATTTTCTAACCATGTCCTCTTCAATACCAGATTTTTGATTAATTCATTTTTGAACCATGTCCAATAAAATACCAATTTACAAATATTTTTTTTTGCTAATCGTGTCCACCATATTAAACTAAGAGAATAAAATAAATGACAAGTTAAAAGGTAAAAAAATATAGTGTATTTTATTTATTCTATAATGTATTAAAATATATATTTTTTTTATTTTTGGGTAAATTTCATCCTACCTCTAGTTAAAATGACAATCTTCAATTCACCTACTAAAAGTATGAAACTTCAATCTACCTCCAAAATACTGTTATTTTTAATAGTTGACCAACATTGACTTAAAACAATACAAAAATGTAACTGGCCCTAACAACAATAAATTTAAACGGTAACAAAGTTAATAGTTAGGATTAAGGGCATTCTTGTATTTTTCAAATCAACGTCGGTTAACTGTTAAAAAAACAGTATTTGGGGGTAAATTAGAGTTTTCATACTTTTTATAGATAAATTGAAGTATGTCAATTTAATAAAAAGGTAGGAGGAAATTTACCATTTTTTTTAACTTGTCCTGTACAATTTACCATTTTTTTTAACTTGTCCTGTACTTTACAAAATGATACACTCCTTTATTGGAAGAGAACTCAGATATGTTATTACCTAGGGCTGGAAGCGGCATACAAAGCAGTTATCTAGGAAGCAAATGAATAAAGATCTGCAAGCTTGGATTGCATAGATCACGTAAATTGCACACGGCTGATTTGTGAAGATTGTATGCTAATTACCATTGCATGTTTGCTTGCAATCTAAGAAATTGCTCAGTCCGTCGTTTATATAAAGACTTGCAAATTGTACCAAACAATGTGCGAGGACAAGCAGCGCGTCGCGATTGGTGAATTGAAGGGTAAGCAGCAACGACAATCAATATTCGGCTTTTCATCTAAAACAACTCTCTCTGCCTTTCTCATCCTCATGCACCTAATTTATTCGATAGACTTACATAATTTAATAATTGATCTCTTTCGGTGAAGAGGTATTTACTGCAATGAAAGAATTTCACATTAAGAAAACGAGTGTGATTCGAGTATTCGCTAAGTAAATTTAATTAATTAATTCAATTGTAACTAGTGGTAAAAATGAGAGTATACATACATATACCAGCGCTATATTTTTTTTACTGGCTTAATAATATAAAAATAAGACAATAGTTATGGTCAGGTTGCTGTATAGTAAAATACTTTTTTATAACTGCATGGTAAAAGATTAAAAAAAAAGTTATTACCGTAATATTAGCAGTGTTCAGCTGGACCGAAGTTTCCTTACTGTCCTAGAAAGTCTGACCCATAGCTAAAAATATAGTGTTGACGCACACATGTCGGCCACCAAATTTTGGCGCGTTAAAAAACTCTCTTTCAGGTTTCCATTTGTGGATCATGAATAAGTTAATTTCTTAATGAATAAGTTAAAGCCTTAAAGGGAAAAGCATTATTGTAGTTTGAAAAAAACAACACGAGTTTCCTTGTTGCAAACGTGGCATATATTTATCTACTCTTTTATTCGTCTTTGTTGAGCATCCGGACAAACTAAAACCCAACTTGACAGGCTCGCTGACGAGTTACATTGCGCGTAGACAACACGCACTCACTTTCCTTTCACTTTCCATGGAGTCCAAGTTCGGACGAATTGACAACAGAACGGTGCCGTCTCTTTCTCCGTCTTCTCAGAGCTCGAGCTACTCATCTGATGATCAAGCACGTCGAGGTCCATTTAGATCTCTCTCACAATCGTCATTATCCTCTATTTGCTTACTGAAAACAATATATATATACATATATACACACACACACACACACACACACGTTTGCTTTAAATAATGTCGTAATTTTGAGAAGTGCTACGAATTGTGATCCAAATGGTGCCTTAACTTTTCTGCCTTATGGAAAAATTTACTTCAGAACCTTAAATGCTTTTGCACTTGCAATCAAATAACGTAGCTTGCCATCTTGAATTAACATAAACAATCTCTTTCCAGGTAACTACTCAATGGTCCCCGATTTGTTGAACAATCCAAGACTCCTTTACACGCTCCAGCGTGAGATTGAGAAGGAGATAATCAGGCATGAAATAATTGCCGCAGAAATTGAGCGCCGGCGATTGCCTGAGGAAGAGGCGAGTAGAGAGCTGATGATTGAAAGAGAGATGGCAATGCATAGAGCAAGAGAAATGGGGCTGTCAATTGATGACAGGCTCTTGATGCAACTACACACAAGGTACCCGTGGTTCCCATTCAGTAGGAATCTAGGCCTGGGATTTGGAAATGATGTACTGCCTTCTACGCTGCCGCATTTTTCACATGGGCTTTGGAGTGGCTTGGACGTTAACAAGAAGGATGAACTGACTATGCTGGTCGGTATTCAATTTTACTTCTTCACATGGTTTATTTATTTATTTATTTTGGTTGGTGTCAATGAGTATATTTGTCTTCAATATTGTTTGATGATTGTATTATATGGAATCTGGTTCGCTACAAGTTTGATGGAATTGGTTCAATCAGGTGCTAAATTTAGAGGCATGTGAATGATGTGCATCTGGTTTTGGCATCTTGTCTTTGAGTTTTGCTCTTATTGTCAAGGTAGGTGCATCCAGGTTTGCTACCCATGCATGCGGTAATCCTTCTTCTGTGGGCTGTGCATCAAAAATTCAGTCCTAAGGGGGCATTGTTGTGATTGATCAAGGAGATTTTTCTCCCCTGGTTACTGTAGCTGAAATTTTTCATTACAGCGATTCGTTATAGTGGCATTACTGTAATCTGGGCAGAAAACAACCTGAGATTGATGACTTTGCTGATTCCTTAGATGTTGATTTTTGGTACCCTAGTTTACTTGGGGAAGTCTACCCTATGTATAAATGGCAGACTCTTGCACATGCCTTGCATTAGTATACAATGAAAGCATGATCAAGTTACACCATGCAGAATGAAAACGAATAATATTGTACCAATTCTCTGAGACTAGAACCTTGATTGGATCATGCTTTCATTGTTTATTTTCCTTGTGCACACTGTCCTTTTGCTTTACTTTTGCTGGTATTTCATGTCTGAACTTTTTGGATATTTTCCGTGTTACTGAGGTTATAGCTTAGGTACTGAGGTAGATGGATTACAGTAGATATTAAGTTTAAATAACACGATATAACGAACAAGATTTTATTTATTGCTATTTTTCTGGTGCATTCTAGGACTTCCCTGTGGACCTTTACTCACTTTTGTTTGATACTTATGAAACTTGTAAGCCTTGTTTTGATTTATTAGAGATTTTCTGCTGATTGGAAATTTCAGAAGAAAGTAGTGACAATGCAGAGCTTACTAATTGAGGGGAGTTCAAGATGATAATTTTAGATTTTAGATTTATGAAAATTGAAATATAAATAGAGATAAGTGAGTTTGTTTCGTGTTAGTTTCTTCATACTCTCCAATTGACAATGCCAAGCTTACTCTTTACATGTCCATTTGAATGATGTTATCCTGCACTTACCTGATTTTAACAAAGAACAATTTCAAATTAGCTATGTATAGCTTACGTGGATTTGAATGTTATTAGTAGACCATTGCTTAGAGATTCCCATGTCCATTCTGAGTGCTATAGACCTTGGTCTTGATGCACACGTGACAAGTTTTTTGGGGAGTACTTTTGGACTCACTATCTTGATTTAGTTCCACATATTTTAGTATTTGATACTTACGTTGGTTTCACAAGTTCAGTTTGGTTGGTCAACTCGGGTGGATGAGAGAGTTTGTGTAACTCTTGACTATGCGTGCAAATGCCAATGTATGTGGCTTTAAAATTTGGGCAGTGAGGACATGTGATCCCCCATAACCTGGAATCACTGTGTGTCTGAAACCTTTTTGAATGTAAAACATGAGCTTGTAGCAAGCTAAGGTTCCAAGAGAGGTTGCATATGTTTACCATCAAGTGTCATATGAACTTGTACAGACTGGTGTTTCTGTTTTCGGGTAATTTCTTATTTAAAATCTTGTTGCTTCTGTTTGTGTGTGTGTGTTGGGCTGGAGGCTTCATTAAAATGGTGTTTCCTCAAATTATGAAATAATGCTCATAAGTATTAATATCATCTCTTCTGGTCCAGCTTATTAAGAAGGTGTTACAGAATTCTATTCAAACATATTCCCTTTTTTGTTTCTGGGAAGGGATGATTTTCCTAGTTCAGTGCTAAATTAAGAAGGATTCTGGTTGTATTAACTATTTAAAATATACTTCTACATTCTGACCTTTTTTGAGAAATTCAAAATTTAAAATAAAATTAGTGCGCATTATTTTTTTGTAAACAAATTCTTTTATCTGTACTACATTAGCAGATGATGGAGCTCACAGGGAATATTTTTTATTTTTACCATTGATGTGATAACTAATACATGGCATCATCGTTACTGTGTTTGGGTCTCATTTGCAGGGTAAGCCCAATTCCAATATTTGTGGATCAAAGCAGAAAGCTGCCACACCAGCTGCAGGTTCTGGAGAACTCCCTTCAACAAGTTCAAACAAACCCACGAAGTGGAGCTGTGCCCTCTGTCAGGTCAGTGCTACTACTGCGAGAGGTCTATATGTGCATCTTCAAGGTAAGAAGCACAAGGCCAAGAAAAATCTACTTAGAGATTTAAAGATGTTTATTATCTCCACTTCAAAAAAATCTACTGAGAGCAGAGATAGCGGTGGCCACGAAATGAAAACTAAAGTACAAAGGGAATCAGTTAAAGGTAATAAAACTGTTGTTGATTTAGACCAGAAAGTGAAGGGTGGTCTAGATGGGCATTCTCAACGTAAGAAGCACAAGGCCAAGGTAGCAAGACTACTTAGAGGTAAGAAAATATGTGGTAACTTCACTTCTTCTGTGTCAAAAAAATCAACAGAAAGCAGAGGTGGTGCTGGCCAAAAAATGAAGACTAAAGCACAAGAGGAATCAGTTAAAGCTAACAAAACTGTTGTTGGTTTAAACCAGAAAGTAAAAGGTGGTCTAGATGGGCATCCTCGACGTAAGAAGCACAAGGCCAAGGTAGCAAGACTACTTAGAGATAAGAAAATGTGCAGTAACTCCACTTCTTCTATGTCAAAAAAATCAAAAGAAAGCAGAGGTGTTGGTGGCCAAAAAATGAAGACTAAAGTGCAAGAGGAGTCAGTTAAAGCTAATAAAACTTTTGTTGGTTTAAACCAGAATGTGAAGGGTGGTCTAGATGAGCCTCCTCAAGGTAAGAAGCACAAGGCCAAGGTAGCAAGACTAAGAGATAAGAAAATGTGCAGTAACTCCACTTCTACATCAAAAAAATCTACAGAAAGCAGAGGTGTTGCTGGCAAAAAAAGGAAGACTAAAGTACAAGAGGAATCATTTAAAGCTACTAAAAGTGTTGTCGGTTTAAACCAGAATGTGAAGGGCGGTCTAGATGAGCATCCTCAAGGTAAGAAGCACAAGGCCAAGGTAGCAAGACTACTTAGAGATAAGAAAATGTGCACTAACACCACTTCTTCTACATTCAAAAAATCTACGGAAAGCAGAGGTGGTGCTGGCCAAAAAATGAAGACTAAAGTACAAGAGGAATCAGCTAAAGCTACTAAAACTGTTGTCTGGCTAAACCAGAAAGTGAAGGGTGGTCTAGATGAGCATCTTCGTGGTAAGAAGCACAAGGCCAAGGAAGAAGAACTGCTTGGAGCTCAGAATTGGACAAAACAATCTACAGAAAGCAGAGATATCGCCGGCCAAGAAATGAAGACTAAAGTGGAAGAGAAATCCGTGAAAGCTAATAAAACTGTTGTTGGTTCATACCAGAAAGGGGAGGGTGGTCAAGCCCAGCAGGTTAAGCTTTATCCCAATCTTTGTGGATCAAAGCAGGAAGCTGCCACACTGCCAGCAGATTCTGGAAAGCCCTGTTCAACGGGTTCAAAGAAACCCATGCATTGGAGTTGTGCCCTCTGTCAGGTCAGTTCTACTAGCAAGAAAGATCTAGATGAGCATCTTCGTGGTAAGAAGCACAAGGCCAAGGAAGAAGAACTGCTTGGAGCTCAGAATTGGACAAAACAATCTACAGAAAGCAGAGATATTGCCGGCCAAGAAATGAAGACTAAAGTGGAAGAGAAATCCGTTAAAGCTAATAAAACTGTTGTTGGTTCAGACCAGAAAGGGGAGGGTGGTCAAGCCCAGCAGGTTAAGCTTTATCCCAATTTTTGTGGATCAAAGCAGGAAGCTGCCACACTACCAGCAGATTCCGGAAAGCCCTGTTCAACGGGTTCAAAGAAACCCATGCATTGGAGTTGTGCCCTCTGTCAGGTCAGTTCTACTAGCAAGAGAGATCTAGATGAGCATCTTCGTGGTAAGAAGCACAAGGCCAAGGAAGTAGAACTGCTTGGAGCTCAGAATTGGACAAAACAATCTACAGAAAGCAGAGATATTGCCGGCCAAGAAATGAAGACTAAAGTGGAAGAGAAATCCGTTAAAGCTAATAAAACTGTTGTTGGTTCAGACCAGAAAGAGGAGGGTGGTCAAGCCCAGCAGGTTAAGCTTTATCCCAATTTTTTTGGATCAAAGCAGGAAGCTGCCACACTACCAGCAGATTCCGGAAAGCCCTGTTCAACGGGTTCAAAGAAACCCATGCATTGGAGTTGTGCCCTCTGTCAGGTCAGTTCTACTAGCAAGAGAGATCTAGATGAGCATCTTCGTGGTAAGAAGCACAAGGCCAAGGAAGTAGAACTGCTTGGAGCTCAGAATTGGACAAAACAATCTACAGAAAGCAGAGATATTGCCGGCCAAGAAATGAAGACTAAAGTGGAAGAGAAATCCGTTAAAGCTAATAAAACTGTTGTTGGTTCAGACCAGAAAGGGGAGGGTGGTCAAGCCCAGCAGGTTAAGCTTTATCCCAATTTTTGTGGATCAAAGCAGGAAGCTGCCACACTACCAGCAGATTCCGGAAAGCCCTGTTCAACGGGTTCAAAGAAACCCATGCATTGGAGTTGTGCCCTCTGTCAGGTCAGTTCTACTAGCAAGAGAGATCTAGATGAGCATCTTCGTGGTAAGAAGCACAAGGCCAAGGAAGAAGAACTGCTTGGAGCTCAGAATTGGACAAAACAATCTACAGAAAGCAGAGATATTGCCGGCCAAGAAATGAAGACTAAAGTGGAAGAGAAATCCGTTAAAGCTAATAAAACTGTTGTTGGTTCATACCAGAAAGGGAAGGGTGGTCAAGCCCATCAGGTTAAGCTTTATCCCAATCTTTGTGGATCAAAGCAGGAAGCTGCCACACTGCCAGCAGATTCCGGAAAGCCCTGTTCAACGGGTTCAAAGAAACCCATGCATTGGAGTTGTGCCCTCTGTCAGGTCAGTTCTACTAGCAAGAGAGATCTAGATGAGCATCTTCGTGGTAAGAAGCACAAGGCCAAGGAAGTAGAACTGCTTGGAGCTCAGAATTGGACAAAAAAATCTACAGAAAGCAGAGATATTGCCGGCCAAGAAATGAAGACTAAAGTGGAAGAGAAATCCGTTAAAGCTAATAAAACTGTTGTTGGTTCAGACCAGAAAGGGGAGGGTGGTCAAGCCCAGCAGGTTAAGCTTTATCCCAATCTTTGTGGATCAAAGCAGGAAGCTGCCACACTACCAGCAGATCCTGGAAAGCCCTGTTCAATGGGTTCAAAGAAACCCATGCATTGGAGTTGTGCCCTCTGTCAGGTCAGTTCTACTAGCAAGAGAAATCTAGATGAGCATCATCGTGGTAAGAAGCACAAGGCCAAGGAAGAAGGACTAGAAAGGGAGAAGAAACACATGGCTCGGTCTAATGAATCTAAGAAAAATGATGAAGCCGTCTCCCTCACCACCAGCACAACAATTGTGACACCGTTAGAGCCTACTGAGAAGGTTGAAGATGTGGATGTAGTGGCCGAAGAATCAAATGAAGAACCAGTGGACTCTGTTATTGAGAATGCTGAAGATGAAGAGGTGGTGGTCTATAGAGGAAGACAAAGTGGGCCCGATGCAGCAGACTCCTTGTTATGCTGAAGGTAAATCTGTAACTTCATTTTGCCCTTGCACTTCATTTTGAATGTCTTAAACCAGCTGCACCTCACTTTATCATTTGAAAACTCGGAAATCACAATAATAAATTAAGTTAATTCTTCCATCTCTTTGTATATGGATTTGAAGGAACCAATTGATGAAGCCTATAAATTCAAGCAACAATAGTGTAATGGGGATCATGCGCTGTTCTCTACTATCCAGTCTTGGTAAACTGCTCAAAAAATGAAGTGGAGATACTATTAGATCCACTCTCTATGAAAGTGCTTCAGACATGCATGTTTGTCACTACAATGTTGTCATAGTCTCATAGAGCTGATTCTTCACAATTCAGATATTCACTCATGAATTCTTTGAAATTTAGATCTTTTCTCCGTAGCTACCTCATTAGAAAACAAGTCATGACATAAGACTTATCGACTCAAAGCAGAATTTTCTCAATGAGGACCTAACATCAGTTTATCTTGTGCTGGCAGGTAGTTGATTGGATATCACTCTCCCCAACTTGTGCAGAAGCTTCCTGACCTTTGTATGTCATCAGCAGTGGGTGCCGGATGTTTGATCAGATAGGCTAAATTATGAACTTATTGTGTATATTTGTGTCAATATGTACAAAGGGGGGGAAAACTAATATATTAAATAACACGGCATCAAAAACCTCCTCCTAAACAAAATATGTATCTATTTTGTAAAATGAGTTAATAATTAATATGAGAATTTACTCTTTTAACTCGTAGAGATACAACCTTAATATGCTGCTTAATTCAGCTCATTGAGAGGGAGACAATTAGACAAACATTATTATCAGAGAGAACTGCAAGAGTACTAGCTTTACCAGAGAGATTAATGTTGCCGTTTGCACTTTGCAGGAACATTTGTTTAGTTGCAACTCAATATTGGTTGCGAACGCAAGCATGAAAATGCTACCGTTGAAACAAGATAGATATCCTGCCTAATCATGTGATCTACCAGAGGTGAGAGGCGTGTGTCCAGGAAATCAATCAGCTTTATATTTGTATCCAATGATGAAGATGACAATGAGAGGAGCTCTCCTGCGTGCTTTCCCATTAGACCTTCTAGTGCCACTACCTTAAAGTTATAAACATCATATTTCTCTGTCACAACCATAGGGTAGGCAAGTTATGTATTAGGGTTGGTAATAAACTATGGATTCAACTCGAATCCGCAAAGATTCAGAAGATCCGAATCTGGAAAAATCTAAATCTACATGTTAAAAAATGTGGATCCGTATCTTGAAAATCAAGATCCATGCGGATTGCATCCCAAAAATCAGATATCCAGATCTGCATTATTTTATAATTAAATTATTTTTTAATTAAATTTAATTGAAAAATATATAAATTAAATTATTTATTTAAATGTATAAGCATAATTAACTTTATAATCTTCATTAACTATGAAAAATATGTTTAAAAACTAATAATAACAATAAATAGTTAGAGAATATTATAATAAATCGGTTTACCTTAATTTTTTTAATTTTTTTTGTTTGATTCATGTTGTGAAATTATTGCTTGTGAATTTATGGTGTTGTTATATGTTATTTATGTTGAATTGATGTTAAATTGTTGATTGTTAGATAGTAATTGAATTTTATTTAATATTATTATGTAAATTATAAATTTATATTT
Source organism: Citrus glauca (assembly GCA_029633175.1). Classification (NCBI taxonomy): domain Eukaryota; kingdom Viridiplantae; phylum Streptophyta; class Magnoliopsida; order Sapindales; family Rutaceae; genus Citrus; species Citrus glauca. The sequence goes on along the minus strand of JAQOOD010000004.1, from coordinate 6,292,139 downwards.
ATATTTAAATTTATTATGTTGATTCGGATATTCGGAATATCTACTCGTAATCCATGCGGATATTATCCATATTCAGATCCGCAAATTTTTTTGTGGATCCAAATGTCAAAATTTTAATCCGGATCTGAATTTTACCATCCCTATTCTATATGAAAACAAAAGCATTTATTAGTAATGGTTTTTTAAGTAATAACAAGATCAATTTGTTTATATTTTTGAGCTTCCGCAGCAACTTATGACGGAGAAACTTATCTTATTAGTTAGAGGGAAAATGATAGATACAATTCTTAAATTCGGGAAAATGGTCAAAACACCTCTAAGTTTTCAAAAAGGGATATTAGAATTTCTTTTTTATTATAATACCTTTTACCTATATTATCCTCAAAAAATTAACTCTAATAATTCATAATAAACGTAAATATACCATTAAAATAAACATAATAATATATACATTTTAATATTTAAAAAATATTTTAATATTTACAATCTATAAGATATATTTTATTATATTAAAGTAAATTTGATAATAAATTGGAGTCTTAATATTAAAATAAATATATTAAATTTTAAATTATCTTCAATATTATGTAAAATAATAATTTTAACATTGTTAGCATGGCAATTTTTTTAAATTGTAAATAGTATTTAATGCAAATATTTATTTAAAATCTCTACAATAAAAATATACCATTAAAATAAATACAATAATTTACATATTTAAATTTATTAAAGTATTTTAATATTGTTAGTCTACTGCATAGATTATATTCTTTATATAATATTTTATAGTTGTATAAATTAAAAATTTTAAAGTCTATTTCATTGTGATAATAGAGATAAATGGTATAATGGTTTAAAAAAAGGGGGTCTTAGTATCTCTTTTTGAAAACTTGAGGGTATTGATGACTATTTTATCAAATTTTTGGGGGTGTAGATGTTGTTTTTCGTTAGTTATAACGGGTATCGAGAGTAGGGGCGGAGGGTGCTTATGACTGGAGTGAGTCGTGTCGCCTATAGATTTTAAATTTTATTTTTTGAAATTTCAAGGAAATATTAGAAATTAGGTATAAAAATATAATTTGGCCCTAACACAATCAATTTGTAAACTTTATATATTGGATGAAACTGTAATTCTATGTTTTTCCAAAAAAAGTCAAAGTGACCCAATTGTTGATCTTTATTTTGCTAATGATTTTTTCATTCTAACAAAATAGGAAATAACTTTTTAAAAGTTTGATATGATCTTTGCCTTGTTTATTGCATTTTCATTTTTTTTTACTTGTAACAATAGCTACAATTATCAATCAAAATTCCAAAATCAAATTACTATGGTTACAAGAAAAAATCTTAAGTTCCCTACAACTACACCACAATTATAAATTAAAAAAAATCTAAAATCAATCATCTATTTATTTAAAGTTTCTGGATTAAAATCTAAAATCTTAAGTTCCCTACAACTACACCACAGTTACTACACCACAGTTTTTTTTTTTACTGTTAAATAACTTTCTGGATTATAATTAAAGTGATCGAGTGTTTGATCATAACAGAAAGTTTTAAGATCGCTCTTTGGTTCTGAAGAAGCTAAATGTTCACTAGGGTTTTGAAAAATATTGATTCCACGAAGAACACCAACTTCGGGATGTACTTCAATGGTGTAGGGGAAGCAAATTTTGTGTGAAGAATAATATGTTGGGAAAATATACTCTTTAAAAGTATTTATATTTATTTAATTGCAATAAATAATTTTTCTGATTAATAAAATGAATGAGGTATTTTATTCAAATATCTTAATTGCATTAATATTTTGATTAAAGTCCATTTAATCTATTATATGTATTTATGTGATCACCATGTGGATTCACAGAAGACGTAAATACAAGTTATCTTATGATTAAATAAATTTAGTTCGCAGTTGATAAATAAAGTTGGACACTTTATTTAAGTACAAACTATAATGAATTCATTGAATGATTTGTCTTAATCATGTATGAATTTATTGATGTAATACAACTACATTGAACAGGGTCATATATAAGATTTAATTAACTATGTAATAACTATCAAACTTATTAAATCTCATAGGTGTTGATTTTACTGCAATCTTAATCTTGAGTTAATTATGATTTCATGATTGTAATTGTTATTCCATTTGAGTTACCAATAAGCACGACACATACTTGTAGTTAAAAATTATCCGGTATCTTGGTGGGAGCAATTATGAATATTGGAGTTATAAATTAACAATATAGAATTTGTACGACATATTTCTTGATAGGTTTTTGGTACTTGATCATAGAATTATCTGGTCAGAGTGTGTCAACATATTAAGTATGTTGAAAATGGTCATTAGAGAAAATCACTAAGTATCAAGGAACAAGATATAATTAAATTGATTGGACAGTTGAGATATCAATTTAATTAACGATGTGGTACAAAGGATTGTGAAATAAAGAAATCAATGTGGTATGGGTCGAATTATTATTTGAGTGCACTATTCTAGATAGCATACAATTACGGAGGTCAATTCCAATCTTTTAGAGGAGTATATTTAGAATTAAATAATTGAACTAATTTTATTACATGCCTAATTATTGTAGCTACTATTGTTTGTTCCCAAATGATCCATCAGTTAGCTCATTTAATTGACTGTACCACTATTGGATTAATAAGTAAGATAACTAGCTATTTGGGTCAAAAGCCTAAATATATTATTTAGTGGGAGATTCCATTAATTTGCTTGTGTGTAAGGGACCTTATATTCTTTTACAAGGTGGGCCCCCTATAGAAAAAGCAAGTAAGGTGACTTTTGATTTTTATTATTTGGAGTCTAAGGTTTTCACTAAAGGGAGATATAAAAAGACTTATTTTCTTTAAAGAAGATGAGAGACATTATACAGATCAAGAGAAAAAGAATTTTCTCTCTAATTTTGAGAGAAAAAATTCCTCATGTTAGTTGCTTTTAGTAGTGATAAAGGCGCCCACACCTCAAGTACAGATCAAACCTGAGTCATAAATTGGAAGATCATTGGTGACGGATTGTGATCTAATAATCGCGGTAGTGACGGATCGTAGTCTAACAGACGTGGTGATGATAGATCGTGATATGGGAGTCTAGATTAATTCAGCGAAAAAGCCAAATCGGATTTTCAAGATACAATTTTTAAGTTACGAATTCTTATATATTGTATAAAATCGATCTTAAAAAATTTTATAAAAATTTAAAAAACTGATTTTTCTCCAACAGAATAAACAAAAGCCATGCAAGGCACTGAACTTTGATTTTAAGGGCTTTCATGACATAGTTTTAGTTTGACGGTTAGTGAGAGTGAGAGAAGTGAGTATAATGTTTGTGATGTGTCTGTTAAAACATTCTAGATTTGTTAATTGTTATTATCTTAATATAATCATGTATTTGTACTGTGTTTTTAAGATATCTTAATTTGATCGATTGTAACTAATTATTGAGCTTTGATGTGTTAGAAGTATGTACATGCGTGGTGGATGAACTTTTCTTACCTTCAGGGTGCATTTGGCATCCCTCATAATGTTGTATGAAGAGTTTGTATTGTATTATATTAAATCATGCTTAGGCTTTATTAAGTATTTTATTACACCAAACTATAACATGGCAACACCCGCATACACTAACCTATAGGGCGGATTGGGTTTATGCGGTTTCTTATCATCTAACAAAATAAAAACAAATAAGAAAAATAAAATTGAAGAATGCTTCATCACTGCCGATCTCTCAACTATAAAAACTCTCTCAAAATTAGGGATGGCAATGGGGAGGGGAGGGGAGGGGACCGATCTACCCGTACCTATCCCCGATATTTTGTGTATATACTCATCCCCTCCTCGTCCCCATCAGAATTACTTGAGAGAATCTTCATCTCTTCCCCGAATAATAACAGAAAATCCATGAGGGTCCCTGATCTCCGAATAACTAATACATTTTTTTTTCGATTTTGAGTTAATCATATTAAAATAAAAAATTTAAATAAAAGTAAAGTTCGAAATATATCTTACATTAATATCTATTACAAACGTCACATACATTAAATTAGTAAGTAACACAACATGTAAGGGATACAAACTTCTTTTACAAACTATCATGAACAAATTAATAGTCTAATACAAAATTATTACAAATAAAATCGAATTTAGATTCCAAATTAACTTTTTCAATGGTGGCGTGGGCACTTTATAAATGTAGACTATTCCCTTTACAACACAATAGTTAAATCGGAGCAAATCAAGAACAAATACTAGATTAGATATTAAAATTGTGGTTCGCTGTGAGCAATTATAACATCTAAAAATAAATAAAAAATAGATTGAAGTTTAAAATATTTAAAGAATATTAAAATTAAAAAAATATTGGGTAAATAGAATCTACTCGGTTTTTTTAATGTCCTAAATAAAAATTTAGGACTTTGATTAGTTAATTAGGCCTAAAAGTTTAATAATATAAATATTTAAATATTTTTTATTTTTATCAATATTTATAATTTAAATTTTATTATTTATTTACTAATAATTTTAAAAATTAAAATAGAAAAATGGGTAGGGGATGGGGATTCCACCTTATCCCCGTCCCCTCTCCGAATAAAAAATTAGATAAAAAAATTTTCATGTTCCTCATCGAATAAGAAATTGGGTATTAAAATATCCCTATACCCTCTCTTAATGGGAAAAACCCCCGAGAGTACCCGCGGAAATTTTTGCCATCCCTACTCAAAATAGATCTGTCCACCAACAAAAACGGCCGGCCAGCTTTGCTCCATCACCACCACGCTTGCTTACTTTGCCGCAAGACACCTCAACTCCACCAACATCGTGTCGCATGAAGCACAGCTCCACCACCACTGTGCCGTCCGACATCACGCCCGTCAACTATTGCACTGCGCGATCTGCCTTCGTCACCACTGCACGACACCAGCTGATTGTGACTTACTAACTGAACGGCAGGAAATGTTGTCACCAAAGAGACGAGCTATTCATCTTCAGGTTCAACATTCGAGACTTTCTAGCTTTGCAATCAGTTTCTGTCTGTTTCCCGGGAAATTTAAGCTTAACCCACTATTCTAATCTTGAATGCCCTGTGATTGAAGTAATTACAGTGTTAGATTTTTAAATGATTCCAACTTTGTCATCCTCGTCAGCTTAAGCTTCAATAGCAATACTAATTTGATTAAACACTAACTGAACCGTCAGATTTAATCTCTCTTCTTCTTCTTCTTCTTCTTCTTCTTTTTTTAAGTTTGGCTGTAATCGAATTTCGTAGCAATTTCTTTGTGTTAACCTACAAAAGCATTTTGGGATGGAGGCTTTGAGTCGATCGGGGTTATGGATTTGGTGTCATCGAAAGCATGGGAAACAGGAAGGCTGAAGAAGTGCATTTGATTGGATGTTTCTGGAACCCTTTTTTGAGTAATACTAGAACCTAGTTTAAAAAATCTATAAGCACTTTGCTGTTTCAAGTGACTTGTACCCAACAACTCCAAGAATTTGAATTATGTTCCAATTTTGACTAGTGTTCTTGGCTTGGGAAACAATAGTACAACAACACTCCTTGTAATTTTTTTGCAAGTTTGTCTTGCTTTCCTGAGTCCCTCCAAACTGGTTTCCGGAGAATTGTTCTCAATTAACTTAAACTTTGTTAATCCGCAAGTTAGAATGTCAGTAATGACTAGTCCATTAGCTACTACTGTAGACGATGTAAATATTTGCATATATAGATTTGCGTCATGCATGCAAAAATGCAATTGTGGATTGGGTCCATTTATACACATCAAATGTTGAAATTTAACAGTTATTTTTGAGAAAAACATTATAGAATAGCCCAATTCTCTGACTTTACTGGAATTAATGTTTGGTTCTGCAACAGACCTTGTGGTACTTCCAGACAGAGGTCTTTTGTTAAAACATCAGTGATTTCAATAAATCAAACTCTGAACAATTTTGCAAGTTCAGCTTAGGCACTACCAAAGTTTTTCAAATATTTTCACATGCCGGCTATACTTGAATTATAAAACATATGTGAAGTTTTAGTATAGAGGCACAGGGCTTTGAAATTTTTAAAATTTGATAGGAAATCTCAAAAGATTAAAGAAAAAAAACAAAAAAGAAAAGACTATACATTTGCATTTACCGGACTGCAATCTTAAGAACAACATTTCCTTTGGTTGCTGGCAGATGACGACACCACTGCGCGACACCGGTGCTTCTTCTCCTAGATTATGTTTTCTTTTGGATCCAATAAAGTTGAAGCTGGCTAGAGAGAGAGAGAGAGAGAAAGAGAAAGAGAAGAGCTTCTTTGAAGAGGGTATCGAGTAAGGGAGAAGGAGGTGAAATGAGGCAATATACAAATGGAAAGCAAAAGCACCAGACCTAGAACAAAGCCTCTCCAAACGCGCCCACTAAAATGAGAGGCGTGCCTATGAGAAAGTTGTGAGCTGTCTTTGAACTTTGGACTGAGAAGAAAAAGGTAGTGAATTTCTCCTTCAGTGCATCTGATTTTAATACTACTTTTGTTTTTGTTTTCTCTTTTTTAAAAAATAAAAATCAATGAATTGTATATAATTTCATTTTACATAGCTAGCCGGCCACTTTCTAAAAAATGTACAATCACCGTTCGTAAGGCAAGAACATTCACTCTCTTCCTCAAGAATGTACAACTACCATTCATAAGGCAAGAAAATTCACTCTCTTTATTTAATCCACACAATTTATCCAACGTTAATAGAATAGAATGAAGTTTTGATGTTTCTGCTTTAGCTTTAAAGGATTAATTCCTCTGATGATCAATTAAGGCGTTGCAGTGCCCGAACAAAATTGACGAACTAATGATGATACTACAAGGGAACAACATTAATTCTTAAGTTCCTTGCCTCAATGGACTAAAAAAAATCTTTGTTGTTTTGGGGAATTCTTTTGAGCGTTTTAAAAAATTGAATTTGTAGCTGATTTCCTATCAATTGAGATAAGCACAATTAAGTTTAACTGTATATGTATGATGTTGATCTAGTTCACGATCTTGGACTTTATTAAAGTCAAAGAAAGTTATTAAACCGCATCTGACAGCTTTCCCAAACTTCTACAAAGTCTAAGATCCTAGATTGGAACACACACATGTAAAATATTTAGTTAATTTATCTCATAAGATGTCTGCATGAAATAAATTGGGGTTTTGATAAAGCCATAAAATGTTGAATCCATACCTTATTTCGTACTAATTTATGTACTTAAAATTTTTTGTCTAAAGCTATACCATATTGTTTGTACAAAAAAGGGTCCAACTACAATGCAGCGGTGGTTTCAGACCCATTTTTTTTTTTTAATCTTTTTGTGATCCCATCATTGGATCCGATCAAAAAGTTGCAAAAGCTATTCCAACAGCTTGGATGTTATTATTTAGTTATTAACGATGTGGTCTCTTATGTTTATTAAAAGAATACGAAAAGATTAAGTTTCAAAATTTTGACACATTGATTTGTTAAAATATTTTATTATCAAAGGTAATTTAGTAAATGAACATATTTATATATTAAAAATATGGATGGATTATTTTAACTTGCTAAAATACGCTCCACTTCCATTTACTTAAAATACCAATTAGATTTTTAATAAATTTTGACAATATTAAAATGAAAATAAATGTCTGGATAGTCATTTAAATTCATTATAGAGTTTATAAATAATATTTTCAAAATAATAAATTTCTATATGTAAATTTGAGATTATGTAAAATTACTTTTACTTTATCACACGTATGAAGCTACTAGTTAATTATATTTTCAAAATAATCAATTATTTGTTTAATATTAAAACAAATAAATTGTATAATATTGATTCTATTACTTAATTTAAAATTATAAAGAATGAAATTTAAATTTAAAAATGGTTGAGAGGGAGAAAGAGAGAATAATTTTTTTAGAATTTTGAAAATTATTATATTTTAATTGGGTTTATTACATAAAATTATTAAAACTTATAGTTTTTATTATTTACAGAAAAAAAATATGGATTGTTGAAGAAAATGCCAAATAATTTTTTTAGAAATTTGAAATTGATATATTTTAATTGGGAGTTATTATATAAAATTTTTAAAACTTATAGTTTTTATTATTTACAAAAAACTACAAGGACTCCTAATAAAAATACCAAAATGGTGTTTGGTACAATGGGGGTAAAGATAGTTTTGCCCAACAAAAAGGATCCCTTTAAATAGAACTATTTCGACATCCAACAAAAAGGATCCCTGTAATAAAATGAGAGAGAGAGAGAGAGAGAGAGAGAGAGAGAGAGAGAGAAGAATTTAATCCTTATCCCTTTTTAGAGTGATTGCCATAGCAAATAATTTCAAGCACTATAAAATCACACTCGATATAAATATACAATCAAATTCAATCAATTTATATATGATTGATATATTCCTATACTTTTCTTTAGATTTATAAGAAGCTTTTTAGTGTTTGAATTAAATGAATCAATGTAATTGAATTATTATACAACGGTTCCAGAATAAGAGAGAAATTTCAATCACGGACATAATATAATATCGAGAATTATTGATTAGGTTAATAATCCATAGGAAGAATTTTTGACAAGTTTACACAAAATACTATTGAGATTTCTTGACCATGCAACCGACATTGAGTCATGTCATTAACACGTTAACATTACCTCCTTGCATGTACAGTGATTGATAACCTAGTTCGAAATAATAATCCTATCCTTTGACTAGTTGAATTCCACCTTGAGCTACAGAACGATCCACGGTTAGATCTTTGGCACGTCAAGTCTATCTAGGAAATAGGAATTAAACTAGTTGGTCTAATTATATTGGGTTTAATGAAGATCTGGAAGCATACAAGGAGTTATTTAGGAAGTAAACTTATGGAGACCTGCAAGCTTGGATTGCAGAGATCAAGTATAATGGACAAGGCTGATTTGTGAAGATTGCATGCTCATTAGTATTGCATGCAAGTTAGGATTTGCATGCTTGCTTGCAGTCTAAGAATTGGTAACTTGATCGTTAAATAAAGGGCTTACAATTTGTACTTCAGCGGCTTGATGAACTAAACCGTATGCAAGCACAAGCAGTGTGTCATGAATTGCGAATTGAAGAGGAGGCAATAGTGCCAATCAATGTTGGGCTTTGTCTAAAACAACTAACCCTTTATGTCTTTCTCATCCTAACGGACCTAATCTATTCTATAGACACGCTTTAATAATTAATATCAAAGAAGGAGATGTCGACTTTCCTAAGCAAGTTTAATTACCTAAGATTTAACAGCAAGTGGTGGGAGTTGCAAATATATAAAAAATATAACCAATTATCATAATCTTTTTATATGTAGTGAATTATTTAATATGTGGGTGTGAAAAATTCGGGGTGCATAAATCGAGTTTTCCTTTCGAGTTGCAAAATTCAGCCTAAATGAATTTGAAACTCAAGATCAAACGAAATTAAATTTGGTTCAGTTTTGTATTAAAATTCGATTCGGATAAAAAATTCGGGTTTGAATTTCAGTTCAGATTGCAATTCGGATTACACAAAAAAAAAAATCCTAATTCAATTTTAAATCCCAGCCCTAGATTATTTAAAAAAAAAAACTGATGCAAATGAAAAAACAAAGGTCAAATGAATACCAAGCAGATATGTACTCAAGTCTTAAAACAAAAGTTAGCAAACAACATAAAATAAATAACATGTACCAAGCTACCGAAGTTACACCTCCAAACGACAGAAAACATAAATAGATCAATAATCCATCTCCATCAACAATCAAGACAATAACACTTACAATGCTAAGAAACCAAATCAGCAACAATTATCCTCCACCAATCAAGCATAAACGAACAGAAAATGGCCATTTTGTAAAAGGAAACGATTGACATGGAGTTTTCGATACTACTGTCGCCGTTGAGTAATATAACCGTACATTAATATGTAATTTGCTTCTCATTCTTGACCCAAATCAATGTACGTACCTACTGTTGCAATCGAAAATCTTAATGTTTGATTTTTCATACACCACCATGTTGTTGTTTTTAAATTAATTTACCAAATTTTTTTTAGCAAAAATTTATGACGCCGGGTACACACTTTCGAACACTGTTCTGGTTTTGTATCTTTGAAAAAAAAGAAAAAAAAAAAGGCAAACAAACCAATGCCAAGAATTCAGAGGTTTCGACACATTATAATACAAATGAAAATACAAAGACATACGAAAGGCAAGCGAAGAATGTATGAAAATACAGAGACAAACCTATCCCAATAAGAATGAGATAGCTTGAATGCTACTAGTCTACTCCCGCAAACAAAAAGAGAACAGGAAAGGCAAGCCAAGAATAAATTTGGTAATAAGATCAATCAAAGCCAAATATATATTAAACGGCTTATGAGCTTCAGCAACCAAACCTTACCTTGCGCAGGAGACAAGGAACGGACGGACGGACGGACGACGACGGCAGAGACGACAGCAGTTGGAACGAGGCAGAAAAGCCGCTGAAGAACGGCTGGAAGCTGCAGTTGCGGCTGATCAACCATTGATACAGCGCCAGCGCCCCTAAACGGAACCCCCGGACAGCGGCGTCGGAGTTTGTTAGGTTAATCCTTTCTTTTTTTTTTTGACTTTTTATATTTTTTTCCACAATCTTTTTCTTTTACTTTTTTTTAAAATAAACAAAATCGGTTCTATTCCGGTTCGATCAAACCGAGTCGGATCGGAAATAAACTTACGTTCCGTTCGATCAACCGATCCGAAAAAAATTTGGTTAGTGCTATCTTTTCCACTAATTTTTATTAAGGTAAATAATATATAAAATAAACCTCAATTTCATTACAATCAATCCCATAAAGTCAGATCCACAACTAATTTTGTGCTGACTTACACATGTCGGCAAACAAATCTGGCGCGTATTAAAGAAACACTGTTTTCTATTTGCTATTTAGGTTTCAATCACATAACTCATAACTCAATTTCTTTTCTTCACGAATAAGTTTATAGTTTAAAAAATCACGACTTTCCCAATTGAATTACTCGTTTCTTTCTTCACGAATAAGTAAAAGCCTTAAAAGGGAAAATAATTAACTTACAGTTTTTTTAAAAAATAAAAAACACGAGTTTCCTAATTGCAGACGCGGCGTATATATATTCTTTTATTCGTCCTTGTTGGGCACACAGACAAAGTAAAACCACTTGACGGGGTCGACGACGAGTTAAGTTGCGCGTAGACACACACACACACACTCTTCTTTTCACAGTCAATGGAGTTCAAGTTCCGAGGAATTGACGACAGAACGACGCCGTATCGGTCTTCTCCTTCTCCGTCTTCTCAGAGTTCGAGCTATCTGTCTGATCAAGCATTGCGAGGTCCGTTTACGTCTATCTCTTAATCGTCATTATCCTCTATTTGGTTACTAAACGCCCAAAAAAAAAAGAAGAATATATTCTTTTTTAGAAAATAGCTTTTGAAAAACAAAAAATAAGGTTCAACAAGCTGAAATATATAAAGGTTCAAGATTATAGACTCTTGCTTTCGATAGTGTTGTAATTTTCAGAATTGCTATGAATGTGATCCGAATGCTGCCTTAATTTTTTTTTCAAGATTATAGCTTTCCATCTTGATCCAATATAAACAATCTCTGTCAGGTAACTACTCAATGGACCCCAATTTCTTGAACAATCCAAGACACTTTTACACAATCCAGCGCGAGATTGAGAAGCAGATAATTAGGCACGAAATAATCACCCATGAAATAATCACTGCAGAAGTTGAGCGCCGGCGATTGCTTGAAGAAGAGGTGAGAAGGGAGCTCATGATTGAAAGAGAGATGGCAATGTATAGAGCAAGAGAAATGGGGCTGTCAATTGATGACAGGTTCTCAATGCAACTACACACAAGTTACCCGTTAATGCACCAGTCCAACAACTGCTGGCTTGAGGACCGGTTCCCATTTCCTTGGAATCCCAGCATGGGATTTAGACATAATGGACTGCCTCCTAACTTTTTGCCGCATTTTTCAAATGGGCCTTGGAGGGGCTTGGAGGTTAACAAGAAGGATAAACTGATTATGCTGGTCAGTGTTCAATTTTACTTCTTCACATAGTCTATTTATTTATTTTTTTGGTGTCAATAAGTATATTTGTCTTACATATTGGCTAATGATTGTATTATATGGAATCTGGTTCGCGATGGAATTGATTCAATCAGGTGCTAAATTTAGAGGCATGTGAATGATGTGCACCTGTTTTTGGCATCTTGTCTTTGAGTTTTGCTGTTATTGACAAGGTGGGTGCATCCAGGTTTGCTACCCATGCATGTGGTAATCCTTCTTCTTCTGTGGGCTGTGCATCAAAAACTCAGTCCTAAGGGGGCATGAGGAGATTTTCTTCCATGGTTATCGTAACTGCAATTTTTCATGACAACAATTTGTTATAGTGGCATTACTGTAATCTGGGCAGAAAATAACCTGAGATTGATGACTTTGCTGATTCCTTAGATGTTGATTTTTGGTGCCGTAGTTTACTTGGGGAAGTCTACCCTGTACATAAACGGCAGACTCTTGCACATTCCTTGGGTTACATCAATATACAATGAAAGCATGATCCATTTGCACCATGTAGAATGAAAACAAACCTTGACTGGATCATGCTTTCATTGTTTATTTTCCTTGTGCCCTTTGTCCTATTGCTCTACTTTTTCTGGTATTTTGTGTCTAACTGAGGTTATAGGTTAGGTGCTGAGGGGTAGATGTATCATGGATTACAGTAGATACTAAGTTTAAATAACACAATATAACAAAAAAGATTGCATTTCTTGTTATTTTTCTGATGCATTCTAGCACTTCCCTGTGGACCATTGCTCATTTTTGTTTTGATAGTTGTGAAACTTGGTAAGTCTTGTTTTGATTTGTTAGAGATTTTCTGTTGACGGAAAATTTCAGAAGAAAGTAGTGACAATGCAGTGCTTACTAATTGAGGGTAGCTCAAAATGATACTCTGTGGTGACATTGTTTCTCTTAAACCCTTATTCATCAAAGTTACTCTTTACATGTCCATTTGAATGGCTTCATCCCACACTAACCTGCATTTGTATGTTATTAGGAGGTCATTGCTTAGAGATTCCCATGTCCATTCTTAGTGCTATTAGACTTGGTCTTGATGCACAGGTGACAAGTTTGTTGGGGAGTACATTTGGATTCACTATCTTGATTTAGTTCCAAACATATCAGCATTTGGTTATTTATGTTGGTCAAGTTCACAAGTTCAGTTTGCTTGGTCAACGCAAGTAGACGAGAGAGTTGTGCAACTCTTGACCATGCATGCAAATGCCAATGTATGTGGCTTTAAAATTTGGGCAGTGAGGACATTTGATCCCCCACAGCCTGGAATCAATGTGTGTCTGAAACCTTTTCTGAACGAAAACACGGAGCAAATGTGAGCTTGTCGCAAGCTAAGGTTCCAAGAGAAGTTACATATGTTTACCATGAAGTGTCATATGAACTTGTACAGATTGATTTCTGATGCTTCTTTTTCCCGGTAATTTCTTATTTTAAATCTTATTGCTTGTATTTGTGTATGTGCATTGGGCTGGAGGCTCCATTGAAATGCCGTTTCCTCAAATTATGAATTATAATGCTCGTAAGTGTTAATATCATCTCTTCTTCTTGTCCTGCTTATTAAGAAAATGTTTCAGAATCCTTTTCAAACATTTTCCTTTTTTTTTTCTTGTTTTTTGAAGGAAAGATTTTCCTAGTTCAGTGCTGGAAATGTTGTTAATTAACAAGGATTCTGGTTGTATCAACTATTTAAATATACTTCTGCATTCCGTCCTTTTTTTAGAATTCACAGTTTAAAATAAAATTTGTGCATTATTATTTTGTAAACAAATTCTTTCATCTGTACTGCACTGCAATAGCAGATGATGGAGCTCACTGGGAATATTTTTCATTTTTACCATTGATGTGATAACTAATATAAGGCATCATGGTTTCTGTATCGTTTCCAGCCTAAGCCGGATTCCAATACTTGTGGATCAAAGAAGAAAGCCGCCACACCACCTGCAGGTTCTGGAGAGCTTCCTTCAACGAGTTCAAACAAATCCAAGGAGTGGAGTTGTGTCCTCTGTCAGGTCAGTGCTACTGCCAAGAGAGATCTAGATGTGCATCTCCAAGGTAAGAAGCACAAGGCCAAGGAAAAGCTACTTAGAGATTTGAAGATGTGCATTAACTCCACTTCAAAAAAAGCTACGGAAAGCAGAGATAGTGCTGACCAAGAAATGAAGCCTAATGTAGAAGATCAATCAGTTAAAGCTAACAAAACTGTTGTTGGTTTAGACCAGAAAGTGGAGGGAGGTCAACCCCTGCAGGTTAAGCCCGATTCCAATCCTTGTGGATCAAATCAGAAAACTGCTACACCACCTGCAGGTTCTGGAGAGCTTCCTTCGACGAATTCGAACAAGCCCAAGGAGTGGAGTTGTGCCCTCTGTCAGGTCAGTGCTTCTACTGAGAGAGGTCTAGATGAGCATCTTCAAGGTAGGAAGCACAAGGCCAAGGTTGCAGGGCTACTTAGAGATAAGAAAAGGTGCAGTAACTCCATTCCATCCACGTCAAAAATATCTACAGAAAGCAGAGATGGTGTTGGCCAAGAAATGAAGACTAAAATACAAGAGGAATCAGTTAACCAGAAAGCGGAGGGTGGCCTAGATGAGCATCCTCAAGGTAAGAAGCAGAAGGCCAAGGAAGAAGAACTACTTGGAGCTCAGAAGTGGATAAAAAAATCCACAGAAAGCAGAGATAGTGCTGGCCAAGAAATGAAGACTAAAGTAGAAGAGGAATCAGCTAAAGCTAATAGAACTGTTGTTGGTTTAGACCAGAAAGAGGAGGGTTGTCAAGCCCAGCAGGTTAAGCACTATCCCAATCTTTGTGGATCAAAGCAGGAAGCTGCCACACTACCAGCAGGTTCTGGAGAGCTCCCGCTGACGAGTTCAAAGAAACCCACAGATTGGAGTTGTGCCCTCTGTCAGCTCAGTACTACTAGCAAGAGAGATCTAGATGAGCATCTTCAAGGCAAGAAGCGCGAGGCCAAGGAAGAAGGACTACTTGGAGATCAGAAGATGTGCAGTAACTCCACTTCAAGAAACTCTACTGAAAGCAGAGATAGTGCTGGCGAAGAAATTAAGGCTACTGTAGAAGAGGAATCAGTTAAAGCTAACAAAACTGTTGTTGGTTTCGACCAGAAAGTGGAGGGTGGTCAAGATGAGCATCTTCAAGGTAAGGAGCACAAGGCAGAGGAGGCCGAGCTAATTGGAGTTCAGACCACCTCATCTTCTTCAACATCAAAAGAATCTGGAAAGACAATTAGACCAGAAAGTGGGTTTAGACCAGAAAGTGCTGGTCAAGCAATGAAAGCTAAAGTAGAAGAGGAATCAGTTAAAGCTATTAAAACTGTTGTGGGTTTAGACCAGAAAGTGGAGGGTGAAAAAGATTCGGAGAACAAAAATGAGGAGCTGCCAAAGAAGGACCTGAATGCAAACACTCGGAAGACGACAAATGGAATACAGACTGCTGAGACGATGAAGAGAAAACTTCCCCTTAGGGAGAATTTCAAATTCTGGTGTGAAGTTTGTCAAGTTGGTACTCACTCTGCTGTCGTGATGGAAGTTCATAAAAGGGGGAAGAAACACATGGCTCGGTCTAATGAATACAGGAAAAATAATGAAGCTGTCCCCCTCACCACCGGCACAACAATTGTGACACCATCAGAGCCTACTGAGAATGTTGAAGATGAAGCTGTAGTGGTCGAGGAATCAAATGAAGAAACAAGAGACTGTGTTGTTGAGAAGGCTGAAGATGAAGAGGTGGTGGTCTATAGAGGCAGATAAAGTGGGCCTGATGCAGCAGACTCCTTGTTATGCTGAAGGTAAAGCTCCTAACTTTTATTTTGCTCTTGCACTTCATTATGAATGTTTTAAATTTCAATGAACCAGTTGCAACTTGCTTTATCATTTTAAAACTCGGAAATTACATTAATAAATTTAAATTCATTCTTCCATCTCATTATATATGGATTTGAAGGTACTGATTGATGAAGCCTATAAATTCAAGCAACAATACTGTAATGGGGATCATGTGTTGTTCTCTACTCTCCACTCATTGGTAAAAAACTCCAAAAATGAAAACCAGACACTGTTAGATCTACTCTTTGAAAGTGCTTCATATATGCATGGTTATGACATTGGACTCTTCGGCTCAAAGCAAATTTTTCTTGATCATGACCTGACATTAGTTTATCTTTTGCTGGCAGGTAGTTGGCGGGATATCACTAACCACAACTTATGCGGAAGCTTCCTAACATCAGCGGTGGGTCCAGGATGTTTGATCGGATCAGCTAAACTATTGTATATGTTTGTGTGAATATTTACAAAGGAGTGAAAAAACTAATATATTCAATATCAAGAACCTCGTTCTGAATGAAGTTTATATATATAATTTGTAAAATAAACTAATAATTAAAATGACAATTTACCCTTTCAACTCGTAGAGATACAACCTTAAATTCCTTAAAATCCTGTTTAATTCAGCTCATTCAGAGGGAGACAATCAGACAAACCTTATTTTATTAGAGTGAACTGCGAAAGTACTAGCTTTACCAGAGAGATTAATTAACAGTTACCTTTATTGGAAAAATTGAACCAATTAACAGTTACCTTTATTGGAAAAATCCATTAGGATTAGAAGCAACCCCGTCGCATACATGAACAGTTAAATATACGTATCAATAATTAGATATCACATTAATCAACCAAATACATTTCTTGGTTTCTAAGCTCCAAAATTGAAATTTCATGAAAAGGTTTCTGCATCGGTGCCTTATTGCGAGCGATAAATTCGTTGGACACGAGTTGCATTGTAGGTCGAGACTTTGGTTGAGAACGCAAGGATGAAAATGCTATTGTTGAAACAAGAATGACATCCTGCCTAATCTTCTGATCCACCGGAGGTGAGAGGCGTGGGTCCAGCAAATCAATCAGCTTAATATTTGCATCCAATGACGAAGATGACAATGAGAGGAGCTCTCCTGGATGCTTTCCCATTAGTACTTCTAGTGCCACCACTCCGAAGCTATAAACATCACATTTTTCCGTCACAACCATGGTGTAGGCAAGTTCTGTATGAAAACAGAAGCCTTTGTTAGTCATGTTTCCATAAACAATAACAAGCACAATTTGTTTATATTTTTTAGCTTCTACAGCAGGGTATGACAGAGAAACATATGTTTTTAACTGATATTTAAAGTGTATAATTTTTTTTTAAAAAAAAAAGTTAAACGGGTAGGTAAAGTTCAAATTCATTTTTCAACTCCTTACCTATTCCAAAATTCAAACCAAAGTAGCTGATTAAATAAAATTGCTTAAAAATTACTTAACAGGTATATAAAAATTAATTAAAAGAATAATTAAAGAAGCACAAGAAGAATAGCTAGAAGATTACCTGGAGCAATATATCCATAAGTGCCAGCCAATAGAGTTCGATTAGATGAGTCAAAATTTAACAATCTAGCAACGCCAAAGTCAGCAACAAATGCTTCTAATTCTGAGTTGAGTAGAATGTTGTTGCTTGATATGTCGCGGTGAACAATTGGTGGTGTGCAGTCATGATGCAAGTATGACAAAGCATGGGCCATGCCCTTCACAACGTTCACCCTTTTAGCCCAATCCAACCCCACAGCTTCCTCATCTGTGCGCAGAACACAGAACAAGCTTCCCATTTCCATGTACTCATAGATTAAGAACATACATTTCCTGTGCAAACAAAACCCGTAAAGCTTTACGATATTTCGATGCCGTATTTGGGACAGTAGACGAGCCTCATTCCGGAAACTCTCGAGGGAAGCTAACTCCTCAGTTTCTGAACGGTGAAGCTTCTTCAAAGCAACTACTTTTCCACTGGGCAGTCGTGCTCTGTAAACGCTGCCATAGCCTCCAGTTCCAATGCAGTATTTGATATGGAAATCCTCAGTAGCTTCAATCATGTCTTGAAATGTAATTCTACCATCGTAATTCCAAATTGCAAACTCATCAGCGCACTTGGTGATTTCTCCTGTCTCAACTGGTTCAACTTTCTTATCCCTTCGTCTACGGACAAACAATATTCCAAATGTTAAGGCAATGAATGCAGCCATAGGAAGAATAATTGCAACCAATCGAGCGGCAATCTTTTTGTCATTGCCTTTGTGATGTGGCGGTGGCGCATCTGCTAAAGTAGTTGGGATTTCTGCCTCAAAATAAATGCCATCCACACATAAGAAAGGAACTTTTCTGAGAGATTCAGGGATACTACCAGAGAGGTTATTCATGCAAAGGTCCACGGTAACTATGCTTGGAATTGCTCTAAGCTGGGAAGGTATTTTACCATTAATCAAGTTATGGCTCAGATCAAGAAAATATAGTTCTTGAAGTTTGCTGATCTCTGACGGAATGCTTCCGCTTAACAAGTTGTTTCCCAATTTTAATATCCTCAGCTTTGAGCAGTTCATGAGTTCTGGAGGAATTGGACCATTTAGTTTGTTGTTGTACATATTTAAAGTAGTTAGCTGAGTCAAATGACCCAGGGACGAAGGGATTGGACCAACAAGTTTGTTTTCGGACAATCCTAAATCTGTCAACCTATTTAAACGACCAAGTGTTGAAGGAATAGATCCAGTTAGATTGTTATAATCCAGGGACAGAGAAATCAAGTTGACTAAACTAGCTATGGTCGAATGAATTGGACCTTCAAGTTTGTTGTCAAACAGGTCAAGAACTTGAAGAAAGTTCAAATTCCCGATTTCTAATGGAATGGAATCATTGATTAGGTTTGAGTGCATATAAAAAGTAGTTAGCTCAGTCAAATGACCCACAGACGAAGGGATTGGACCAACAAATTTGTTGTAGGACAAGTCTAAACTTGTCAACCTCTTTAAATGGCCAAGTGTAGAGGGAATTGAACCTCCAATTTTATTTAGGGACAGGTCAAGAACTTGAAGAAAGTTCAAATTCCCGATTTCTAATGGGATGGAAACATTAATGTGGTTTGAGGCAATAGCCAAAGTAGTTAGCTGGGTTAGATGACCTACAGTGGAGGGGATATTACCAACAAGGGAGTTAGAAGACAAGTGCAAATTTGGAGGGATATATCCCCAGAGGAAATTATCAAATAGATCCAGGTAAACGAGATTCCTCCATCTCCCCATTTCTGAAGGGATAATTCATGTTGCGCATGTGATTTATGAAAAACGAGATCAGTATTCACTATCCTCATAGAAATAAAACTTATAAAGAAATGCTTAGGTTGTAAAAATTAATAGATTTTTTATTACCTAATAGTTTTTTTCCTTTTTTTTTGGGCTCGTCAACGCTGCAAATTTTAAACTGAAAGTTAAATATGCAGATGTAACAAATATATCAATAAATTAATACAAAACTACGGAGATTAGAGAGAATCACTCTCAGTGCTCTCAATTGACTACCCTATCCTATAAACACAAAAGTAAATTTAGTAAATTAATGAGGAACTATGTATGTGTGAAATTAGAAATAGTGCTTTTAATTTGTAATCATATCTTTTATAGGATAACTATGATTTTTAATGCAAAGGGGAAAAAAAAGGAGGAAAATATACAAACAAAAAATGCTTAAACCTGCCTTCCTTAATAATTACGTACAACTTGTAATCGCCCAATGTAACAATTGCAATTGATGCATGCAATTTGGAAAAGAAACTGACACTTGAAGCCGATTCATTTCATACAAAAATTAAAGTAAAAATGTGCTCCAAATTAAGTAAGAATATGCTGGTTGTAAAAATTCATACAACCAGCATATTCTCCAAATTAAAACACTACGGAAGTAATGAATAAAGATGTAGAAATTTATTATATAGTTTCACTTTCACACAACAAAAATGTGCTTAGACGACCAAGAGTTGGAGAGATATTACCATCAAGGCCGTTAGAAGACAGGTTCAAAATTTCCAATTTGCTTAGACGACCAAGAGTTGGAGGAATATATCCCCATATGTAATTATTAGATAGATCCAGGTGGACGAGATTCCTCAATCTCCCCATCTGTAAAGGGATAATTCCTGTTGTGTATGTGATTTATGAAAAATGAGATAAGTATTCACTATCCTCATAGCAACAAAAAAAAATACAAAATTACATAGAGAGAGAGAGAGAGAGTCAAGCTCAAGTATTTACGGGTAAGATTGTTGGAGGGCAGTTCAAGAGTTTGGAGCATTGAAACGGCAGCAATTTCAGATGGAATGCTCCCAGAGAGAAGATAATTTGAATGAATTTTGAAACTTTTGAGGTTGGGAAAGCAAGAGAAGTTGAAACGACCAAGCTCTCCTTTGATGTTATCATTTTCATACCAGAGTAAGCTGACCCCAGTTACGCTTCCCGCTGAATTGCAACTGATGCCAGTCCACTTACAATGATAGGACGTGTAGTTGCCCGACGTCGCCCCATTGTTGACCCACCAGCCCGTAGCAAGTAAAGCTTTCCTTTCTAACTGTATGGGTGACGACAATAATCCTGCAGCAGCTGATGCCGCTACAATTATCGTCGTATCACTTATAGCACCAACATTAATTAAAATTATAATGACCACCAGTCTCGAAACAGAGGATGCTGCTGCCATGTTTATAATGGTTTTCGGTTGATTGGGGTATTTGATTCTCAGCAAAGCGTTAATATAAGAATTAATTGTTTTGCAACCTTCCGGTGTTAATTTCCAATACGCGTTTTCAAATAGTGTGTGTCAAGGTCTTCTCTAGGTGGATTCAATCATGGAGACATAACCTTATTGGCTTGTATCTCTGTGGTGTAGATCTATTTGAACAACATTGCAGAAACATGAGATAATATGGAAAATATTGGAAATAATTAATAGCATTATTAAGATATTAAATATTAGCCAAAATAATAAAAAGAAAAAGAAGCTCAAAGAATTGTTGGTGTAAATTATGACTCTCATAGGAAAATAAACAAGACTAACCATATCTTTGTATAAATTTAATATTATAAATAAACTATAGAGAAAAGGATGTCTACACTACTGTGATTTGACAGAATAATTAAAATAATTTTTTTATTTTTTAAAAAATAGTTACAAAAGTCTTTTTGTAACACACAAACTATGGAAACTCACGGGCTACCTAACATCCATTTTAATCTTTATTTATTTTTTAATAAAAAAATAATTTTTTTTTATGATTAACTTTACATATTTTTTTAACTTTAATAATGCCATATTATTTAATATTACAACTGCCGTTCGAACCCGTGCAAAACATGAAGACTAATATATATAATATTTAATAATATTATACGCACACACACATATTTATATATATAACATTAATAATGCCACATTATTTAATATTTAATTTTGAAGGGCACTTTTTTAGTTGAGGGCAGGGAACCACTACGATTCCATAACACGCTCATCTAATCACCTTGACTGTAAGACTTCTCCTAGTCGGCAATTATTTGGAAATAACGTCTTGACATATGCTGCGGAAATTAAAGAATGAAGTAGACTTACGAAGTCAAGGTGTTTTTCTAGTCTACATAGTTTAATTTATATGTGTAGAAAATTAGAAATATTCAATGTCTAATCTGATTCTACACAAAGACTAATGCCCCAAGATTGTGATTGAAATGCTATAAGCAGCTTATTTTATAAGTTTAGATAAAAATGAAGTTTGATGGCTTTGTTAAAAGTTGTTCTTTTAAAATAATTTTCTCTATTTTGACTGTAACTTTTAAAAACAGAATAGAGATTATTTTTATAAGTAATTTATTAAATAAGTTGCTATATCTTTTTATATGTTCATATTATAACCTTAATATTTTAAGGAAAGAATAATTATATCTTACTTTTCTATAAGCTCTAATATATAAATAAAAGACAATTTAAACGCATGTTTATTTTAGTCATTAAATAATATAACACATTCATAATCAAATTTACTAAACATGAGCAAGATACTTTTTTAATCATCAACTTATTTCATCCTTACGGTAGAAATAACTTATTTTATCAGCCACTGCCATCCTAAACTTGATGCTAAATCTTGTTTGGGATTGCATTAGATTGTCAAATAATTAAGAGAAATAGCTATTAAGGAGAAGAATAGGAAGAGGTTCGCCAGAAGCAATATACTCGCAAGCTTGGCTACTAATAAACGAAGCATACAAGCTTAAACACCTAATATATATATATATATAGTAGTTTTTTGGTACGGGGTCTTAAAGTGCGGGAAACATTAGGAAAAATTTTAAAATCTCGGGATTTTAAAGGCTTAATAATTAAAACACTTAAACTGCACGGTTTATGCGTTTTTCCAGACGTTCTCGTACTTTAAAATTCTGAATTACAATATTTTTATATGTGTGTGTGGAGGGCAAATCTTTCACTACCTCCGACTTCAAGGACCTTAGAGTAACTCTTAAATCAAAGGGAGAAAATAGTTAATTCAATCTGATTGAATATGAATTGATATTCACCATATGCTTATTACATAAAGATTGAGCCTTAAGTGTTTTACATTAAGTAATACTGCACACCTGTTCTACACATTTAGACAACTCAGAGTAAGAATTATGAATATGCCAACCAAATCCAAACTAGCTAGGTGCACTTTTATTATTTATCTTTTCTCCATAAATATTAGAAAAATAGTGGAGAGGAAGAAAAAGAAAAAAAACTAATTTTGTAGTCACAAATTAATCTTATGCTCTGATTTTGAAACAATTCTGCAAAATATTTGAGGATCCAACCGTGAAGCATGTCCACTTCAATCTTTCGCTGCACTGCTAACCATTATGGGTCGTCTTCTATTGTTGGTTGTATGTCTAAGCAATGGGAACCTACTCCAATTTACACACTATTAATTAATTATGTTATCGAATAATTTAGTTAATAATTGAACACTTATTTTTTATTTTATAGAAAAATTTACATACTGTTTCTTGTTGTCGCGGCTATTATATTGTCTGATATCTTCCAAAACCCATTAATTCCCCCCCCCCCCCGCCCCCCCCCCCCCCCCCCCCGCCGGCACCAAAAAAAAGAAGAAGAAAAAGAATAAGGCATATAATTAAACGGGTAACTTCGATAGAAAAGAGTGTAAAAAATTTTTAAGCTTAATTACCCCTCGCTGCTATAGGAATCACGAAGGCCATTAGGTAAATAATGTTGCTACCAAATCTCTTTAAAACCACTCTTATATCTTACAAATTAAAAAGAAATAGAAATCAAACAACAATTGAGGTAAACTTTATAATGAAAAAAGAAAATATATTTACTATTTCTTAATTTTACGATTGCTGGCAGTATTCATTAATTAGAATGCAAATAAATTTGCACCAAAATAATATCGGCATAATCAATATTTTAGTCAAACGAGATCAAAATGAATAAAATGATGCAACAAATGACATGACATTAATAAAAAGATATAAGTAAATAATATTAAAATTTACTTCCTCCATAAGATGCTCCAACAACGATAATGGAAGACATTTCGGCCGATAAATTTTCCTTGATGTGTAAGAGAATCTTTGCATAATCTGCCAAAGCTTGAGCAGAGTTGAAATATCCACGAAGAGTTGCATTCTTTAGGGCATCTTTGCTTGATACAAAAGGTACTGATTTTCCATAGAACCGATGCTGCATAAAAAATCGAATTAAAAAAAATCCACCACAACTTTTCAGTTCATATTGTAGAATATTCTGATTAAGATTTGTCTTTAGTATTATTATTCTGTATGCGAACTCTATTTCAATTATTATCAAGCTAGCCTGATAACAGATTCTTTACTTACCTCTATGCAAACTTGTAAGGCTTTAAATCAACGAGCATTATCAGTAAGCCATCCAGTGCCACCAAGGTCATCATCAAGACTACACTTTATTAAGGGAACAATAAAATTAACAACAGTCTCACGCGAAAGGGCGGCAATTTATTACACGAATTTGTGAGTTAAGCACCAACACATCATAACGAGGTGATTAATTATCACGTCAAATCTCTGTATCCTCTTCATTAATCAATTCGTGTTTGCACTTTGACTTCCCCACAGGGGATTCTTTATTTATTTTTGTTTTTTTTAAATAAGTGCAAAATTTATCCCGCCGAGTATAATCAAGGGGTGCACGTCAAGACATAGATGGTGGCAAATAATTCCACCAACGAATACGAAGATCCCAAGTGGGTCAATGATTAGAATGCCAAAAACAAGCAACAGCTGCGACATAGTTTCACAGTCATGTCATCTATAAGCCAAACGCGTGTCCGCTCAATTAGGCACCATAACCTCTGAAGACAAAACAAATGCATGCAACTTACCATAAAAAGATAAATGAGCAACATAACCCAGAATGCAATCATTAACCTCACGAAAAATGGACCCTGAAATTCAGGGTGACAACGTCATTAGTATTTTTCTTTATCCAAGGCTCCAGGTAGGCGCCCCCCCCCCCCCCCCCCCCCCCCCCAAGAAAAAGGGCAAAAAAAAAGAAAAGAAAACTATATGGATCTTACAAGAACGACGAAGTCATTATGCAAACTATAAGAAAATGTAAACTGAGAGGCAATAATTGAAGAACACGACCTAGGCAATAATTGAAATAAGATGCGAAATTATATTTTATATATATATTTTAAATCAATAAATTATATATAATTCACCATGAAAATAAGGAAAACTAAAAAAAAAGAAAAAAATCAAACGGGCCCGCTGATGGATCACCAAGGCAACGAACGAAAAAGAGCAACTGAAACAAACGAAATGCAATGGCATTTTGGGGAATCTGTCAAAAGCTAATCCCCTTTTTGTCGATTCCCAGCCAACCTCTATAAATTGCCGCAATTGGAAAAAGTCCACCAAAAAAAAAAATTCACTTCAAAAAGTTCACACTTATTACACACACACACTCACACACTTGTCTGCTTAACGATTTGCTCTGATATTTTTCTTTCTTCTTCAATCAATGAACTGTCTACAGAATCTTCCAAGGTCCTCTTTTTCTTCCATTTTTTTAATTTTATTTTAAATCTCCTTTAATTCGTTTTCATTTTTTAATTTTTTTGGTTAATATTTCAGATCCTCCGCTTTGCCTTTGCAAAGCTTCAGATTCAATCAACGGAAGCCTACTTCTTCTTCTTCTTTCAATTCTCTGGTAAAACGCAATATTTTTTTGTCGTTTTTTCTTCCTGTTAATACTTAATGCTTGGGCGTTTTGCGTGTAATGGAAATGGAGTCTCGTGTCTGATTTGTTATCGCAGGGAACGATGAATTATGCTGATCTAAATCGACGTATCACCGTTAAGGTAACTATATAATATTTTTATTTCAAATTCATTTCTTTCTTTTTTTTGTTTTTTAAAAGAGTAATATTAGCTTCAACTGTGATGCTGTTCAGTAGCAGTGCTGACCTTTGTATTCATAAATATCTTCAGATATTTCATAATATGGAATATTCTTCTTTATTCTGTTCTATTTATTTACTGGTTTTAATGCACATATTGTGGAGGAGCTAAATACGCGAGTATAAAAATTAACTTCAACTGATAATGGCAGTCTGATTATGCCATTAGTTTTATCTAGTCCATGTTGATTCAGTTTGTTGTTTGATTTTTATGTGGAACTGTTACTTGATTATACATGAACATTCACTTGTGCAAATTTGCTGATGAAATTTATTTACAGGCAATTACTGGTTCCACCTCGAGTAAGGAGACATCTGATAGCTCTGAAGTTAAGGAGGAAAAATCCGAGATCTATAGTACTAATATGACAGAGGCTATGGGTGCTGGTAATTTAACTCACACTATGCTCTAATTTTGGTAGTAAGGAAGTTGTGGAGACCCTTAAGTGGGAAGGGATGCTTTCCATGTTAAAGGCATGTCCATTATTGTGGATTTGCAAAATTTATCTGAAACATGATTAAATGATGTTTATATATTGTATTATATGATTGAAGCATGAATTAAACGTTTTAATTTTTCATTATAATGGAAATTTTCCTCTAAAGCTTCATCTTTATCATAGTTTATTTCCTTTTCTTGACTTCCTGTGACTGTTGGTAATCATTTACTTTTATGTTCTCATGCAGTTTTGACCTATAGGCATGAACTAGGAATCAACTATAACTTCATTCGTCCTGACTTGATCGTGGGGTCATGCCTACAGGTGATCCACATTTCTGAAAGGGAGCTTTATCCTCGCAAAAAGAGAATCATCTTATTTACGCTTCTAATTTTTGAACTGTAGACTCCCGAAGATGTTGACAAGCTTCGTCAAATTGGAGTGAAAACCATATTTTGCTTGCAGCAAGATCCAGATTTGGAGTATCCTTTAAAAAATTGGTCTTTGAAGTCTTGCCCAGAAGCATGTTTAGAGAATTTTACCCAGAAGCATGTTTAGAGAATTTAGTCCCATATATTTATGGGCCACTACTTGTTAAATATTTAGTTCTTAGCATTTAAAGCAGCCAAGTGACAGGCTTATACAAGCTAATCATCTGTTATAATTTCTTAACTACTACTTCCAGATATTTTGGGGTAGACATTATTGCGATTCAAGAGTATGCCAAAACATATGATGACATTCAACACATTCGTGCTGAAATAAGGTTAGCCATTACAAAGGAATAGTTCTTTTACCGATATAAACTTTTGCTACAAGTAGTGTGATTTTGTCATAACGACCGAATGATTTTAATTGCTTCATATAATTAGACTTGTTTGCTTCTTGGTTGAGCATGTGCATCAAATTATGAAATGCTATCTACATTGGTTTCGATGGTGGTATCCGACTGTTTCTCTGCAATTTAGCTGCTTTATTATGTGATATACCTTGAATGATGATATTTGATTGCATAACCCATACATATTGTCGATTATTAGCTCCTCAACGAAACAATATTAGAGCTTACTTCTATCTTTTGGGTCCTTGCCTACTGGCTTAAGCTTTTAGGTCTAGCCGTAAGTTAGCACGGTGTTAGAGCTAGTTTGACCAAGAGGTCCTGTGTTCAAATCACCCGAAGTGATTGCATTTGTCTCTACTTTTGTCTTATGTCTCTGTTTGGGTTTGGTTTCTGTCTTCTATGTGTTTGGTATCAGTCTTGCACATGGGGGGAAGCTGTTAGAGCATAATCCTATTGGTAGGACGCCTACCTGCTAGTTCAAGCTTTTAGGCCAATCACCTACACTATCACTCGAGTATGTTTCTCTATTAAATAGTGAACAGAAAGAAGTAGTAATTCTGAAAAAAAATTGCAATTCACCTTTCATTTGCCCAAAAATGTTTCACCACTAGTCTGTCCATGAAACGATGCTATTCGGTGGTAACTAGCATGAAGTGCTCCCTTGGTGTTGATGCCATGTGTCTAGTTATGTTACATTGAATCATTTTGCTGGCTCTGGTTCAGTTTCTCTGCTCAAGTTATTTCAACTACGTAAAAAGAACACAGAAGTTAGTATACATTTTACAAGTACTTGCATACATAGTTGTGTTTAAAAGCAAATGTAGACACATATATAGCTATGCATGTATGCATAGTGCAGCCTTTTCTTGGTATAAAAGCTAATGTTTAACATATCAGGGACTTTGATGCATTTGATTTGCGGATGCGACTGCCAGCTGTGGTCAGTAAATTATACAAGGCCATTAATAGAAATGGAGGTGTTACGTATGTTCATTGTACTGCTGGACTAGGAAGAGCTCCAGCTGTCGCGGTATGCATGAACTAAGATCTTTAAAGAGCATTTATAGCATGATAAATTGTTTGTATAGATCTTTAAGAGCATCTAGAATTAGGATGTGGGAGAAACAATAGAAGGCTGAAAGAGTGTCTGACTATTTGTTGCTTGTGATTTATGATAACTTTTTGATTGTAAGATAGCAGTTCAATTCTATATTGCTGTGGAATTGAACTGTTGATACTCTGGCTTCCAGTTTCTACTTGTGATGATGAAATGACTTACCTCTCACTCATAGCATGCTGGCATCTTGATTTATATCCTTTTAAAGAATGTTCTAACACTTATTTGGTTGTACAACAGCTGGCCTACATGTTCTGGGTTCTGGGCTATAAACTAAATGAAGCTCACCAATTGCTGCTGGTAACTTCCATTTATTGTTATATATTACAAAATTTAGTTTCTCGTAATCTTATCATAGAATTTGGTGCATATTTGTAAAATTTCATGGTTGTTGGAAATTAACTAACATGGAGTTTAGAATTATTTATTATGCATGTCAGTTTCTTAAGCAGATTCTGTTAATTTTCACTTGATGCCTTTCTGCTTAATTTAATTACTGATATCCAGTATATTCCATAATTGAGGCGCTATCCAGTATATTACAAACAGGGCTTTATGCAGTCAAAAGAATCTCATCACTAATATTATCTTGCCTTATTTTTTATTTTATTCCTATTGCTTTACCATCATATCAGTTGACTGACAAGTCAGCGTCACATTCAACAACTGGTTTTCAAGCTACTAATTGATGAAGGCTCACGACATTGTGCTTGTTTAGACAGGCTACTCTTTTTTTCGCAAACCAATTACTTACATAGCCTTATCAAGAATAAACAGGCACTACTCGTTTGGTTGAGATAGTTATATATTTTTTTATTTTGACAATCAATCTTAGTGATTAGTTTCTTGTTGAGATGATTGATAAAGAGATTATCAGATATCTGTGGATCATGTCACTGTTTCAAATGTAACTGCCTTTTTCCTTGCAGAGCAAGCGTCAATGCTTTCCTAAACTAGATGCCATAAAAAGTGCAACTGCTGATATTGTAAGTTCTGTGTAATTTTTTGTGTTACAATAGTCATAAATGCTCTAAGCACCTGCGGCTATAAGATTTCTTTATCGTGTTTGAGCTTATTTTCTCCTTGAACAGTAAATTATTATGATTATGAAATTATTACTTGTTAACACTTCATGGGATAAAATTAGTTATAATGGTGCCCATGTTCAAATCTTTTCAGTACTAAATTCTGTTTATACTATTGTTTAAACTTACCAGTGCCTCTTTTGTGCTTTTAAAATTACTGGACTTGAATAAAACAGGATATTCCTTTTATAAGTTAGAATGCCTTTGGCTGCAAACAATCACAAGATAATTACTTTGTTCTCTTTACAGCTCCATATTTGTGATTTTTCTGTTACCAAATTTCTCAAGGTGATGTAGCTGATGGGAAAAAGCAACTGCTTGTGTCTTATATATACAAATTATATTGCTTCGATCTAATCCAAATTATCTGTTTGTTAAAAGCTTACAGGACTCAGAAAGAAGCTAGTCACTTTTTCATGGAAAGGAAAAAATTGCACCACTGTGGAAATATCTGGAATTGATATAGGATGGGGCCAGGTATTTATTATTATTATTATTTTACTATGCTGTATCAGCTTCTTGAGATGTTATAATCCTTTTCAATGATGGTAAAAGAATATGAAGACTGATACTATGTTGTGAGCATTACATCCTCTGGCCACACAAAGATAATGAACTGTCAAATTGTGACATGATTGCTTCTTGAAGGAAAACTTAGATAAAACTGTTTAGATAATGGTTTATCATATATCCGCATATTTATCAACCACATGCTGGGTGGAAAAAATTTAATGTTATGCCTAATTCAGCCATTTTGTTTCTGTCACTCTTCATCAGAGAATGCCATTAACATTTGACAAGGAGCAAGGTTTATGGATTCTCAAGAGGGAATTGCCTGTAAGTTTTTTCCTTTTGGGCTAAAGATAATTATCAGTCTTATGAAGGTTTTATTTTAGTCAATATTTATGTTTGTACTCTTCTCTTCTCTAAAAAGTAGCTTGGTTGCTGATTGTTAGAATTTACTGCCCTTTTGGTTTTGAGTATCCTATTGGTACAAATGCTGACAAAAAAAAAAGACTCATTATGCCTGGAAGTGATTAATGCCGCATTTTAAATCTCTACGTCTTACTAACCAATTTAGGAACCTCTTGGATCCAGATTGAAATGTTGAATTGCTTGTTATGTGTCTTATTTGCAACTGCTTGAATCTATGGCCTATGTGTCGACTTGTATTTCATGATAAATTCTGTGAATGTGGAGGGCTTCTGACAGTTAATCATGCAAGTAATAAATGGATTGAATATGTTAGGCCACGGATTCCATGCAATCATTTCTATTTACCCAAAAAACTTGTTTCTCTCACTATAAATGTTAGAACGGCATTGCCTAATTAACCCTCGATTTGACAGGAAGGGTGCTATGAGTACAAGTACATTGTTGATGGTGAATGGACATGCAACAAATATGAGCTAGTTACCTCCCCCAACAAAGACGGGCATGTCAACAATTATGTTCAAGTGAGATTCAGTTACCTGTCATGTGGCCTGAGGATAAAAGAATAATAATGGCTGTTAATGCTGATGAGACCAGAATGTTTTTATGTCTGTGATTGTATGAAATGAATTTAACCTACTCGTTGAGTGTTTGATTAATGTGGGAAAAAGTGCGAATCATCTTGTTGGCGGCTGGCTACTAGCTGCTGAGATTTAAAGCTTCCTGCATTCCTTCTTTAGGTTCCGCATTTGAACAAAAAAAAAAAAATTGGTTTTGGTCAGTGATTTACATAGATTTTTATCAGCCACTTCGAACATACAGGGGCTATGGTTGCCTGATGTCCGTCCATCAATGCATCAAGGCAGGACTTCACAGTTCATTTGTGGCTTTAACTCTAACAATGCGTTTATTAGTCCGGAGAAGTTTGTTTTGATACACTCTTCTACTCTATGCAGGTCGATGGTGCTCCAAGTAGTGTCAGTGAAGCCCTGCGGAATAGGTTGACCAGCGATGATTTTGATCTCACAAAGGATGAACTGCATAAAATAAGAGCGTTTCTTGAAGCTTGTCCTGATTATGAGTAAATTGCAAATTGCAATGCAATGAAAGGTAATCTTCATATTAAGTTATACGATATAAAAATTTTCTCAATAAAAGCATGTATCATATAATATAATCACGAAATAGTTGTAATGAATTAATAAATATCAATAAAAGTTCATCCTTGGTTATTGTCCTCTTGTAATTGAACCCAGATATGCCTCAAAATTCTTTGTTGAAGATAACTATAATGGCTGTTCCAAATACAATGTATAGAAAGTATATCAAGATTGTCCGAATGCCGGATGACTTCGGCTTCCGTATAGTTCCAGTAGTTACTCGAACGGGGAGCAAAGCTGGACTTTTGAAGTCGACGGGCCGTAACGAAGAAAAGCATAACTGCAGTGGGTCAAAGTATAAAATAACACATTTAACAAGGTAAAGATATAAATGAGTGCCCAAATTTTGGTTCATATTAAGTGGTTGCATGGACGCGTTTTGCATTGCGAAAAGGTTAAGATCCGAAAAGGCAAGTCTGTTGTAAGTCTTCTTGAATATTTGCAGGCAAAAGGTTATTTAAGGGGAAAAAAACAAAACCGAGAAAAAGAAATCATTTTTGGTACTTCCAAAAATAGAACAAAAACAAAGTGGTTGCCATTTTGGTGCGCCGATGTGGTGTCCTTAAATCTTAAATGACAAAAGGGATGGCAAATTTTTCCGGATCCGAACAAACCCGGATCATCCGGTACATGTTCACCCCGCACCGGATGCATTAACAATGCGGATTTGGGTTGTAATTTTTCAAATCCGGATATCTTCTGGATTGGGTTCGGGTTTAGGTAAACCCGGATCTCCAAAACCCTGACCCTGACTACTATTTATTTATTTATTTTTATTACAAACTAAATATATATAAGCATTAAACAATAAGTTGGGCAAGAAAAAAAATTAAAAGCAAACATGACAAACCCGCAAAACCCTAAAGCAAAACAAAACAATTGCACTAGCTGCCACCTTGTTGAGGGGAGGGGGGAACATAAGCAAAACAAATCAATCCCTCAATCTTCATCTGTTTATCTCTCAATCTTCATCTCACTCATCCCCAGCGGCCACGTCAATCCTCATCTCTCTCATCCCTAGTGACTGCCACCTCAATCTTTGTCTTCTTCATCCCCAACGGCCAAGTTCATCAATACATCATCAATTAAATCATCTCAATTCATCATCCATTATTATCAAGAATAACGAACAAATACCTAGCTCCACCATCATCAAAATCGACATCTCTCTCCAAAGAGCAAGCTTTACTGCTAGTTACTAACCACTTCTCGCCGGTAATCATATTTTTCACTGGCCCATCACCACCTTAGTTGCGACCTGAAATTTTCTTCTGTTTCTCTGTATTTCTCTTTTAATTTTTTGCTTTTGCTTAATTTCTGTAATTATTAATTTTTTTTTCTTGTTGTTAATAGCCAAATGCAGCATCTTAGCACATAACATCCATATAATTATAAATTTTATTGTTGAAGTAAGCAAATTTGGTTGTGATCCCATGAATTCGTCCTATTGTTTTTTGCTTCTGTAATTCCAAAGAACCAAAAAGTGGCAAGTATTAAATCTATCTTCATCCAATACCAAGTTTGAAACCCGCAATTCGAAAACTCGGATTTTTTCGGGTTGAACCCGGGCCAGACCC
This sequence comes from Citrus glauca, assembly GCA_029633175.1. Classification (NCBI taxonomy): domain Eukaryota; kingdom Viridiplantae; phylum Streptophyta; class Magnoliopsida; order Sapindales; family Rutaceae; genus Citrus; species Citrus glauca. The sequence continues at coordinate 6,259,492 of JAQOOD010000004.1, read as the reverse complement.
GGAGTGAAATAATCCGGGTTTATATCCGGATCCGGGAACGTAAATTGTCATCCAGGTCTGGAACCAAAAACATTAAACTCGGACCTGGACCCGGATTTTGCCATCCTTAATGACAATGTACCAATGCACCTTTGGTTCAATAGGAGAATTGTTGCATTTAAAATAATGAATGCAAGGGTTCGAGCTTCTATAAAAATATTTATGGAGTTTATTTATAATTCTTCTTTAATTATTAAATAATTGAGTGCAGTCAGTCTATGCTTTACGAAATGTGAGTAGAGTGGGTAGTCCTCGAATATTTGAGATAGTTTGAAAAATTTAGGCAGCGCTTTAGAAGAGTATATGCCACGAAGAAAGCTCCAATTATAGAATCTGTTTGTAAATATTAATTATAATACCTACGTATAACAATATTAAAAAAAAAATCTTAAATTACAATGTTCAAAAGAAAATTGATGGATGGAGACTTCTAGGGCATTGATATCAACAGAATGCTTAATTTCCATGGAGAAGCTATCCTCACATGGGACAAATAGGCCTCACTTTGCCCCTACCCTACTTATTTGGAAATGTGGAATCCATGTGCCATTCTGATCCAACTTCTTTTGCTTATGAATTCAAATCTCATTATGTAAATAGAACACGTGGTACGATTCTGTGATATTTCATGTTAAGTCTATGTATTAATTGAGATTATTATTGTTACAATAAATTACAAATAAATTTTAGAGGCAATTTACATGAGCAACCAATAAAATCCATAATAAATAACTACTTACTGATCGTTTTCACATTAAAAATCAAAATACTGATTCATCTACCCGTGTTTATTTTGTTAATTCTAGCACGACCAAGGCGCTCGTGCCTTGTTTTTTTTCTTGAGATCTAATTTAATGTCTCTCCTCGGATTCTTGTAACCCAACCGATGCTCCTGTTCATCCACTCGACAAAAGGTCCCAAGTATTATATATATTTGGTTTTAAAAAATTAAAATTGATTTCAAATAGATTGGTCTTTGACGTAAGCTCAATCCTATTTATTATTATTATTATTATTATTATTATTATTATGGATAATTGTCAAATTTAATGTAGATTTATGGTACTTGATAGCGATCAAGATTGGCATATTTAACACAGCATATCGCAGGTCGTTTGTGGGTCCAAAATCAAAACCTTGTGATTTGGTGAAATTGGCTCACTATAAGTTGTAAAGAGATATAAATTTATTTTTTTATTTTTCAGCTTCTTTTGTCTTTTTAATTGCTTTTGTCCGGTAGCTTTTGTTGATCTCCAAATAAGTGAGCTGGAATCTCGATAAGTCATTTTCAACAAAAGTTAAAATACGACTTTGAAAATTCCACTACAAGCGCGTAATTACCTCATCGCTTCCTTTTTTTTTTAAAAAAAAAGATTATATCTGTTGAAAATGATTTATCATTGAAAATTAAACAGAATTTGCTATAGAATATTCGAAGTCATGATTTAGTTTTTAAAAAATGATTTGCTGGTATGAGAACCCCAGTAATTTTTAAATAATTTTATTTAGCTACTAAATTAATATGTGGTGTTACTTAAAAATTCAAATATTCAATAAATTCTTATGTTAGAAAAACATCTTTAAATTAAATAAATAAGTGTAAAATTTGATAATATTTTTTAACATACTTGATTATCCTAATAAAGTAAATAAACGAAGGTCAAATGTGATTATACTTTATTTTGGTATACTTGATTTTCCTAAATATTTATTAGGACAAGTTATTAAAACTACTCTCTAACCTAGTGATTAGTTCATCCTCATCTCAATATAAAATTTATATTAAAACATGGGTGTTTAAAAGTATCATTAAGAGTGCAAGATGCAGATCATCTGGTTTCTTTTTTCTTCTTCTTCTTCTTTTTTTAAAAGAATTTATCTTGTTAAATCTTGATTTATATATATTGAAACTTAAAATGCATAAATGAATAAAAGTGCTTCAAGAAAAGCACTTCCAGCTCACCAGGCTTAGATGTAGCCTAGTGGCAACCATCATGCACTGCCGTTCTAACTTGAGAGTGCATGTTCAATCTCAATTTAACACTAAATTTCTATTCTCCTTTCAGTTGATTAGGAATATAGATAATATTTCGCATAAATACTGAATGAACAACGGAAATTATATCTTTTTAAAATATTTATAGAGCTTTTTAAAAGAACATTGATATTTGAATTTAAGATTATTTAAAATATACTCAAAATGATGTTGGATTTTGGTGTGTATATATATTTTTATTATTTTCTTTTTAAAACCATAAAAAGTGCTTCTCAGAAAAGCGCTTCCAACTGCCGCCTCTTTCACATACGAAACACATTCCATAATCCGACGCAAAACAAAACTCCCCGAAAGCAAAGTACACCTCTACTCATATAAGTGTCTAACTAACAAAACAGAATCAAAACATCACACTCCCCATCCCCACTGAAACTGACCATATTCAATCATTTAAAAGAAAAAAACAAATTGAATTTCCGTCACTTCTCGAGAAAATAAAATCATAATCAAAATCCAAATCCAAGTTCCATCCAATCCGATCCAAATCTAATCTCCATGGGGCGCAGCTCCCCGCGCACCGATTCCGACGACGACAATGCCGCCGCCGCCGCCACTACTACCTCCAGTAACAACGACCAGCAGCAGCAGCACCCTCACTCGATACGCGATCGGTTTAGATTCAAGCGCAACCCTAACCACACCCAAGATAAAACCCAAACGAAGCCCTCTCTACACCGCTACTTGCTCCGCCACCGCCACGTCAACTCCACGCCGTCCGCCGCCAACGCCGCCACCTCCGGGCCCAGATTCAATCGCAAGGGATTTTCGTCGCTGTTTCCTTTCAGGGGCGCTTACTTGCTTTATTTCATGATATTTCTCGCGGTTTTCGCGTTTGCGATGGCGTCGATGGTCCTGCAAAACTCGATCGCGTCGGTTTTTGGAGCCGAGAGGGGGCGGCCGATCAGAGAAGAGCTCCGGTTTGGGAGCCGATTGAAGTTCGTGCCGGATCAGGTCGGCTTCGGGAATGGGCTTGATGGGCTCCGGTCCACGCCGAGATTCGGCGTTCGGCCGCCGCGGATTGGTCTTGTGAGTGCGTTTTTTTCGAAATTGAATTTGATTCGCTTTTTTGATTAATTGTTTGGACAGTGAAGTGCAATTAATTTGTTTGTTTGTTTATATAATATTGTTGTTGAAGTTATTATTATCTATTTTTTTAATGACAGATGGTAGCTGAAAAAGTGGAAGGGAAAATAAATGACTCTGAAAAATATCTTTCACAATTTATATGAAATAGTGAAGTATGTCTGTGGACTTGTTTTGCATAACAAATAAATAAATAAATAAAGACGAAAGAATTGTGAAGTCTGGTTTTTAATCATTGTACAGCCTATCATGGGAAGTGGATAAACGGGGGAAACTGTTGTAATTGGGATGCCTTACATGTGGAAGGCTCAAATTTCACCAGCACAAATTGGAGTGCATGATGAGTGAAGCAAAGCCTAGAAACTGGGTTATGGTTCTTTCGTCATATTTGATGCTGTGTCCCCTTGCTTGTCATGTAATGTAGGAAAGTGACTTGATTATGAGCTATATAATTAAGAGAATGTTGATTGTGATATAAAGCTAAAAACAAATGATTTTATTTTTTTTTGGGTTGCTTCTCTGCTTAAGCTGTGTATGGCTGAAGGTACTTCACTCGGAGCACTCTAGGCCCATCATGCATTCCTATGTATGCTTTGTGGTGAAACCGATCTTTGGTCGGCTTTTAGCAGTAGTGACCACTGCATTCTTTTGGATGCAAAGGTTCAAAGGAGTGCCCTTTTTTTTTTAATTTCAGTATTTTTTGATATGATATGATTTTTTTTTCTAACTATATTTTATTCATTTTGGCTAGGGGCAAATAGAGAGAAAGTTTTGTTATATTAAGAGAAAACAATTACTAAAGAATGAATCAGCATTCGACCCTGAGAAATGAGATAAAGACATATGACAGTGAAACTCTAAGCTATATAATTCTTACAACATCAAACTTATCTAAAAGCTATATCCTAATCTCTTCAATGAAAAAGAGCACGACGTCCTTAAAAATCCCTTGCAAAGTGATTCAGAGATTTATGCGAATGGATGTGAAAAATTATGGTTATACCCAAATTAACGAAATCATTTGATTGATAAGAATCTGCATGAAAGGATCTTATTTATATAATTTTTTGCTTCAAATCGGTTTGAACATTTTAATTTAATAGTGCTTGCGTTGATGAATGGCAGATCTTGGGAAACATGGCAAAAGATTCTCGGCCGCTGCTGTTAATTACTGTGGTTAAGAATCTACAGAAACTTGGATATGTGTTTAAGGTATAGTGTACCTGCTTTTCTGTTGACAACTTTTTGATGATTTGCTCCTACCTTTATACCTTTTTTCGCCCACTTCATGGTAGCAAATTCTGCCCTTTCCTCATGTATGTATATGATGTAACCTATTCAAAAAAGAAAAACAAGGGGGTGAAAAAAAAAACAAACCTTGTATATTCTTTTGTATTCTCAAGCGTTTCCAACAGCTAGAAAATTTATGCACCCTTATTCTGGCTATTTGACAGATTTATGCAGTGCAGAGTGGTAATTCACATTCATTGTGGGAGCAAATAGCTGGTCAGATTTCTATCTTAGGGCAGGAGCAGTACAGCCTTGTTGATTGGTCTATGTATGTCTCCTTTACGTTGTCATTGGTTATTATGTTATTACTTTTTTCACCATGCAGAACGTGATCATATTTAGTGAATTACCTTTTGGTATTTTATTTATTCTCGGTTGACTTTTCTTGGATGATTAATATCCTTTGCATTCTTTTAAATAGTTTTGATGGCATTATTGCTGATTCTCTTGAAGCAAAAGAAGCTATATCCAGGTGAGTGGGGTTGTGTTCTTGATATTGTTAACCTATTATTGTGATTGTCTTTTGGTGTTCTCCTACTGCATGTTACGCTTGGTTGGATTTTGTTTGATCTGCTTGAGCATGGATCTATCTAGATCCAGTCCACTTCTTAGGAATCTCTCAACCATATAGTTTCTTCATTTTTGATACAATTTCTGTTTTGGGATCTCCATTTGTACCTCTGCACATGACAAACATGACTTGATCATTGTATTTGTAAACTGTACATGATTCTGCTTGGGGTGATTTCAGGAAAAAGCTTCTGGTTGTTTTACATTCTTTTCTTTTCCCCCTTCTTTTTCAAGCAGTCTTCAAAATCATTGGCCATAAGAAAACGGTAGCTTTGTTGGATGATCAGCAATGATGAATGCTTTATTTCTTGTAATGTACTAAAATTATAATTCCAGGGAGAAGGTTGAAAGCTTAGTTTAGATATTTAATGCATCAGAAAGAACGAATTTAATTGGTTAAGGACAGTTAGTACATTTAACTTTAGTATGCCATTTGTTTTAGTTCTTTGCTCTTGAACCCTATTACATCTTAGGGAAATCTAAAGATGTTTGAAACTTTTTTGTCCTAAAATTTTTGAGTGATTTTCACCATAGGCAAATCACTAGCTATCTTGCTGTTCGCATAAAGATGAACAAGCTGTCTGCCAGAACTCAAGACCAAACTGAATTTATAGTATTGATCATTTGTATACTGTACAGCTACTGTTACTAGCTTATACAAAAGCTGTATTATGTTTATGAAATTATAACAGCTTTTTTAAATTTTGGACTACTTGAAACCTTTCCCAGTGTCAATGGATGAAGAAAGAACAGTGCCATTCAAATTCTTATGCTTCTAAGGCTAAAACATATTTGAAAGAGGTTACCTGACTTCAGGATATGAAAATCTTAATTTATGAATGTAAGCCGCAATAATCTGGATTATATGCACCTGTGTGTCTGCTCATAGTTGCGACTCTTTCTTTTGCTCTCTGTCTAGCTGTATGGACATGTTGGAAAATTCATATTCTATGTTGCTGTAGTTTGAGATGCTATGATTAGTGAGTTTTATATTTTTGCAGCCTTATGCAGGAGCCTTTTCATTCCATACCTCTTGTATGGATAATTCAAGAAGATAGTCTTGCAAATCGGCTTCCAGTGTATGTGGAAAGAGGCTCAGAGAATCTTCTTTCATATTGGAAAAGTGTTTTTAGCAGGGCGAATGTTATTGTGTTTCCAGATTATACCCTACCGGTAAATTGGCTAACCTTGTGTTATTTTCAGTTGCCTCATAAACGTTCTTAAATTGACTAACCTTGTGTCATTTTCAGTTGCCTCATAGACGTTCTTACATTCTTATTCTGGTTCTTAACTTTTCTGTGTCAGATGTTATATAGTGTGCTTGATGCTGGAAACTTCTTTGTGATTCCTGGATCACCAGCAGATGTATGGGCTGTGGAAGCCTACAATAAAAGTCATGAAAAGTATCAATTAAGGAAGGAGAATGGATTTCTTAAAGATGAAATTGTAGTTGTGGTTGTTGGAAGTTCGGTCTTCTACAATGAGCTATCATGGGACTATGCGGTGGCAATGCATGATGTAGGACCTCTGCTAATCAAATATGCAAGAAGGAATAGTGTGGAAGGATCATTTAAATTTGTTTTCTTATGTGGCAATTCTACTGATGGGTATAATGATGCTCTACAGGTAGTCAAATTGTTGCTTGAATGGTTATTATCTGTGCTTTTCAAACGTGAATTTCACATTGGGAGCTTCTTGTCTATCTTAGATAGTTCTGGCTGATGTGATGGAAGTTCCATGACTAAAATTCTGGCAATGTTCAACACCAATTAGTTTGCTAGAGTCTAAATGTGATTCAGTATAAATAGAGAAGCAAATGTGTCAGGAATTGTAGCATGGATCAAATCCATACAGCTAGGCTTTTTTTTAAAAAAAAAAATTTAGTTACAAGTTTCATCTGTATTATTAAGATATAATCTGACTTAGGTGATTCAGATTTTATCCATGTAGGTTATGCTTCTCTTTAGATTTATGTTTTATCATTTATTTATAGTTTTACAACCCCATTCATCATTTCATTCATGCTGCTTTAAAAGAGGTCTCAGGCACTGATGAAGTTGAATATGTAATATTACTAACAATATGTCAGTATTTTTAATTTTTTTAAGATAAGTTAATTATTACTAGGGAGAAGGTGAATTTTGAAAAGGAGGCATTTGAGTGGAACAAATAAAATGAGTAAATTTTGATTTACGCACAAAGTGACCTCAGAAACATGGGAAAAAGTTTGTAGTCCTTTGTAAAATTTCATTGCTTACTCTTCTATTCACAACTTTATTTTGTGACTTTTTTATTATATCTTTGAAGCTTGACCTGATCTCATGAACTTTTCTAGGAAGTTGCTTCACGGCTGGGACTTCTGGAAGGTTCTGTGAGGCATTATGGATTCAATGGTGATGTGAACGGTGTGTTACTGATGGCTGACATTGTTCTCTATGGATCATCCCAAGTTGAACAAGGTTTTCCTTCATTGATTGTCCGAGCCATGACTTTTGGAATCCCTGTCATCACACCTGACTTTCCCATCATTAAAGAATATGTGAGTCCATTAAAACTATTCTGGTGTTGTTTCTTGGATCTCTATCCTAAAGTTTTGGGATTTTAATACATCGTTTCTTACATTTATAAAGTGACTTTTGAAATTATAGGTTGCGGAGGGAGCTCAGGTGATTTTTTTTCAAAAGGATAATCCTGAAGGTTTATCAAGGGCTTTCTCGCTTTTCATATCCAATGGAAAACTTTCTAAATTTGCCAGAACCGTTGCTTCTGCTGGAAGATTACATGCTAGAAATATGCTGGCATTAGATTGTGTAACTCGTTATGCACGAATTTTGGAGAATGTACTCAATTTTCCATCAGATGCCTTGCTGCCGGGTCCTATTTCTCAACTGCAGCAGGTCTCATGGGAGTGGAATTTGTTCAGAAAGGAAATAGATCTGGGAACTGGGGACATTTTAAACATGGATGAATGGGGTACTTCTACTTCATCAAGAAATTCTAGTGTTGTTGATTTACTTGAGGAAGAGTTCACCAAGAACATTACAGAGAATGAAAATCGGAGTGCAGATCAAGACACCATTAGTGAATTGGATTGGGATGTTTTACAGGATATTGAAAGCTCTGAAGAATATGAGAGACTAGAGATGGAGCAGGTATGCTGTCTTCTTGCAATCATGACTTGGTCCTTTCCCCCTCTGCTTTGCATCTTTATTTCTTTTAATTTTATCTCATCATCTTGAAAAGACAATTGATATGAAAAATTTTTCCTGATCTGTAGCTTGAAGAAAGAATGGATGGAACTTTTGGTTCGTGGGATGATATATATCGTAATGCTCGAAAATCTGAAAGATTTAAGTTTGAAGCTAATGAAAGGGATGAGGGAGAGCTAGAGAGGACAGGACAGCCAGTGTGCATTTATGAAATATACAGTGGTTCTGGGGCTTGGCCATTTTTGCACCACGGTTCCTTGTACCGTGGGTTAGCTCTTGTGAGTTCATTTTCATCTGTATTTATTTATTGTCTTTTTCACCTGTCATTCCATGCTGGGGCTATAGACACACTACTTAACATCCTACTAAAACATTTCAGGATTTTGGTGTCATTTTTTAGCATTTTTGACTTTTGCCTCTACCTGCCATTGATAGGAAAAGAGCCGAAGTAAAAATAGACAAAAAGGGGAAAAGAAAGGGAAAAAAAAAAAAAGAATGATGGAAATGAAAACTACAGTCATGTGAACTGTACTCATTGCCTTTTCTTCTCTTTTTCCTTCTCCTTATTTTGTCCTCTAATTTTCTTCTTATGTGTGTATAGTTTTGAATTTAGTTCTTTAATTTTCCTTCTGATTCATAACATATGGTTCTTTTATTGAAATTATACACAACATAAAGTTGGTGAGCTTATATCAATATTTAAAAAGTTACCCTTTTTTTGTTCAACTGATAGATTTGCAAAAATGATCATCTTCACTCTTCCTAATCATCCTGATTTAACTGTCAGTCGTCAGCAGCTCGAAGGTTAAGATCAGATGATGTGGATGCAGTTAGCCGGCTTCATCTTCTGAATTATACCCATTATCGGGATATTCTTTGTGAGATTGGAGGAATGTTTTCTATTGCAAATAAGGTGGATAACATTCATAAGAGACCTTGGATCGGGTTTCAGTCATGGCGTGCTGCTGGTAGGAAGGTATTTGTAGCATAGATTTGATAGTATGTATTGTTAGTTTTTGATTATTTGATTGAGATTCTGCATCAACTTCATCTTTCTCACTTGATTGCAGCATTGTATTAAAGTACAGAAAGAAAAATTGGAAAGTGGAGTAGTTTGAAATTTTACTTTGGTGGTAGAAGGGAAAACTATTAAGGAAAAACTTTTCTTAGTATATTAGCTGCTTATTGTGATACTCTGCTCGAAGTTCAATTTTCTAAGCTTTTTTATAGTTTGTAATCAATGTCAGCCTCTTTTTCCTGGAAATAGGTTTCATTGTCCATAAGTGCTGAAAAGGTTCTAGAAGAAACAGTACAAGAAACTGAAGGTGACGTTATGTATTTTTGGGCACACCTTGACATGGATGGTGGGTTTACAAGAAATAATAATGATGTACTCACTTTTTGGTCCATGTGTGACATCCTAAATGGAGGACAGTGCAGGTATATTGTTGTAAATATTAGCTGCAAAACCGTTATTCTTTTATGCATAGCCACATAGGTCATTTCAATTATGTGGTAGTGTGTCTTGGCTTGTCCTGCTGTGTTGTTTTCAAGCAGCAATGCTGGTAACTGCTACTTCTATGCATTTGATGCTTTTCGCCCTTGCCTTTGCCACTGCCCTGTTGTGGACTGAGGGTGTGGTTGTTGCAAGATCCATGTAGAACCATTTTATGCAACTACCATAATCATATTTCAGTATAGAATTCTGACCACAGACAGTACAACATTTTAAAATCAGGTAGAAGCTGCTTCATATCATTCCCATTTTAATGCCAAAATTGTGGGTCCAAGGAAGGTGTTCCAACTTAATTTCCAAACTTGTGCTAGGTTTTCATGCACAATGATGATATTGGTTTTGCCATAGCTATGTTGTGGTTTTGACATTATATCCACGTTAAGATACGAGCTTAGAGCCTTTTTTATTTTTCAAAATGCATGCAGAACTGCTTTTGAAGATGCCTTCCGTCAGATGTATGGTTTGCCATCTCATGCAGAAGCTCTTCCCCCCATGCCAGAAGATGGTGGTTGCTGGTCTGCCCTGCATGGCTGGGTGATGCAAACCCCTTCCTTTCTAGAGTTTATAATGTTTTCACGGTAATTTTACTAGTGATATCATATTCATTTAACTTTAATTTTCTGTTACTATCGAAGGCTTTAAAGGTTTATCATAAATGAAAATGTCACCGTAACAAAACTGCAGGATGTTTGTCGATTCGCTTGATGCCTTGAATGCCAATTCTAGTAAAGTCAATTCATGTTTGCTCAGTTCCAGTGAGCTTGAGGTAAGTTGTGTGGTTCTAGAATATCTTCTTTTCTGGTTCTGCTGATGGTTCTATCAGATATCTCATTTTGCTTGTTTAACTTTCAACAGAAAAAGCACTGTTACTGCAGGGTGCTGGAACTCCTGGTCAACGTCTGGGCTTATCACAGTGGGCGAAAAATGGTGTACTTGGATCCGCTCTCTGGTTCTCTACAAGAGCAGCACCCGATAGAACGACGTAGGGGATTTATGTGGATGAAGTATTTTAATTTTACATTGTTGAAGAGTATGGATGAAGATCTAGCAGAGGCTGCTGATGATGGTGATTATCCAAGGGAGAAATGGTTGTGGCCCTGGACTGGCGAAGTGCACTGGAAAGGGATTTACGAAAGGGAAAGGGAAGAAAGATACAGGCAAAAGATGGACAAGAAAAGGAAAATGAAGGAGAAAATGTTTGATAGATTGACAAAAGGATATAGGCAGAAAACACTTGGAGGATAAGATTGGTGTTTATAAATTTCTGAGGTCAATTCTTACTTCGAGACATTTCACTCGGCTACTAAACCTACAATTGATTTTCGAGTGGGAAGATGAAATGGTTCATTGGATAAAGTGAAAGCTTTCTTTCTAACAGCAGAACTGATGACATATGGAATTATATTCTTCGCTTTTTAACTGAATATATACTCTCTTTAGGACCGGAGGGGAGATAGAAGTTTTGAAGCTCATGGTCTAGGTCATTTCAATCGGCTCCTGAGATACTGCAATTTTGAGGAGGACCAAAACACTAATTGAAATTCTTTTTCCCCATTCAAATTACTTAATTTAGGAAGTAAAAATGTATTCATTCTTTTTACCATTGTATATACAATATATACATTTTGGCATTACTACAGGAAATTTTGACTAGAAATAAGCAAATTTCAACATGGTCTCTTTCTGCTGTGTTTACTGTTTCATATTTCCAATTTTTCGGTACATTGTCAATATACAAGCACAATAATGTTACTTTCTTTCTAGTGTAGTAAAATTAGTTTAGGAAATTTAGCAATTTATTCAATAGTACAGATGTTGAACTACTTTCATGCATTCGAGTATGTCCAGTTATTATTCATAAAATTTGAATAATTCATTCATGGACTGTTCACAATGGGAGATAGAGATACTAATTTTTTCGGATAGGATGAGATAAGATTATGTGGGATTCCATTCCATTTAGAACATGATTTAGGCATATTTTTGTCTCATAAAAAAATTTAGGGACAGAAGTAGAATATTTTTTATCCCATTTGTATATACGGGACAGGAGTGGGATTGATAAATTTTGTCTCATTTCGTCTCATTGTTGAATAAGAATGAGAATTTTTTCAATTGAGATGAGATTTAACAGTATTCTATCTCTTTTGGAATATAATTGAGATATATTTTTATCCCAAAAAAAGGATGGAAATGAAACTTTTTTCATTTCACTTGCATATACGAGACGGGACTGAAATTGATAAATCATAGCCCGTCCTATTGCCAATCCTAATGGGAGATAAGAGAGATCCCTCTTGAGTTAAATTTATTCTTTACATTGAAATAGATAGCTCTGTATTTGAAAAATGAGATACTTTCAAAGGGATTGCTCTACATTTGAAAGTTGAAATACCATCTTTTATCTTATAATAGAATCACTAAATCTTGAAGATTTATTCCTCCCAACATTTTAAAAATGTTCTAATTGGGTGATTGTTATACAAAAGGTGCCATGTGGGATGAATTTATATAAATTACTGTAGGAAATTTTCAAAATTAGTGGAAAACGAAATGGATGCTTTGGATAATAATATTTCTAAGCAACACGATAGACTAATTGCGCCTATCTATCGGGATGATTGATGTCGTCTTGAATAAGCCACTTGTGTTGCCAGTCCATCGAATAAGCTATGGGCTAAACAGAACTCCTTTTCTTTGAACCGGCCAATGAGCCAGGCCCATAAAGAACCATATCTTTGATGGGCTTTGTAAATTGACCCCAATGCTCATTTGGTTGTACCACGAACTCATACAAATGATTACACTTGTCTCCCGCCCTTATCTAGACCAATTGAATTTCTCACGTTCCCATTTCTTTTCTTTACTGTTTCTTTAAATATTGTGTTGTGTAGGGTTTTAGTAATCCCCTGTTCCACCAAAGGGCCTCATCACTCACACACACACTCTCTATCTCAATATTCATCTTCAGGTAACACTGTTAATTTTTTGACTCCAATTAATCAATTTTTTTTTCTTTTTGGTCTTTTTGAACTTGATTGTCGCATTTCAGTTATGTCATTTGTGTAAACTGATTTATAATATTTCTTGTCATTTGACCGCCGGGGTTTCTCTTCGCCAATCTGTTTCCTTCTGGGATTTGCGTAGGTTTTTTTTTTTATTTTTAATTTTACGTTGAATGTTTCTCTCTATTTGGTTTCTGCTGTTCTTTATAAGAATTCAGTCTTCAAAATGATTACTCAATCTTGCTTGATAACTATTGAATTGTCAATCGTAAAAGAAAAAGAAACTTTGAAATTTAAGCATTACGCTTGCTTTAGTAGTTGTACTGAAAATTTTAGGAGAAAAGGAAATTGATAGTTCTGAAATTTTGGGATTTGGTGGCAAAAGTCTGCAGTTAAGCCGACTACAGCTACCCTTCACTCGAGGTTGGCTTTAACCTGTTGAATTTAGAACAAGATTCAAAATTCCCTTTTTCAATTATTTTTCCTTAATTTTCTTTCGGAGAATTTCATTGTCGATTTCATTGTTGATGTCACAGTTGCCTATGGTCCCTCATAGTGAGTGATGTTAAGCATTGCTTTTGAGTATGTGAAGATGCCTGTTAAATTGTAAGTTGGGATTCCATATATGCTTTTGTAATTTTGATTAATGAAGTAAAACTTCTGCAGGATCTTTTCTTGAAGGCATCTCGTCAATGCTGTTAACCATCACCTGGTGATTCTTCTGTCTCTTTTCTTTAGCTACTACTATTTATATTTTCTGGATGGGAAATTTGCTGTGGAGATTTCTTTAGATGAAATGTGATAGAACATGCCTTTATGCCTTTATATGGTCTAGGTTGATGAATAAGCATCTGATGAATGCTGTCCTTGTATGTAATTGCATTCAACAGGTTGTGAGCTTTGTAAATGATGCATGCTATAAAGGGTGGCTGGGTTGGGCAAACATTTGCCCTAGCTAAGTGCAATGAATCTGAAGGGAAGAAGTCTCGCATTCGGCGTTCAAAGGAGGAGAGGAAGGCAATGGTTGAATCCTTTGTAAAGAAGTAATTGCTTTACAGCTTCCAATTGCTTTGAATAGTTACTATTGTACTGGGAATGGGTTGTCCGAAAACAGTCACTTGTAGAAATGAAATATGTTATTGTTTGTCAGCATTTCCTCGCCCAGTTTCCTTGATAAAATTGAACTCCAATGTGTGGCTTTATCATCCAAGAAACTTCTCTTGTTTTTCCATATAGTTCAAAGTACGTGGTAATGTAAACAAGCTGAATGTGTGAGAGATTATTTATACTTTAAGTTGTAGGCTACCTCTTGGACCTGTGGACCTAGAAATTAACTTAGTGAGTTTAAGCATCTTTTATGTAAGAAAGTGTGCAATTGTTCAAGGAGAGTAGCTTTTCAGTTGATTGTTGGATTCACATACAAGTTTGGTCAACTGATTTAACTACAGATAATGAGATATATTGATACAAAGTGATGGTCATTTGTTCCAGTTCAAAATCTTTATAAATCATAGACTGTAACTAAATTCTTGGGCTCGATATTTTACCTTGACTTGTTGACATAATACACTTCTTAGCAATCATGCATTATTTTTTGTTATAAAACTTTATTTTATATGTGTGATGCCATATCATGTTTCGGTGCAATAAGAAGAAAGGGAAAACAGTAGAACATAACTGGAATTAAAATTCTGGGCAATCAAGTTTTATTGTGGCTAAGTAATTAGTAGAACCTATGAAATTGATAAGAGTAATTGTTTTACACGCACAACTCCTATGATAAGATATGTACAGCTAATTCTTGGTAGTATAGTAATGTTTCTTTGGGCATCTGCAGGTTACATGAACTTTTCCCTTGCTTTGAAGGAATATTCACCTGCTGAATTAGTAGTTTCTAAGATTTCAGTTTGGTGGTATTTGTTGTGTGTACTTGTGTATGTCTTTTTTGTAAAAATAATAATAAAAAAACTTAACAGGCCATACTTTGTTTTCTTGCAATCGCCAAGTCTTCATTCTTTTGTTGCATCATTTGCTGAGTTATTAGTTATTTGTTGAACTTGCGTACAGGTATCAGACTTCAAACAATGGGAGTTTCCCATCACTGAATCTCACACATAAAGAAGTCGGTGGGTCCTTCTACACCGTACGGGAGATCGTCAGGGAGATAATCCAAGAAAATAGAGTTTTGGGTCCTGCTAAGTTAATTGCCGAGGAGCTGAGCACTAATAAAATTGATGAAGAATATCCGTTAGGTACAATTTCCGCAGAACCTGAAAATGGCAGTCCTTTTGTACCCAGTCATGAGGAGGGTAATAATGAAGAACAGGAATCATTTTCTGATGGGTTATGCAGCAAGCATGAAAATCAGATGTTTGACAATGGGCAAATCGTCAACGGGAGCCAGGTAGATGTAAAAACTGAAGATTCTGCTAAGAGTACATATGAAGAGTTGCAAACTAGTAAATCGTTTGAAAAAGTGAAAAGTGAGAGGTTGGCAGCTTCTACAGCCAAAGTAACGCCAATAACAGCAGATGTAGTAGTAGAGACATTTCCACTAAGGCCTGTACCTAAAACAGCTGACTACTCAAGCACATCATCTGCTGTAAAGAATTCAACTGAAACTCTGGAGAAAAATGAAATTGAAAAGTTCAATTTGAAAGCAGGCATTGACAGTGTCCCATCAGATCAAATACACTGCTCGAAGAATTCTGGTTTGGTGGATGGACAAAATGGGACAATCCTTGCAGATGTAACTTTGGATAAAAACCCTGATTTGGTGAACAACATAGTGGTTGAGAAAATTGCAGACCCACTGTTGAAAAACTCAGATTGCTCTACTATGGAAGGAGGCACTGTGCCTGATACTGTGGTTGGCAGGAATGTACAGTTTGAAGTTTCTCATAGAACTAAAGTGAGTTTCTCCAAAATCTTTTGCATTTTATAAAGGGACAAACAAGTGTGTAAGTCACAAAGCGCATTTTATATATTGTAGTCTTCCAACTTCCATTAGGGGAGTGCACTGCAGTTCATGGTTTTTAGTGTCAGTGTCATCAGTATCGATTTAATTCATTAACTCTTTATCTGCATTTATGTGGTACCAGCTACATGTCATGGCTCAGATGCACATTCATTTAGAAAGATGATTGCATGCATAATTACACTGATTTGCCATGCCATTATATGGAGTTTGGATTTTTTATCTTCTAATTAAAGCCTCTCCGACAAAGGATATGTTTTGTATCTATGGAATCTATTTGTTTGAAATTACAGAATGAGTGAGGTTTAATTTTATCATTTTATACATATTCATATTGTACGTTCAGTCCACATATGTTGTATGCATTATGCAATGTGTTTTGAGTGCAAATCTCATCATCTGAGTTCCTATATTGATCTCCAAATTTCGTATGGTATAACTGCATATCGGCAGTTTGAAACAGGACTCTTGAAGGTACTTGAGTTCTCTTTTTCTTCACCATCTTTTTTGAGAAGTTCGAAGGTTTTGTGATAAATCATGTCTAACCAAACATATTTTAAGTCTTGGAATGTAGGATTAGAGCCTTAGTAGCATGATATGCATATATACATATGTTGGAATGTGATAATTGGATGTGGGCATCACATGGGTCCTTGTTTCTTTCCTTATTCTAACTGTCGTTCAACTTTTGTTTGCATAAACCTCTTTATATGATGGTCAAGATTCACTAATTTACTATCATTTTAGGCAAAATTAATTTCTTAAGAAGCAGGAAATCTTATTTGAAAAGAGCTTATTAATGGTTATAATGTGATTTTTGTAGGAAATAAATGTTCCAAGTGGCAAGATTCACAATGACGGCAGCAGCGGCAGGAGGGAAGAATCAAAAACACCACAAGCAAACGTGATTGTCAACGAAGCTGGTGTTCTAAATAAAGGGACATACGGAAGCAATCCAACTGTAGACAGAATTAATCTGTAAGTATACCTAGTAGCTCTTTCAAAAGTTGTTGATTGGTTTAAATTTCGGATTGCCGATCTTATTTCTTTTCACATACAAGCAGTGAAGCATGGGAAAAGGCATCAAGGAATTCTGCTGAAAAGGAAACAAGCCCACTTGTGGCCATTTTCAAATCCATTGTTACTGCCTTCGTGAAATTTTGGTCTGAGTGAAGACTTTTAGAGGTGTTTTCTGAACTTACATATATTAGATGAGTGGATGGAAGCTTGTAACATATGCTATTTATTTATGTAATTTTAATGTCGATGAATGAATGTGATCTTGTTCATCATCTAATGCTTTGCTTTCGCCCGCTATCTCTTAGACGGTATGTTTGGTTTGGTAACAAGTAAAAGTGGATTCTTAGAGGTTGAATAAAACATTCTGCAGCTTGGACAATTCTTAGTTCGGAATTTGTATTTCATGCTCAAGCACTGCATCATGTTTATCTTCCGTCACATGGCCTCAAACAGGAAATTTTATTTTTAAGAGAATAAATTTCATTTTTGTACTAAAAAGACATTTCAGGTGGGAGTACGAGTCTATGGACAAAGTATCAAATATATACTTAAAATTATCTAGCAAAACAAAGTATACACTTATATTTATATTTACATTTATCATAAATACCTGTAATAAATGTGAAGTACTGTAGAATATTTCGATTTAACGGTTTTTTATGAAAAAAAAGTCAACCTATCACCTAAGTAACTTTTTTTTTATAATAAATACATTTCAAAAAACTTAAAAAGAAAATACAAAGTTGCTTTCGTTTTTTAAAATTGTTAAGCAAAGGAATTTGTTTATTTTATTGTTTATTTCTTTTAGTGCACTCGATAATCTTAAGGTGTAAAATTAAAGATTAAAGATTTAAAAAAATCGATATTCATTTATTTGAGTGCTCTTTTCATATATGAAAACTCTAACGGAAATATCTCGTGAGAATTTAATACATGCAAATTTAAAAACTGAAATAAGAATTTTTTTAATGAAAAATTTAAATCCTAATAACAAATGGGTGGGGCTATTTGAGCCCATCAATTTACTCAATAAACTTATTTACTAAATAAACTCATCTTTAAATTTTAAAATTTTAAATTTTACTCAGTAAACCCACTAAAATACCTAATATGCCCTTTATAAACCCAGTTTTTTATAATAACAATGATTTTACTCATTAAACCCATAATATTCATTTATAAACCCATTAGATTGGAAATTAATTATTAATTAGAAATTTAATAATCAATTCTGAGTGAATGACCCTCATTTAAGGACAAATGAATTAAAACATTCTAAATGGAGAAAATAATTGTCATCATGAAATTATTTTTTGAGTTATATTATATTGGTGAGAAAAATCTTGTATGATAGTACAAGATCAATAACAATTATTTTTGTTACTCTGAATCAACTCACTTGTGCCTATTTAACAATATATATGGCTTAAGAAAAAAATCCCACCTCTTGATTGATTAGGGTTTAATGAAAATTTGAAAAAGAATCTCACCTCTTGATTGATTAGGATTTAATGAAAATTTGATTAGGGCTCTATAAAACTATGTTGAATATAAAGATGTGTTTAAAGAGTAAAAATTCTTTTTTTTTAATTATATTCTAGTGTCCATAACTGTAATTTAATTTAGGAGTATTTTAATGATAAAAAATTATTTTTAAAGTGGATTTATTGAGTAAATTAGTGAGTTCAAAGAGCCCCACCCATAACAAATTAGCTATATATGTTTATATAGAGAGTTTCCAATCAAGTATTTCTCACTATATTAAAATTAAGGATAAGTTAAAAATTTAATGCAGATTTACACTGCAAGATTAAAGTTTGTGTTATATATATATATATATATATATATATATAAATAGAGAGAGAGAGAGAGAGAGAGAGAGAGAAATATTCCAATTAAGAATCTCTATCCATATTAATATATAGAAATGCTCTAATTAAGGATTTTTTTTAGAAGGATAATTAAGGATTCTTGATCATATTAAAGTAAGGAATAAGCTAACGATAAAAAAATAAAAATTCCAATGCATTATAATTTTTCCCCTAATATACGTATATTATTTTTAACTTAACTTTAATATGATTAAAAAACCTTAATTTGAAACTCTCTCTCTCTCTCTATATATATATATAGATATATTTGCTGTAATGCTGCAACACCTACAAAGGGCAAAGAGCACAAATTTAGTTTGTGTAGACCGACGCAAGTGTCCAGCAGCTAGGACGTTACTAAATAGTAAGTCTCTGCTTTTTCAATGTATCGTAAAAAATTAATAATAAATTGTTTTGTAAGGTTGTTCTTGTGTTCTGTTTGAGTGTGTTTGGTACACTGTATTACATTATTTTAATACTAATATATTATATTATGCTATATTATATTAACACTATATTATAATAATATTATACAATACTTGATGCTACACTGTATTATATTATTATTTTAATTAATTTAAATTAAATTAATATTTTATATTATTATGTATATTATTATTAATTTTAAATTAATAATTTTTAAATTTATTCATATTTAAATATTTTTTTAATAATTATAATAAATTATAAATTTATTAATAAATTATAATATAAAAATAAAAAATATATTATTATTGAATGATAAATTATTTATTTATTAATTTATATTAATAATGATAATATAAAAATAAATAAAATAAAAATATTATATTAAATTAAAAACTTTATTTATTTATTATTTTAATATTATAATAATAATAAAATAAAAGCTAAAAGCAAAAAGCAAAGAAAAAAAAAAAAGAGACTGACGCATTAGCTAATTCCGACAGTAACGCATTAACTCCCGCACTCCAATACCAGCAAATTGATTTCAAACATAGATTTTGTATTATTTTAATACAAACAGTATTATAATACCGCTTTAATGCTTTAATGCTATAAACAAACGTGCCCTTTATGTATTAAGTATTGTATAGTCTCTCCAAATCCTGCCGCTTTTACTTTTTCTGGGAAAAATTGTCATATCCATGCGGGCTCTTCTATTGTACTATTTCCGTCTTTATATCATATGAGTGTGAAAACCACCTACCATTCTAATAACCTAGCAGCAAGCATAAATGTGCATTAAGTAATAATCTGCTTTTCAGTTTTCACATGGAAATTAACCCATCATTCCTCCTTGGAGGTACCATTCTGTATCCACGAAGCCACCTGTGTAATGTGTGGATGAAGGGGGTGGGTCTTAATTTAAATCAGGATTAAACCATTCCTATCACTTTCAGCTACTGCTGTATCTACATGTGCACCTCCATGTGCTCTTGACAACAGGTCCGCTCTGCATCCTCGTTTCACAAGGATTCCATAATAACAAAAGTAAGCCTACCAAAATTTTAACCGAATGCCATAAAAGTCTGCAATTCCAATGATCATGGACACACAGAAAGTGTAGCCAAGCAACAAAAAAATGGCTGAGATTGTTGAGGTAGATAGGGTATCTGTCGTTAAGTTTACCAACCCAGTGAAAATATTTGCCTGCATATATTACAAATACAGAAAACAGTCCACAGACTTTTGATATGAGCTAGAAAACGTGAAACATACACAACTTTCGATGTGAATAACAGCTAGTTTTGCTCACCAGAACAAATGAAGCCAGTAAATTTCGATTGAATGCTTCTTCAAGAGCAGAAATTTTACTTCCAGGGATATAATCAGTAAGCATAAACCCTCCTATAAGCTGAAAAAGAGCAAACTTTTAGTCGCTACACATCATATTTTATAGAAAATTATTTAAGAAAAAGCAAAAAAAGACAAAACAAAAATCAGTTATGATCCATAAAGAAACCAAAATTGTATACACTGATGGATTGCCTCTTTAAGGATGAAAGTTTTTCCTACATTAGAATCAATAAGATCACCCAAATCCAGTAGTGCAGGAATCACATTTGGCCTCAACAATATCCTTTGATATCGTGAAGACAGCTTATTAATCTAAACTTCCTTTTGTCTTGGCAGAATAAATCATGCAAGTAATGTATTTTTATTTACATCTAGTCTAAAGTATACTCACAAAGAGCTCTGTATATATTCATTATTCTGAGCCCCAATGCCCATGGCCACACCGAAGATGCTCAATTTTCTATTGTCGAAATTGCAGGGAATACCTAACCAATGATGTTTGCCTTTACCAAATAATGTTAACATTTACATCACAGCTGTAATGGTCTATGCAGCTTGAGTAGAGTAAATACAAGGTTTATATATTGGGAGCAAAAATTTTACGTAAAGAGCTAGGGATAAGCAGACAAGTAACACCAATCTCAGAAAGCAGAAAAACAGCATCATTTGCCTAACAACTTCCCAAAATGATGATCCTTGAATCACCAAGGAAAATATTATCATTCTTATTTTTGTCAATGTCTACACATCACAGTGGAAGTCAGGGCTCCTCATGTGCATTCACCTAAGAAGAGCCACTAGTTGAAATACATCAGATACCTCAAGAGATTCATAAAAGACTGGACTATGTAATGAAAATTCTGGAGACTAGCTCACCGGTATCATGCAACTTCCACATGGGTCAAACATTACATCAAAATTCTTGAGCAAGAAAACTCTCTTCTATAAGATATTTAGCACCACATGTTCCATCTACATGTATTAAACAACACTTCAGAGCCAGGATTTATTTTGCAATCTTCCCTTCTAACTTCTAAGGCATGCCATTTGTCCACAACTAATCAGTGCCTTCAGTTCTCCATTAGATTCAGATTGAACCAAACAGAATACTAAGAGGTCATCTACTGGTTAAAGGAAGCTGGTTGTCACGAGATGAGTATTTTGTGCAGCAACCTTGTGACGCACTTAGACAACAAGGTGCTTGGCAAAAAACCATCATATCCCAAGCAATAACCGCTAGGACTAAAACATGAGCCTGCTCAATTTCATAGCAGTCAATCCTCAACCAAACAGACTATCAGTAGAAATTTCTGCATAGAACCAAACCTCACTGGGGAAAAAGCTGACTGTATAATCTCACATTGGTCATTACTCACCACATCATTACCCAAACTCAAGTTTCATTTTACTTGATCTGTCAAATTTTCTTCCTTCAAAAGACAAACAAACCTTTCCCATTGAACGCCCACTATCTGCATTAGACTAGCAACGACTTTCCCACGCAATCATTCACCGTGTTTACAACTCTATAACGAGTCTACTGAGACAACCGATCTCCCTCCGATAGTAAAACAGATATAAAGAATGAAATAGAAGACATCTTAATTCAGAAGATAACTCTTTAAAATTGAATTTATCACAATAAAATGCACAAGGGACTATATAAGAACATTTCCATAGAAAAAATAAATAAATAACCCTTGGTAAAATAGTCCTAAACTGGACTTCACGGTAGTGTAGAAACACTAATAACCTGTAGGTTCAGAGACACTATCCATGTAACATAGGCCAGGTTGCACTGCCACAGAAAAAAAAAAAAAAGTTGATTTCCATCAATACTATAGACAACAGACCCATCAGAACCCCATGAAATTAAATAAGAAATTGACAAACTACCATTCTACGAGAAACTCTTTCAATGTGCCTGTCTAGGAGGAGGGTTAATAACCTAACATGCAGTGCTGAAATTAGTTAGAGCGCCATCTTCAGAATAACAATGTTAAGGAAATTGATAAAGATTATAGCCTGGTTACAGATCTTTTCAAACAAGAGTCATACCCAGTCAGAATACCAAGAAGCCAGGTTTTAATGAAAGCTGCCTTGTTGCTTCTTGATGCAGATTGGGAATTATTTCCAAAGAAAATATAGTGACCCAACTGGACACCAACAAGATATAAGCCCCAATATCCTGGGAAATAACAATAATCAATTACTTGACAAAGATTATTCATCTAAAATTACTAGGGAAAAAGGACAAATAAAAGTTACATGGCTAAACAGATAAAACACCACATTCCAGTTCTATTAATAGGAGAAATAAGATTCTGAGATACAAAAATATAAAACAAAACAAAACCAGTTTTTTTTTTTGACAGTCCTCGTGACTTAGAGATTTCCCATAAACAGAAATCATTAGACCAAACCTCTGATATTAGCCGCAAAAGCATTAATTAGTCAAAAGCATAAGCATGTAACAAAAACAAAATGATTCCCAAGCTTAGAAGTATCAATCAAATCATATTTAAATAACATGCAACATACAGGGAACATCTCCCCTGAAATTGAACATAAAAGATCAATATATAGATCACAAGAAAGGGAACTGCAACAGACAACACAATACGCCTCCTTTGTTTGCTTCAAGCGGTCAACCACAGGTTATATAGAGAAGAACTTACTAGCAAAACAAATCTTAAGAGATGCTAAATACAATATGTCTTCATGTGTTGGTTTAGATCAGTTTTTAGCAAAAATTAGAACCAAACTGAAGTAAGCAGCTCATAGGAAAAACTAAAGTCCTCATTTATTTCCTACAGTTTTAATCTCCTATTAGGTCATAATTAGAATACTAAAGTTTGAATCAGAATTTTGTAACAAACTGATCTAAATCAAATAATGGATACCCAGTCATGTACCCATACCCCATTAGTAGCCTATGCTGTCAGTACTGGTTATTGGGGCTTCCATATTCCTTGGATGAAAACAAAGCAGGAGACAAATAAAGCATTGAAATACCTGAACAAGTTCTTTAAGAGACTACACATAAAATGGTTTGAAAGTACAGATATGTTGGTGCATTAATGAATGCATGCAGACAACGAATTGCTAATGTCTTTCCCATTTCATATTATCATTTTAGCCATCCTGATAACATGTATCATTGTTTTTTAGCCATATTTAGCATCATAATAATGTACCGCCTCCCTTTAGCCACATTAGAAGTAGACTTATTTTTACCAACAAGAGTGTCAAATGTCTGAGCACATTAATACAGATTTCTTTTCTCTTGCCTTTTAATACCAAACATTTTCATACCATCAAACTTCTGACGTTTTCATAAACTCAAATGGCATAAATCCTTTTAAAATGCAAAAATGTCTAACACCTGTCATTAGCCAATTTAAAAGACAAAACAATATAAAGCATTAACCTGCAAAACCAATACATTTTTTTCCAATTTATCCTCACCAAAAATGCTAAATATCCCTTCTTTGTTTTGGCTTATGATATCCGTTCCCCTTTCATTAGAAAGCAGATACACATTTAACCCACGAATCAACAAACTTTGGTAACCTGAAATTGACAACTTAAACGAGATTAACTCTTCAAGATGCAGAAATAAGATAAATATTAGGTTGAATACACACCAATTAGAATTACTGAACCAAGAATTCCACAATATTTGGGACGAATATTAATGATGGAAGTAAGAATTGATACAGCAGCAAGTGTAAAAAAGAAATTCCAGTGCACTCCATATTCTCCAACATGAACCTACAGGGGTAACAGAAAACTAGTTTCATAGAGCACTAACTCCGCAAAGAGAGGATTATAGACAACACTAGTAAGAATAAGAAAAACTAAAGAAATATATTATACCTGATAGTCCACACCTGTTGTAGAAACAATCCGGCCAAACCCCAGTAATATTAGTGGACCAGTAGATTTAAGCGCACTCTTCCAATTCCTGCAGAACCATAAACCAATGAGAAAACTCTATACACATATTCATTAATTAGTCGAATCTGGGTATTCAACATCAGGTAATCAATGTATTTCAATAACCTATGGCCAATATCGATATCCCTCACCTTTACTGCACCTACAAATCATGAACATCACAGATGATATTTTACCCTTCAGAGCCCATGGAGATGGAGATACAATGACATTGGACATTTATAGCAAGAACAAGGAATACCATAATATTTATCTTCGTTATGCCACCAGAATACAAAATTGTAAAGACTTACAAATCCCTCAAATATAAAATTTGGCCGCACCGAAAATGCAATAAAAACCAATTGAGATATCAAAAGGACAACTCAAGCCAAATAATAGATTCATTTCCCAAACTCAAGCAAATTGGTCTGCTCACGACATGAACTTTGTCTTGACTCATTTTTAACTGCCCTGTTGTCTATCAATACTTACACATACATACATATGTTCATGGAGACATACATAGAATGCAAAAATGCACTTGTGATCTCATATTCCAAAAAAAAAATTCCTGGAGAAAACATCATTTCCTCATAAACTCTGGTTCCAGTCATTCATATTCAAAGCAAGAAGCTAATTCCAAAACAATAAAGCATAGAATGCTCACATTGACTGGATATTTCGGGCTTGTCGTGAAACTATTGCATTCGCAAACACAAAGGACCCAACCCCTAGATCCATCTGATGCAATCACATAAGATATACATTTCATCAATTGAAAAGAGAAACATCAGAAAATCTATCGACCAACAACTTGATACAAAATTAGTGACTTAAGTTTAGTAATACAAAAGGAAGAGGAAGATAAGAGAGAGAAAGTCTATCCCCAAGCTCCATCTAATGCACTCACAAGGCTTTAGTTTTGGAAAGTGTTTCAGTTGTAATACAAGTCATTCTGACTTCTAAAGAGAAGCAGAAAGTTATCCTTTTACTTTTCTTCTTAACTCCAATGATTTGACATTTCTTTTCCTCTGTGAACTGACAGGGAGCCAAAACTTAGCCATCTAAGACCACTAACGGCAAACTTCAGCGCATAATCTTCTGGTTAAAAACCATTCCAGCCTGTCAATTAGCTAATGATGAACACAATTCATTCAAGAAGATATGCAGCCACTTTCAGATGATATAAAGGTACTCAGTTTTTTATGCTGTCGTATGGAAGTTAATCTGTAACTAATCAATCAATTAATGCCGCAAGGACACAACACAAGTTCTACTTCTTAATCCTATATCTACCAAGAGACGCTCTTTCTAATTTTTGTACCACAGCTATAGCAAACAACCGTATCGAAAAACAGAAAAAAATAAATAAAAATAAGTTAGTAATGAAATAATAGCCATGACAACACGGCAGCAACAATGGCAATGTTGATGAATGATGAAAAATCAGGAACAACAATAAGACATGATACAATGTGTAAGAACTTACCAAACCAGTGCCATAAGTCTCAGTCTTAGCATTTTCTCTGGGAAATATTCTGAAGTCAACAGCCAAGATACAGAAGCATGTTATCAACATCTGCAGCATTTACCCTCCTCGTCATATAAAAGGACAAAATGCAAATGTACTCATCCAAAAAAATAAATAAATAAAAGAGGATGGCAATGTGTAAATGAGATTATGTTACCGTAGACACTCGGTATGATGTTAAAAATGACCTAATAGAATGGATTCTGTGTTCCAAATCTGGAGGCGAACCAAATCTGTATTGAATCATATATATATATAGCTTTCAGTCAGTTTGTTTGCACAAAGCACTCGCGCAATACTATTTAGCATTATAGATCTCAGTTTACAAGATCCAACCTTTTGGCTGCTGCCGTTGCAAAAAATAGCATAAACCCCAAAAATGACCCTATATAAGCCCAGTCTGCTAGAATCTGTCATTGATACTACTAAGCATAAACACAAGGACAATTGTTGAAAACTAGAAAAATTATATCAAGGTATGGAGACTAGAACACCCAAGAGAAAATGAAAGGAACTTACAGTGAAAAATAAAGTCATGGGAATGAGAATGAAGAGAAAATCCACCATTAATGTAGCAAAGTAAGCACTCAAATTCTTAGGAGCTCCAATCAAATCATCATCCTTCTTCAATGACTTATCAGTGGCGTAGCAATCTGAAGAAACATATTAGCGACAACATATGTTAATCTCACTCAATTCAGGAATTAAAAAGTTAATTTTTGACTAAAATTTAATTACCAATCGGGCAAAATGAGCTGGTTAAATGTCGCAGAACCATTGAAATCTGAAAGCACAATAAATATCAATAAAAAATTGCAATAACCTAAACATAAACAAATGCAGTAATTTTATTTAAGTAAAAAAAGGAACTTACGGGTACAATTGACAAAAGCGCCCAGATTTTGGAAAAAGATGATCCAGTCAAATTGCTTACGAATCTGAAAGGAAAAAAAATGAAATGAAAACACGACTTACATGAATAATGGAAATGATGAAGAAATGAGCTAGAGGGAGTGTGTGTACTCTTCTTTTAGTTGCTTGCTCGTGTTGAAAGACGCCATGAATACAAAGGTGAAAATGGCCCCCAAGTGTTGTGATCAGTTAATGCACCTACAAAAGTAATGTGTTTAGTAGTAGAACAAGGGGAAGAGAGCTTATGAGGACTTACAGTAAAAATATAAAAATTACAGCAGCCCATTAAAAATAGGAATGCATCTGACAACATTTACTATCTATTAATTGATTTCCACTCTGCGGGTGGCGGGAGGAGGGTGGGGGGGGGGGGGGGGGGGGGTTGGGGCGAGGGACACACAGAATAATAACCCTAAAACCAACCTGCTTGTACAAATTATTATGTACACATTGACGTTTGTAAAACCCTATTGGTTGAATAAAAACACAAATTAATAAAAATAAATTATGTAGGTCAAGTGAGGTTTCATCCGTTATTCCAGATCAGTTTGTATGGTTTGTGCAAATAGTTAATGTGGTTTTGCAAGATCAAGACGTTCCACAGTTCCACTCTGATCAAAGCATGACCATTATGTTGACCTGCTTCAACAGATGTGATTATGAGTGCATCTTCAAATTTGTTCCATATAGTATCTAGTAAAGCAACCAAACAAGAGTAATTAACACAAATAGTCAAATAATATGTTATTACATAATCTATATATTACAAGCACTAACTCAGAGGACTTGGAATATGGCTCTCGAGCATGTCTCAAGATCCCAAACCAATCTGCCCTCCAACTATGACTTCTTCCCTATGGACTAGGGATCACACTATTACTAGGATTATCCTTATCAAGAATAGTACACTTTTACTGAAGTAAAGGCTAGACAGACTATAGTAAGTGGATTAAGATGAAGGGTGGCAAAATGAATTGAATTCGAATCGAATCATAAACGAATTGGGTCCTAATTATATGGATTCGGATTCGATTCGTTTATTAAACGAATCAAAATTTCAGGATTCGGATTCGATTCGTTTATTAAACGAATCAAAATTTCAAGATTCGGATTCGATTCGTTTATTAAACGAATATTCGGTTCGATTCGTTTAATAGAATTGATAAACGAACCGAATCGAATCCGAATTCGTTTATTATTCGTTTATCCTTTACGAATCCATAACGAATCGAATCAGGATTCGTTTACAATTCATTTAGAAATATCCCACAACAAAATACAAATAATTCAAATCATATTATACAGTCATCCAAATACCAAATACCAAATCCTTAATATTACAAATAACAATAATTCAAATTCAAATTATAAAGAAATGAAATTTCTTTAATTCTCTTCATTTGTCTTTGTCACCTTGAAAACAAAAATCCTACAGCAAAAAGTAAATAAAATGTTATTAACATGCTGCAATATTGATAATAGTCATTGTAAAATTTCAAAAATCAAATATACAGCAGTAAAATGACAGCAAAACAGCAACAAAACAGCAGCGAAACAGCAGCCAAACAACAGCAGTAAAACAGCAGGGAAACAACAGCAGTAAAACAGTAATAAATAGTAGTAGAACAGCCAAACAACAGCAGCTAAATGACAGCAAAACAGCAGCATACAGCAGCAAGACAGCAGCATACAGCAGCAAGACAGCAGCATACAGCAGTAAAATAGCAATAAAACAGCAACAAAATAGTGGAAAAATAGCAAAAAAATGGCAGCCAAACAACAGTAGTAAAACAGCAGCGAAACAGCAGCAAAACAGCAGCAAGACAGCAGCAAAACAGCAGTAAAACAGCAACAAAATAGTGGAAAAATAGCAAAAAAATGGTAGCGAACAGCAAAATAGCAGCAAAACAGCAGTGAAACAGCAGTAGAATGACAGCAAAACAGCAGCAAAACAACAGCAAAACACTATAATAATCGCAATCTCTAGGCAGTTTAGTGGTGTAAATAACATTAAAAGTTGAGTTGGTTTGGATTATTGCATCAGCAACAAATGTCAGAGCAACACAACAACCGGTCAGTGATTGCAATCAAAATGCAAAGCCTGCTGCAGATCTGATCTCATCCTCACATGTATGCCAATGTATTTTTAGAAAATCCCAGTATTTTGAATCTTTAAACTCTGATGGGACATCAATATTAATTAATGTTTTGAGAGAGCTGACAGACTGAAAATACATAGAACTGGCTGTCATATTATCATAATCCATGGTGTAGTCCTTACCCCAGAATATGAAGAAGCACAAGATCTGAAAGATGCATCAGGCAAATGAATTCATCAGTTAAACGAGAACCCGTGATTTGGATCCTTGAAATTATTAGATCAATGTCCAGAATATGCTAAATATGAATGTGAAGAGAAGCAATACAAGTAATGTGCAAATAGCAAGTTAGTAACAATCCGAGATGCTCAGTTAAATTTTAACATTATAACATTCTATTGTTTGCGGAATCATATGAGGTGATAAACTGAATCGACTCCTGCTTAATGAGGGCAAAATCACTTCTATAGAATATAAATGATTAATATGATACATCTTGATGGATCTGGACTCATCTATATTGGTAAAATTTCAGTGGTGTACCGTGATGGTGGGTAGTTATCGCGGCTGTCGTGGTGGTGGCGCAGCTGTCGTGGCGTGAGTTCGTGCCACCAGTGGCTGCGTCGGTGAGGGTTGGGGTGTGCCGTGTGGCCGGATTGGCGGCGGCGGCGGCTAGGAGTTGCAGCAGCGGCCAACGGCTTTGATGGCTGAAGTGACGGACTGACGGCTTCTCTTTCCCTACGCGTTAGGGGTTTTGTGTTTGTGAATTGTGGTGTTGGGCTGCTGTGCAATCGTGTATTCGTGTGTGAATAAGTGAGTGTGAAATGTGTTTGTTATTTTTTTTATTGTCATATAATAAATTACAATATTAACCTTCAATTTTTAAAACTTTTTCAAATAAATTTAAAGATAAAAAAGTGATTTAATTAAACGAATCGACCCATTTTCGATTCGTTTATGGTCTATTTATTAAACAAATTCTAAATAAATAAACGAATTTAAATTTTCAAATCCGCATTCGATTCGTTTAATTAACGAATCGAATCAAATTCACCAATTTATTAAATGAATCAATTTTTTCAAACTCAAACCCATTTAATTCGCATCGAATCGAATCGAACAAAAGAATTCTGACCCACATTACCACCCCTATTTAAGATTGTACAACTTCAGAATGTCATATCTATTCAACAAATAGCATTGTATTTTTTCTACGAACGTTAATTTCAGATAGAATCATGGTAAAATTTAGAAGTTTTAATATTCCTAAAAGCGCTAAGGTTGTGATCAGCTACTGGTAACTAAAGAAAGAACGTCCAAGTTAAAGGCACAAACCGATGTTCAAAGGAAAATGGTTGTGATGAAACATTGTGTAAGAAAATTTATGGAAAGATACACATGCATATGACGGCGAATCAAATAAGAAAGGATAAACAGTTACAGAATAAGATTTGAAGAATGCACAAGCTAGGATGACATGATACTTCTCATGGGAAGAAATGTCAGCCAATTAGGACTCACATTTTTGTAAATCAATTTAAAAACACTACCATATAACAATTACTGAAAAAAATAAGGAACAATGTCAGCCTCCTTAGCTACATTGATTGACCATTGTTTATGAAATTGTATCATCAATTGTATCAAGAATTTCAGTGATCGGTCACAGTTATACATCAACTGTCCAGTAAAAGCACACGTTAACCACAAGATTACACCCCATATGGTTCTCAAACAAATTTGATTTTGAAGCACAACTAACAGACATCTTATCGCAGTATGTCAACTCAACTAAGAGGAAAAGAGGCAGGCAAATGAAACATTGACTACGAGCATCGTAAACTGAGCTCAATAGCAATCACAACACAACCCATATCATTCATGATCCACCAGCTTTACCAACAAGAGATTTAAGTTTGAAATTTAAGTTTCATGAACACGCCACACCTATCTTGAGTTTACTCTCATGTTAAATATAATTAGAAACTGATAATTCGAAGCATAGGGCCGCAAGGACTAGATCATTACAGACGCGTGCAAGCACAAATACGACATTAATTTCAGACTCATAAGTATAGTAATAAGCAAATGAGCAGCCTTCACAATGAGAAATCAATTTGCAATGCGATTACAGAAATTAAGACGATCAAACCACATTTAATATTACATAAAAAATCCGTAATAGCCACATCACATATTATATTTTAGTGCCTTTAATCGAATAATGAAATTTTAGTGCGTTAATCAAATAATGCAACGCAGTAACACAGTAATATTAATTAGGGGTGGCAAAAAAACTCGAGTCGGCCCAAGTCTGTCCGGGCCCAGCCCAGGTCCGCGGGCTTAGGCCCGACCCTCACCTATGAGGGCCTAGATAAAGGCCTAAGAAAAAAAGTCCGAACAAAGTCTAAATCCACTATTTTTTTAAAAAATAATTTTATAAATTAAAATAATATAGTTAAAATTGAAAAGTAATTTAAAAATAAAAAAGAAAACTTAAATTCTTAACTTATAAATCAATTATGATTCAAAAAAACTAAAATTATGATACTAAATTATCTCTTTTGTATCAATTAATTAAGAGAGCGTTTGAATTAGAAATTTTAATTTTAAAGAAAATTGAAATTATGAGTTTTATTTGTTTTATTTATTATTTTAATTTGAAATATTTATTTTCTTTAATTTATATATGATTGTAATAATTTGTTGATCATTAATTTATTTCAAATTTACAATAATTTAAAAAATTCAAAAAAAAATTGAGCCCGGCCCAAGCTCATACCCCTAACTGTCAGAGGGCCTGAACATGGGCTTGAAAAAGCCTGGTCCAGGCCTGCTATTTGTCATCCCAAATATTAATTGCCTTGAGTCTATTTCTCCATTTTCTGATCGGTGAAAAAATGCATGCGTGCCACCGGAAATGCTTGCCGCCGTCTAGTAACAACAGAACGATGATTGGTTTTGCGATTTAGCAACAGTCGTGAAGGAGAAAAAGAAGAAGAAGAAAAGAAGAAGAAAGGAGTTGCGAGTTGGGCCTTGGGCGTTTGGGTTTTAGAGGTAGGGGTATTTTGGTCCTAAATCACAATTTGGGTTATTTGTGCAGAAAAAGTTTGCAACGGATATTTGTGGTATTAAGAAATTTAGCAATTAACTTCTACATGTTTCTTAACTAGAACCCTAGAAGTGGCGCTTGAGTTATTATTGGAAGCCATAATTTACTTTAAATTTATATGTCTGATGGCTGAAAAATATGTTTGGTTTTGAATGAAGAATGAAAAGATGTGAATATTTTGTGTTTGAATGACTTACAGTATTTGCAATGGCTCATAATTGTTATTATTGAATGATAAAGTGTTAAATTTAAAGTATTTATCTTGCTATTGTAATGTTTGAAATGGCTTGAGATTGCTGATATCGAATAATATTATTAAAATTGAGGTGTTTTACTTGTACCAATTGAAATTTGATATTTAAATGCACACATGAAGTTTATATAATCAGAAAAATAACTTTTTTTAATCCAATGCTTACTTTTTAGGATAATTTTATAAATCTTTTCTTTTGTAATTTATTTATTTATTTTCAAAGACAAAATTGTTTTAAAGCTCCAATGACATAATTGACTTTTAACTTACATTATATTAAATGATTAGTTATTTTTATCCTTTTAGTGGTAAAATGATAACATGTTAAATATTAGGTGATCAAATATAGTTTTTGATAAATTTAGTATTTAATTGATAATATCTCATATAAAAAATTTAAAAAATCTTAAAAATTAAAATAATTAAGGGCATTTTGGTCCTAATGTCACAATTTGGGTTAAGGAAAAAGCTTGTAAGAGGGTATTTGTGAGATTAGAAAACTACTTCGGGGCATGTCCGTAAATTTGCCATTAACAACTTAGCAAACATGTAATGGAACAGTTACACCTTATCATGCACTTGCACGGTCTTGCAGGATGCAGCGTCGGTGTAGTGGAACAGTTACACCTTCTCCACTTTTACTTCATCTATATTTCCGGGTTAATTTTAAAATTTTTAATTAATTTGAAGTTTGAAATTTTAATTATTTATCCAATATTGTTATAAGGGTATTTTGCTGATATATAATTTAAGGTGTGACGACTTTGGTATTGCACTATTTTTAATAATCAATACAAATAATTTCATTATTTGATAATTATTTTTATAACATATTTTTGACCGCATATTTTTTTAGCATTAAATAATCAAATAAGTGATTATTTGATCATCAATGTAATTCCAAATGGAACAGGATTCTCTCCTAATATGAGCATTATTGAGTTTTTAATGATTTTTTGTCATGTATCTTTTTGTGGTAATGTATGGGTAAAATTTAAATCATTTTATTTTTTTTATTTATTAACAATTAATTAATAATTAATTTATTTGCTCGGGACATAATCAGATCATGAGAGAATCTTTATTCAATTCTAAACATGCATTGAGGGTGTGTATAGGATTGTGTAAACTTCTCAAATAGTCAATTATTTGTTAATTTTAAATTACTAAGACTCTCTAATTAAATGCTTCAAAAGTTTGGTCAAATGGTTTTCAAATAACTTTATTTAATTGATCACTTGCGATTGAATATTGAAAAGGACAGGGTGCAAAAAACAATCAATTTGGGATTTAATCTAACATTAAATGACAAAATAAATGTTTACAATTTATATTTTTAGGTTGATTGATTTTCGCTAATTTTGATTTTTAAATCAAAGTTTTATATTCAAACTCTCACGTGCTTACTCAATTCGCTATCACATTTGATGTATACCATCTAATCCCAATTGAATTTAGATCCAATGTAGTGGTGTTGACCTTATTTGTGCTGCTTTTTTTCTTCATCTTTGGCTTGCATAAAAACTAAAAATAATAACAATAATAATAATGACACATTAAAACTGTCATTAAA
Source organism: Citrus glauca (assembly GCA_029633175.1). Lineage (NCBI taxonomy): Eukaryota > Viridiplantae > Streptophyta > Magnoliopsida > Sapindales > Rutaceae > Citrus > Citrus glauca. The sequence goes on along the minus strand of JAQOOD010000004.1, from coordinate 6,225,655 downwards.
ACTGTACATGTACATAAATAATACGTATTGTAGGATCTTTTGCAAATAAATATTAGAAGATGTGGAGAATCTATTCCCACCCATCATAGCCTTTCAAAAATTTATTTAAAAAATCTAATTAGCATTGAATGTGAACCGAATCGAACTGAACTAACTTTTAAATATTGTTCATGTTAAATTCTCAAACCCAAATAAATTGCAATGCAAACCAAAACCAATAAAAACTTAACTGAAACCTAAAACATCCACCCCTTCAGTTTAATAATCTAAATTCGTGATTCTTTCCATAACCTTCGTTGCCAATTTTTTTTTTTTTTTGGGTTGTCCATCAGTCCATTGTAATATGGTCCAACCTAGGGGTGGACATGTGTTGGGTTGGTTTGGATTTTAAGTCAAACCAAACCATCAAAATTTAAGTCCAACCCAAATATTTTTAACCCAACCTAAAACAATTCATTTGGGTTTGATTTAAATTTTATAATCAAAATATTTTTTTATTTTGATAAATTTAATTGTATAAAAATTATAAAAATTTTAATTATTAAATTAACATTAAAATATAAAAAATTAGTGGATAAAAAATTATCAAATAATAGATTGTAGAATATCTTCATCCTTAAATATTAACCATATTACAAATATAATTTCTAACAATGTTAATATAAATTAAAACACGAAAAGACATATGAACTCAAGTATCAAAGCAGTCCATCAAATTTAAGTTAAATTAAATTATTCAATTTTATAATTTTAATTCTTCCAAGAAATAAATCTAAAATTTATTGTAATTAGAAAAAGCTCCAAATTTTCAAATGCGATAAGAAAAATTAGACATGAAATCCAGTTAGATTTATATTTAATTAAAAAATAACAATAGAATCATAATTTATTTAATAAAATGTTATAATCAATTACATTTTTAATTTTAGCAAGTTACAATACAAATGGGACTATAAAATTATATTAGAGGATTTCATAAAAATATTGTTTGAATAATTTATTAAAATATTAATTTAGCCTTTTAACTAAAGTTGAAATTGTTAAAAATTATAATAATGGTGATTATTAATTTATAAATTATTAGTTTTGAAACAATAATAATGACCACCCAACAATAATAAAGACTTAAACTCTTAATTTTGGTCTATCTAAAATTTTCCATGTCAAAAGAAAATTTCTTTTTCTTTAAAAGTGGTTAGATTATTTAATATATCACTAGATACATAGCAAAAACACAAGCATAAAATTTCATCTCAATCTTTTTGTTTAATTTATTTTTCACTAACATGTCACTTTGAATTTGTCCATAACCCATGGGTAAACATACCCAAACCATTATGAAATAATTTTTGTACATAAAAACTCAAATCTAATCCATTTCATGATTTATCCAATTTAAACTATTTTATTTGGTTTGGGTTTCGTCAAACTCATGAATTGTGGATTTGTGCCCACCCTTAGTCTAACCTTTAAGAAGCTCAAGATCTAGAGATAATAATTACCAAGGAGAAGAAAAGGGAACAAAATTTGCGGACCAACAATGTGACCATATTCATTCATCGTAAGACCTACACCATCCATTAATTTTCACTCAAAAGTTAATAATTGTTACAATTTTTAGCCTCAATTTTCTCATGCAATACCGGCTAAGAATATGCCCGTGACTGTTGTTTATCCTTTTGCAAATGGATGCTCTCAATCTCATGATGTTCTCTAAGAATAAATCAATTGTTTAGCTATGTATTAAGACAATTCGATCGATAATTAATAGTCAGTGTTCCATCAACATCAATAACTATTGATCTCTTTCCATAATTTCAGCTCTGTCATCATAGTATACGCAATGTATGCCAATTTAAACCTCATACTAATTCACGTTCTAATGAGCTTTCCAAGGTCGTACGACATAATTAAATATAATACTTTTATAATAGGGTGTGATCAATTATTTATACATTTTTTTTATCTGATAGCAATAATCTTATACCAACTAATAGAGACTGAAGTGATACGTCGAGGTTTCATAAATATATATACTTAAGCAAAAACTTTAATCAATATATATACACAAAATGACACAACATTAAAAGCTAATAATATTTTTATAAATACATAGTTACTGCTTCGTTAAAGATTCAGATAACTAGAAATTTTAACATCTTACAACACCTTATTCATTTGAAATGTAAAATCTTGGACCAAACATGCATGCTAATTTATAAAATATCATTGAAAAAATTGGGAGAGACTTTTAATTCTTATCTTCTCAATACTCAAATGTAAGAAATCCAGGCGGGATAAAAATCATTTCTCTAGTTGGATATGTAAACCATTCATCACCCGTATTCATATTTACAAATACTTCTTTTAATTGTGAAAAAAAGGTTCCTTTCTAGCTACAGAAACAAATAATCAATGACAAATATTTTGGCTGTAGTCAATTTTTTTTTCTCCCCTTATGATTATGATGTTGATACTGTCTGTAAGATGTGACAAGGTGGCACCAAACCGTTTCAATAAATGACATTTTTATCCTATTATAGATAGTCAATTATGGTAATTATGATGATGAAGCCCACATTAGACCACTATGATTGTTGGATGAAAAATTTTATAGAATTATTTTCAATTTGAATTTTCTAACAAGTGGGGATATATAAATGGACTAATTCATTATTATTTTTGGCATGATAAACAACTGTTGTCAAATAAGGTTAAGCTGCATAAAATACAAATTCTTAAAATGTGGATGTTTGTGGGAGAAAATAACTATATAAACTTAGATTAAAGTTGGTATTAGGAGCTTTTTTTTTTAAAAAAGTATTTTTAAGTTGTCCAAGTAATTTCTATAGTATATCAAATAATTAATACTTAAAATGTTTTTCCAAGAAGCCCTCATAACATTTTTTTTAAATTCAAAATATGTTTCTGTCTATTTTGTCTAAATTCATTGTATATTAGAAAACGAAATCACATTAATTATTTCCCACAATGTCTACTTATTTGCAATACATTGCATGCTCGCCCTAATAATTGTGTGCTTTAAATATTTTAATTTTTTCCCTAGATATACTTTGATTTGCTTTCAAACCCATGTGCCAATGTTTGATCGCCTCATAGTTGATCATTTAAGCAAACAAAAATATGCCCATAAAAAAACAAATGAAGAAATTATATATATTCCTAGTTATACAGCTGGAGGTTCGTTTTCGTGGCCACAATTAGAAGGCTCCATAATCTTGAGTTAGAAAGCAAATGAAAATCACTACAAAATAACAAAATTTAATTTAATAGTCTATTTCGATCGGCTGCTCCATGTGAAACTTTATTTGATTTTGTACGTTTAATTTCTGCCGTATTTACTGGGAAAAAAAGTTTGGAGAAAAAAAGGGGCAGTTAAAATATGAATGGGGAAAAAGGAAACCCCATATATAAGTTTCCACTATTCCGGGTCAAAGAATTTACACTAAAAACTTTTTATTATTCCTCTCTTGCTTCCTCTTTTTAATGGTTCAATTTGTCGTTAATTAAAAGACACTAATTAATCCACACAAGCTAGCTTGTAATGAAAGAAACAAAGAAAGAGAAAGAGATATGAAAAAGAAAAGAATCTAAGCAAATTATCAATAAAGGTTAACAGTAAATTATTCTTAATTAGTAAGAATAGATAAGACACAAGGAATAATTAAAGTGGTGGTTAAGGGAAGAGCTAGAATGTTTCGCTAAATAAGTTTAAGTTAATTGAGCTACAGATTGACTTCAAAAAAAAAAAAATTGCAAAGATTAATTGAGACACAATAATGGTGAAATGATTGCACGTTTCCCGGTACAGATTGGCTTAAGTGAAGGAAGATTGGAAGAATGTGTCCACACAAATCTAATCCGATCCCAAGGCTATAAGACAACTAACATGCATGAAGCCTCGTGCTCCTTGGATTCTATAAATCAAGATTTGTTTTAATAGAAAAATATATTAGATACATCGAATAGTAACCTAGCTACTTCAATAGTATAATTTTATGTTCTTTTATATATATATATATATATGTATTTCACAAGTATGAGGGAGCGAGATTGCCATTAATTTTTTACCTTTAGTTATTGAATTTTACCACTATATATTAGTATTTTCTATAATCTTCGTACTACTTCTTTTTAAAGAAAAAATTAATGAAAAACAAAAGTGTGATTTTTTTTTGTGGTTGGGATGAGTTTCTTTCCTTCATTTTTCTTTTCTTTTTTTTTGTGTGAAAATTTTGACCTTAGAGTATTGATATACTATGAAAACAGTAAAACAGAATAAATAGTACAAAATGAAACAAGTGAAAGAGAAAATATCAATCTCCCAACATGTAAAATTATTAATAGATAGATTAATTTATGTATGGAGGTCTATTTTGTTATATGTACCAATATTTAATTATGCAATGTCTCTTGAATGAAATTGAAATATTACATTTAAGACTTATTGTTAGCAGTGCATGGTAGTGTGATATTATATCAAATAATAAGAGCTCATTTACAACGCAGAATCTATAAGTAATATCTGTAATATTTTTTAACAATAACAATTTTTTTTGTAATCAGTTATAAAAAAGGAAGAAAATACAAGAAATATATGACTTATAGATGTTGCATTTTTTTTTTTGGGTGCAAATTTTGACATTAGAGTATTACTTTATTATGAAAACAGTAAAAGAGAATAAATAGTAAGAGTTGAAATATGTGAATGAGAAAATTTTAATCTCCAAACATTTAAAATTATTAATAGGTAGATTAATTTAGATACGAATGTGTATTTGATATATGTATCAGTACTCGTGCAATTATGCAGTGTGTTGTGAATGAAATTGAAGTATTACGTTTATGCAGTGTAATTAGGATTACATGATCGTATTGCTAATCATAAGAGCTCATTTACAGTGCAATATTTGTAAGTAATATCAGTAATTTTTTTTAACAGTGACAATTTTTCCATAGTTAATAATAGCATTATCATTTCTACATCTCAAATTTGGATGGAACATATAAAAGAAAATAAAAAATGCAAAGATTGTTACTTACAAATGAGTTAATAATTAAAATTTACGCTCTAGATATTTATCACACTTATGACATCAATGTCACCTAGAAAATAATCAATTATGGGCACCCACTTTTAAAAAAAGATTTTTGTTGGGATTAATTTACAGTGAAAAACGGAACATCTAGTATGGCTAAGCAGACACTTCACGTGGAAAGATTCATTCGTGAAATGGTTGGTATTTGGTAAACCCAACATGCATCTTCTTCTTCCTCATATTTTTTTAATAATTAAAAGATAAGTGTATTCAGGACTCTAACATGGTATCCTATGCAACGAAATCTTTAAAATATTAATTCTTATCATTTACCAGATAATACCGAAAGAATAAAAGAAAAATTAATTCATCGCTGCTGGAGAGATAATATAATTAAATTTAAATATTTAACGTTAAGTCAGAATTAGTCACCAACTTTTGGCTGCAAAACAAACGTAAGTATCAAGTTCTTACGCGATCCACATGTGATTCAGCAAAAGTAAAAGCTCTTCATCAGATCCTCCATGCAAAGCTAAAAAGGACACTTTGATTATTCCATATGCGTCAATTCTCTATCTTCATGGAAACGCTGCCTGCCATGTGGTTGCGTCTTCCTCATTGGCCGTCTTTTTGTTGGCAAAACCTAATTACCTAATCCAATATTACTTAAATCTATAGTTTTTCTATTGTTTGGACGTCGGTGCCTTCTAAAATGTGAATTCATGAATCCTTTACAGCACTGTAAAGTTTATATCCAATGCCTTTACAGAACTATAAAATAGCGAGTAAAATGAGAACGTTTGAATTAGAGAATGACTCATCACTTATGGATATAACTTGCGAAATCTTTTTTGTTTTAATATACTTACTGCTCAAAAGTTGGCTTAATTAAAAGGTACTCATAAGCTTATATAACAATGTTAATATTATAATTTTATCACATATTCATTTCGGGATCGTAATAATCCTGTTTGCTGTAAAACCGCTGTCTATGGTGACATATCATTCTTAGTTTAGTGATTTCGAAGATTTCACCTTTTACGCATGGCAGTCCTCTCCAAATCATATCGATCCCACACACGGCATGGCGTGTCCATTTGCATACTCAACGTAATGTATATATGTCGCCGATATCAATTAATTGTTATAGGTGTATGCATAAAACTCACACTTAAAAGTCATCTTATAATTAGTTTATGCCAGTCTTAAAATTAGTTCTTATATACATTTGAAAATTTTATGTGTATTTATTTTTTCATGATTAGCCAAAATGTGCATGAATCAATAACCTACCGGCAATAGATGCAGTCCAAGAGTACTCAAGATTTTTAAAAGATTAATATATATATATATATATATTGTATTTGGTTTGTAAATGATCTCTCAATTTATTTTGTAAATATGACAGTCCTTTATAGTTCATCCACAAGACCGTAAGTTTCCAATATTGAGGGCTATTCAAGTAGGCGATGTCACTCTCTCTGAAGAGAGCTATTGGAGGACAAAATTATAAGTTTGAAACACCGAGGGCTGTTCTAGTGCGTAACATCGCTCTCCTTAATCCTTATCATGAGACTGCACAGCTCTCTTCATGAGACCTGTCCATGTGTGATGTCGCTCTACTATTTCTTATTGAACACGATTCTTCAAATAGTGTAGAGCACGCATGCATGTAGAATTACTTACAGTAATTTCCATTAAAGCTCAGCTAAATCAAAGATATCCTTAACACCCATCAAGGAACTTCAAGTTAAAAGCTAAAAGAAAACAAAAATTTAAAGGGTTAAATTATCACACAATTCATTGCGGAGAATGAATATATATATATATTTTCCTAGCTTGGACTTTTAAAGTGCAAAAAAGTTTAGGAAAATTTAAAAAATGCATGATTTTAAAGTATTATAAAATTAATAATTTAAAATCTTACGGTTTTAAAGCTTTTTTGTATTTCTTATACTTTAAAATCCTATATTAGAAAATTTACATATATATACGCACGTGTATATATATAGAGAGTTTTTCCAATTAAGAATTTTCAAATGCAGAGAAGTTCGAGAAAGTATTAATTTCATAATACTTTAAAATCGTTAGCCAAGATTTTAAAGTTTTTCTAAATTTTCCCGTATTTTAAAATACTGGATTAAAAAATTTCTATATATATATATATAGTGAGAGAGAGTGTGGGAGGTTATTATCGTTTCACCAAGACTATGTCATTTTCCTTTGATGTTTACAGACAAACAGAAAATAATAAAAATAATAAAAGAATCCAACTACTTCACTTTAACCTTCAATCTCTTTTGCCTTCCCTCTTGCCTACGCCTTTCCCCATTTTCTCCTATTTATAAATAAACACAAATTACACAGACTCCTCATCTTGACCCCTCATCATATGTCTCTCTTATCTTTTAACACAACCAACAAGAAGTAAAACAAACAAATTTCAATTTCTTTAAATAATTAGCAGCTACATCTAGCTAGCCATGTCCAGTGATACTGATCATCAGCCGCAACCACTGATCATCATCAGCAGTGATTCACCAAAGATCAAGCCATCAGTAGTTAACATTGAAGAAGAAGCACAAGAAGAGATCATCATGAAGGTTAGTAATAATAGTAATAATAATACTGCCGCCGCCGCCGCCGCCATAATCTTGCTGAGTAATATTAACGATGAACTGGATCTTCACACGCCAACGGAAGACGAGAACAAGATTCCCATAACCTTAACCCCACCGCCGGCGCCGCGGAAGCCGGTGATTAAGAGGAGGGGAATTGCATGCAAGAGAAAGTTGTTTGGTGAGATTAATCATCAGGTCTCTCATCATCAGATCGTTAACAAAGAGGAGGTTGATGCGTTCTTTAAATCCAGTTTCGAGTCACTTGCTGGAAAATCCGCCATGATCGTGAAGAGATGCAAGTGTACATGAAGAACACTCTAACACAAGCTCATAGCTACAACTTTCCCTTGTTTTTTTTTTCCTCTTTATTGTTATTTCTTTTGAATGATCTCTATTTGTAAGGTTTATAATTCATGACTCATGAATAATCTTTGTATGTAAATCAGAAGTATTATTACACGTTCATATGTATATTTAATTACTACTACGGCTGAGCTAGCTATAGCTAGCTAGGTTTCTGCCAATTGCTTGTTGGATCTTATCAAACTTTTGATGATCAGCAGAGTATGCTGAATCTTGTTTGATCAATGGTTTTTAATTATATTTTTCATTTATGAACGAACTTGATGTTGGAGAGATACTTAACGGCTTACATCCCATCAAAGGAATCATAACGAGCCTTAGCCGGTAAATTAAGGGGGAAAAAAAAAAAAGTTATGGAAAGCTATCATTAATTTCCTCAAGCAAACTGACAACAAGAGAGTCCAATAGCATCCTTGGAAAGAAGACCTAGAGTGGAATCAAGACCTTAGCCTTATGATCTACAAGAACAGTACATTCCCTGTGCAAGAAATGCATAGACATGCATGATAGCATCCAGACAATTAAACCATGTGTTGGGAAGATTCCATGGAGGCTGTAAAAGAGAATTAAAAAACAAAAGACCAACATAGAATTCCCTCAATCCACAAGACAAATGATAACAGCCACGCTGCCCAGCTACTTAGCTCTACAGTTGTTGTGACGCCCTTTATTAGATCAATGGTGATATTATTCATTCTTTCTATTAATTATTCATTTTCAATTTGTTTTTTTTTCTATAATAATATATATATACATCTTTTTTTTTGTTCTGATCGATAAATTCTTTGTATCGTTTATTCATATATAGACAAAAAATAAAAAGTTGGTGTTCGAGGAAGAATGTGGTTTATAAATATAATACTGGTTTATCTTTTTACGCTTGAAAACCTAGAACATAATGAAGTTTTAGTATCAGCTGTCAAAATTTACAATATTTTACTGGTTACATTTAGGTTCAATTATGATCTGATCTTTTTACTGATCTTTTCTGAAAGTTGTGTCATTGGATATAATAATAAAATTTAAATTAATTTTAAATTGTTATAAATGCACAGTGATGACAGAAATCTTTTAGAAGAAGATAATGGTGATACGACAACTCAAATCAATACTGAATCCTATCATTAATCTAGGGAGGTTATAAGAAAAAAAATCTCAAAATTACTAAAGGCATTATCTAATTTGTACAATTACATAAAAGCATTTGGTAAAGCAAATATTTTAATTAATTTACAAGAAGAAAATCTTTCCGGCTATCAGAATTAATCTTTACCCCAGGTAATTATGAATATTTGTCCTTTTCCAGGTTAACTAACTTTAGAAAAATCTTGGGATATTTGAAGAATATTGCTCGTTTATCTGTTACTCATTGTCACATTAATACTTTAGATAATTCTAATACTATTCATATACCGATATACATGTGGTAAAGAGTAAATGGTATAGCTTCTATTTATCAAATTTTATGAGCTAATTATCAAAAGTCTTTACTCTATACCAACTCAGCAAGTGCTTAAATGGAAAAGTTGCTGCCACAAAAGCTATCTGATATTATTCCCACTTTCCACATAACGCAATTTTAACCTTTTTGAATAACTTCCCAAAACTCCCAACTCATTTTCCCAAAGCTGATAGCATAGTAATGGTAATAGACTTGTGGAAGAATAAAAGAATCCAACGCCCCCCTTTCAATCTCAAGTCTTACCCCCTTTCTCTCACCTTCTTTCACACGCCAGCTTCCCTTTTTCCAATATAAATACTGCCGGCTAAGCTAGCTTCTTCTTATAATATATTCTTATATCTCTGGCTCTCTGCAACAATTTGTTTTTTCTTTTTCTCTTTTATTTTTTTTTTAATTTACCATGTCCACAGATCTACAACTCTGCCAAGATTTACCAAAAATGATCAAGTCATCCCCACTCAAGATCCTGACACAACAACAACAACAACAACAACACCAAGAAGAAGCTGCTGGTGTCATAATTCAAAAAGAGGGTACTGAAACTGAATTATGCAAGACACCAACATCAGAGGAACACAAGATTCCTGAGATTTTGTGCTGTCCTAAAGCGCCAAAGAAACCTAAGACACGAAGCAGTACTGTTTCATGCAAAAGAAAGCGGCAGCTGCTGGCTGTTGATGACTTTCAGTTCTTTGAGATCCTGCACCGGGATGAAGTTGAAGAATTTTTCCAATCCAATTTCAAGAGAAGCTGCACTGCTCATTCATCATATATGTAAATGAAAAAGCATATATTTGTATACACAATTTCATGTGATCTGGTTTGTTATTATGATGATCAAAAAGGGTCTTGATGAATTTGATGATTTGTGTATCTAGCTGTTCGTAATATTATTACACGTACAAATTAGTTAAAAGATGCAATGTAATTCAGACAACAAATGGATCTGAAATTTGTACCAATTTTTATGATTTTTTGAGTTTTAATTGTTATTATCTCGTCTGGGTCAGTGAGATGTGAAAGATTAATAATCTGGTTATGTGTGAAAATCGTGTTTGGTATGAAGAAGATTGTGATCTTCATTTTCTTTATTGTTTAATTAGTTGTTTGTTAGATCAGTTGTTCAATATTACCCATTGACATGTTTAGTTTGAGTGATTGACACGGCTTTAAAATTGGGATTGATAAAGTTGATTTTTCCTTTTCTTAATTTATTTCTTCACGCGGAAAATGACAGATAGAGTTGTGTGCATCTACTACGTGCGTACCATTAATTAATAATGGGTACAAAATGAGGCAATGTGCGATGTCATAGGCTTTAATATTCAATGGGGGGGATGATTTGTCTCTTTCGATAAGTCTATCTATTAGAACATGAAAGAAGAAAGCCAATATGTTATTCATTTACTATTGGTTTACTGTATTATTTGCACCAAAACTTTACCAGTTAGTTGCCCCCTGAGAGCTTACTGACAACAAGATTGCTTGGAAAATTTGTCAGCCTCTGACCTGTCCTCCGCGAAGAAGTCAATTTGGTTTCGAGACAAAAGACATTTACATAGATTGCATAGGATCCCAAGATCCCTTTTCTAGAATTCGAAATTTAAGTGTATTAATTACATTGAATGAGCAATTAATATTGTGTTTTACATTTTGAGAAATAATGCACTTATGAAGTAATTCACAATTCACTACCAACCTGAATTTGACTATATACCTTAATTTCCACCCACTTGAGAACCACCCACTAGCAACTCTTTTTCTTTATTCAGATTATCAGATATGTGAGAATGGGTTCGAGTTTTAGTGTAAAATTTAACAATAACATGTAATCTGCTTTGAGCTGCAACAAAACAAAACTTACATCTATTGGTGATCCCATTATTATTATTTTTTCATAGAGCCTATTCTTGGCTTAGAAAGAAAGAAAGAGATGGGTAGTTTAAAAATCAATATTTGGGAATTAAAAGCCAACATTAGTTGTATGTACGTATTGATCAACAAAATCATAGTGTGTGTATATTTGTATACAAAGCATGTGGATATAGAAATGGGGCAAGTTTGAGGCGGAGCCCCAATTTCATATTTAGATCCAGATCCATAATAAAAAATTAATAATAGAGATTCATATCTGCCATGGATTTATTATGGGTCTCTATTTTTGATCCTATATATGTCTAGATTCATAAAATAACCGAGATTGAGACTCATAATAAGTTAATTATTTTTATATTCTAATTAGTATATTTATTTTATTATTATACCGAGAAAATAAAAAAATTAAGATTACAAGACCAAATAAAATGATCATATCTATTAAATTCTAAATTTCATTAAAAAAGAAGAGAAAAACTTTCACGAAAAAGTACATCAAAACAACTTTAATACTTAAAAATTACGAGATGTTGAATACTATATAGAAATAAGAGGTAGAATATATGAAATAGAGACTATGTAGAATAAAATAGTGGTGTCTTAAAAAAAATGTAACTATAAAATAAAAATTGATAATGTATAGTAAATATAGTCTTTAAATAATAATTTTTACAAAAATAATAAAGATATTATAGATTTTTTATCATATAAGTGTTAAATAAAATCAACTCACCTTCTAAACTATCCCAGTTAGTATTTACTAAAATCTTTACTAATATATTTTTTAAGTTACAATTGCCCGTCAACAATACCAAACAAGGCTTGAATCGTCTTGAGTGAGATCTAGATTTTTCTTAATCTTGTCTTTTATTCACATATATATTATTCTAAATCCATTTAGATCGACCTATTAGGATCAAAATTTTATTGATTTTGGTCAAGCCTACCCGATTACTATCCTTAACTTTATATAGATATACACATCATATATGGGCGTATAGAACTCTCTCTTATCGAGTATATATATGATCACAAATGCATGAAATAAATCGATCTAACGTCTAATCCAAGCATACAAGATCCAAAAAAATTATGATGTATATTATACACACACACATACATACATTAAAATCTTTCTGAAAAATATGTTCCATATATGAAAAATATGTTTCATTTAGTCACATAAAAGTCTGATCCTAATTTGGACAAATTATAAATAAGAATAAAATATATATTGTCATAAGTTATAATCTTTCTAAATCTTGTCTTCGCATATATAGTAATAATTATATCTATGTTTCAGAAAATATTTACAATTTTACATTAAAGTTTAAGACGGAGCAAAATATTTTTTAAAAGTTGTTTGGGACAATAATTTATACAATGTATATTATTTATGAAATTTATATTGAGAGAAAAACAATTAAAGAGAATGCATATAAATAAATAAAGAGAATGCAGACATTTAGATTTTTTAAATGACTTTGCATTTTTTTTCAATACTACATAGATAAATGTACTAATTTTTTGAAACTGTCTATCTCTTTATCAAGTTTTATATATTAATTTAACATAATCTTTTAAATAATTATTAATTTAGTCTATACTTTACCTCCACTCTATTTTTTTTTCAATTATGTAGGCTAACAGCAATCTAATTTCCTCCCCACAAGACAAGCTTTGTAGAATTAATTCTTTATTAACTTGTATAACTTAACTCATCATCACAAATCTTAGTCATGTTGTGTGTTGAATCATATCTTTTGGTGGACATGTATACCAATAATTTTCTTCTTCTTTAAATAATTAAATTAAAATAGAACTTAAATCTGAGTTAAATAATTGGGAAGAATATTTTCAACCCAATTAATTAATAACCTATTTGTAATCCCAAGCCTTATCTTATCGTAATAAGTGGATATGTGTACATACACACACTATACTATATAAAGCATTACGTTTGTGATAGCTTCAATGCTAAATTCGGCTCAAATCGGTGATCCTATTCCTCTATATATAAGTGGAAGTGGGTCCTCGATTACTGTTTTAATTGGGTGGTCCTTGACATCGGAATTGTTTTATTCACAAGCTTCCTTCTTGAAATTTGTTTCAATATAATGGGAGTAAAATTCATCCTCCCAATTTAATCTATCAACTTGTTCACACTTTTTAAAAACAAAATATGTATATAGCACATTGTACGTATACATCAACAGGTCCCTTAGTGAATTTTAATATTAATTCTAATAAGCCAAAATGCGAAGGTGGTAAATGTGGACTCTAGCTAGCTATTGTAAGAGACAAATTTGGAGAAATTTCATATACATATAAACTTACATGTAATAAATAAACTTCCCATGTGTCAATAATAGTCAAGACAACACTATATGCACTACAAAAACACATAGTAAATATAATAGATGATTCCTGTACGTTGATTAACATGTGTCTTCATAAAATAAATTATTCTAATTAGTTAGGAGTCGATCAACAGTCATTTAAGTTTTTGTTTTACAAGACGTCAAAAACAATCGGCTTCATTTTATATTCTTTTAAAGTACGTTTAAAATTACTTCTTCTTCTTCTTTTTTCATGAAACATCAACACTCGCAACAAATAAAATATTTAATAATTAGCGACTTTTATTTGACAATTATTGGTTATGGTCACCCACTTATTTATGTTAATAGGTTTATGTGTGTCTCTGTATTAATAATATATTATACTTGAAATTGATTGAATTAATAGATGCTGGGTGAGGTCTTAAAGACTGTATTAACACAGCGTTCCTAAACATATATAATTAATAATAGTCATCTTTGGGGAGGAGTCAAAATATTAATTATAATAATACATTAGAGAGCTTAAAACATAAGCTACACTTTGTATGTTAATCTCAATTAGCTTTTGACTGAATAAAGAGCATAAGCACTTTCTGAATGAATATATTAAGTGAAAGTGACGGAAGTGTAAAGATGGTGAAGATTAGATTAAAGGAAGATTTCATACTTTTCACATGCTAGTTGTATGCCAAAAATGCTACACAAATATGCCGTCCAATCGAAACAACAAAACAAAAACAAAATTAGTCAGTGCACATGCTACACCATAAGATAGGTCGTACAATTAATAAAATTCAACCATCTAATGATGTATATACAGTAAAATATGTACAGTTTACAGCTTACAAATATAAGATTAGTATTTATTAATTAGTAAATTATATACTAGTTAGCTAAATCATGAACGTTTTATTTATTTATTTATTCATTTTTTAGATCGTGGGTATGAGTCCCTTAATAGGCATTGCGACTTAAAAGTTAATGCAGTAAAAGAAAAATATTATACAGAAGTAGAAACTCCAGTTCTAAATTCTGACAATTTTTTTTTAATTTTTTTTTGAGTTGGTTAATATTGTTATGTTTATATACATAACATTCCTTTCATCTCAGTCCCTAAGAAATAATAAGGAAGATGCATTATTTTTCTTTCCTTTCATCTCAGTCCCTAAGAAATAATAAGGAAGATGCATTATTTTTCTTTCAACATTACATTAGAAAATATTATAATACAAGTAGTAATAAATGCGGTCCAATGAACCTAATGTTTGCCGAAACCACCTTAACATATCAAAATCGAAGCCAGAAAAAATCCGAAAACTAATTAAAGAAAATAAACAAAGGCCTTACGAAGATGGGCAGACTGTTCACGAAGGGACCCACACATTAACTCTCTGTGTTATTATTGATGATTTAGCATTTGGCTTTTATATTAATTTGTACAAAAATAATTTATCCAAAGTTTGTGATTCAATTGTTTCTTTTCAAAAAAATAGACAAGTTTTTCTTGAATCATTCCTTCGTTTCACATCATTTATGCCAGATCAGTTTCGTATTAATAGGCTTATATATTAAGAGGCTCTCATCAAAGAATGAAACTCAATTACATGGCCAAATTGGGGAGTGATTAAAAAATTTTCTTGTTGCATGCATAATTCAATTTGAGTTTAATTGCCAGTCGCTCAACTTCTCATATATCCAAGTAAGAGAAGTTTAAGGCCATACAATTGATTAAGCAGTGAACTTCATGGGAATGTTTTTAGCTTGAAGTAAAACTGGATTGAGCTAGGTATTAGTATTACTAGGCAAGGCTGATCCAGTATATCTTATCGGGCTACGAATTGAAATAGACAGTGAAAAAAAATACTTATTTATTTACCTATGTAATAAATAGAAGAGTAAACAAATAAATTCTCTCTCTAAAGACTTTTTTAAAAAAATTAAAAATTTATATTATTTCAATCAAACTTTTTCCTCTAAAATAATAGCAATTATAAAAACTTCTATCTATTCAAGAATAATGAGACATAAATAATTTAATACTAAATTAGAAGCTCCAAAAGACTCTTTAAATAAGATTTTTTATATGAGATAGTAATTCTCTTTATTCAATATATATAGAGAAGGATTTTTTATTTGAAAATTTTCATTTGAGTAGCTTTTAAAAAAATCTTTTTGTTGACGTGACTATTCATATGAAATGTAAAATCTTATTTGAAGATCCTTTTAGTAATACTTTAAGAATAGAAATGTAGATAGAGTGGGTTTTATTCACAATAAATTATGAATGGCTAAATTGTAGAGTCATAACCCTAGAGTCTGTTAACTGTGGTTTAAAAGATATGAATAAAGATTCTCTTATAATCTAAATATCTATTCATATTGAAGGATCTTTTAACAGATGTATTTTCGAAATTCATACAACATAATTTTAAAGATGTACAATTAAGTGAAGAATCATTTTGTAAAGGTACTTTTAAAATGATGCTGGAAATTATTTTAAAATCTAGCCCGAGTTGAGCTCTATAGCGCCCATAATAGACTATTTGGCCCAATGATTAGAATTTTGGGCCTAAGGTTCATTTCTAGTCCTAAAAAAGGTAGGCCTTTTTACAGGCTTTAAAATTCTTTATAAAACTCATTTTCAATTGAAATTATTTAAATAACTTAACACAAATTAATTCATTTTTTTATTTTAAATAGAAATTCTATTAAACACTTGAATAAATTATTTTCTAACAAAATTTTTACACCCACATCCTGTCATAATTTATATTTATGTTTACATTTTATATTTTATTTGAAAAATATTTTTTTTTGAGAAATTATAAGATTTTAGAGTTGTGAAGATAGAAATTATATAGTAAGAAAAAAATTTAAGATAAATTTAATATTTTAGGATTTATATGCAATTAAAATAATTATTTTGGTTAAAATTTTATAAGAAGATGGTTAATTTTAATAATTAAATTTATATTTTATCAATTAATTTGAAGATATTTTAAGATGTAACATTTAAAGGGTGTTATAAGTATTTTAAAGGGGTGTAAAAAGCGTTAGTCTCCTTAAAATTCTCACTGGTTTCATTAGCGGGCCACAAAAGACCCTTTGTTTAAAAAAAAATTCAATAGCCCATGACAGGCTTGAACCCTAGTTGGTCCTTAAATGGATCGAACCATACTCTTGGAACTAAAGGTCCTCCTACTATGCACCTGATGTATGAATGGTTCATTTTGACATGACATGCAACGAATTAAAATGTCACATATGTGCAATAATGATGATTAGGTAACCAGTTATTTCGGTTGAAGTCACAAGATATATTTTAGCTGCGTTAGTATTCCGAGTTGGCTAAGGATCAGGGTCAAGTCCTTATTTAATGGAGCACCACTAGGTAGAATCATAAGCTATGCATTATGTTATCAGCTTTTGAGAGTAGTGTGTTTTGTTGTTGACTTTGCTAGATTTATTGGATTTCATTAATGCAATAATGCCTTGATATAAGGTCTTCATTTAAGAAGAAATACTTTTTGAGTCTAAGATGATTTATTTGATGTATTTTGAATTTATTGAAAATGGATTTCCCACAAATTTATCTGTATGTATAATTTTTTGGTTTTAACGTCAACAAGCTCTGAGCAGCAGAAGGTTTCCGGGCATTATTACTGTACCTCATTCTACTAGTGTTAGTGAGTAAGATTTCTTTGTTCTGATTATATAACACTGGGTTGAATGAACTGGATTTTGTTATCAGCAATTTCATTTTTCAACTAAAACTTTGTGTGGGTTTATATCAATATTTTCCCTTTTCGGAATTGAGACGCAGGAGGAGATGAAAGGTTGGTTTTCATTTACTCTCTAAACTGGCAATTCCACCTGTGGATGCAGTAGTAAAACTCTATTTTTGTAATTGCTTTATATTTTTCTTTTACAGAATTATGTTTTTAGGTTATTAAATCTTTTAGTACCTTTTAAAGGTAATTTTCTTATAATTCCCTAATTTTTGCTCAAACGAGATGATAAGTTTGAAGAAATGAGATATTGGATTGTAGATATAGAAATATACATTCGTGAATTGGCTTGTATTTAAAACCTTTGTTTGTTTGCCAAATATTACGACCATGTTTTTTAGTTTCTTCAGTTCTTATTTTGGTTTTGACCCTAGTTATTTTTGATTTTTTCTGTAGAATGAGAAATGCTTTCATGAAAGACTGGACAGTAGTTCTACCTAGAGTCTTTATTGAGTTCCATACTAAGTATATCTATATGTTATATGTGTTAAAGCAAGCATGCATGTGCTCATCATCTCCAACAAAACAACTAGTGTAGGCTTCCAATTTACCAAAGAAACGTTCATTCGCAACACAAGGGAATAAAAAAAGTTTGTAAATTTTTTTTCTTATTGTTTATGAAATTGAAACGAGCCTAAATCTAGCTTGAAGTCTAGTGTCATTCATAATTTGTGGGACTGGTTAAATTGTCGAGTCGAGTTAGGGTCCTGAATTTTGAGTTGGTGTCTTGATGACAAAACTTTTTGTAGCAGGTGGTAGTCCACATAAGGTGGTATTTAGGCTTCCAATTTACCAAAGAAATGTTACTTTGCAGCACAAGGGAATTAAAAAAAGTTTATAAATTTTTTTTCGTATTGTCTATAAAATTGAAACAAGCCTAAATCTAGCTTGAAGTCTAGTGTCATTCATAATTTATGGGACTGGCTAAATTATCAATCCGAGTTAGGTTCTTGAATTTTGAGTTGGTGTCTTGATGACAAATTTTTTTGTAAGAGATGGTAGTCCACTAAAGGTGATATTTAGGTCTTTTGAATATGTTAAGCTCTTTATCTTTCTATTTAGCTAAAATTTGTTGGTAACAATTATTAGTTTAATGCTTGAAGCTTGATCTGTTTTATTTTATGTTCTCTCAATTCATTTCTGAAAGCATTTTTTTGTTTTTTCTCCCCCCAGAATGCATGTTAGAGTTATTTCTCATGCATTTACATATATCTTGTAGTTGTAATAGAACATTCAAACTAATTTTCATGATTATCAGTCTCCTTAGGGTCACCAGTTGATGGTTTAAGAGCCAGAACTTCTTTCATTCCACAATCCATAGATAATACATAAAAATAACATATAAGGTTTGGATTAAGTGTATACATAAGCCAACAAACTTACAACTAAGATACAAGTCAAAATACATAAGCATGATTGTAGAACACTGATGATTTTCCAAATAAATCATGCAATTTATTTTGTTCAACCAAATCCTTACCTTATTGGTTAACGCGGAAACGAATCGTCACAAATCTGCAAGAATAAAGAATATACTCCCTCCAATATCTAAGAGTGGATTGTTAGGAACTAGCACAAACATATCGCAATGAACAAGAATTAATTGCTAGGAACCTTTATGAGCAAATCTCCTTCACGAACTGATCGTTACAAGTTTATGTCATTGATGATCGAAGGATAATCACGTGTTTGGAAAATCCGCTCAATTCACGAAGTAAGAACTCACTGCCTTTTCCCTTTTCTCTCACTCTGTTTTTGATGTTATTCTGATTCTTATGATTTTTATTGTATGTACTATCACTCGCCCATGTAATGTTAATATAGTACAATAAGTGTAGTTTAATTCAAATCAACTTCCTAGAGTTATTTGAATAAGCTACATCTATGTGATTAGGATTAAGATAAAATACTAATTTAAAGAATCCTAGACAAACTCATAGTTTATCTTATTAATTACGTTAGATTAATCCAGCCCATCATGGGCGTTAAATCTAGACAAAATCAAAATTATACCCCAATCTAACTACAGAGCCATAAGTTTTTATAATTCTATGGAGCATATGTCGCCATATGGATTTCTGCCCTAATCTTCCTCTGCATTGGGCCTGCATGTTTAGAGGTGAAATGGAAGGTATGTTAAATATTAAGTACTCAATTATCTTCAAAACATAGGGTCCACAATCTCCAAACCCAAAATGCTATTGTGGTATACCAAATAGAATTTGCACCAATCTGTAAGGATCAATGTTTATATTCATATCCCTTCTACTAACAGAGAAGCCAAGGCAGTGCATTAAAAATCATGGCATTACCACACACAGTGGGTGCGTGGAAGCTAGAATCTCATCATCAATAAATGGCATTAAGACTATATCATAAATAATGATAGTTCTATCAACAACATTTATCCTCCAAACCACCCAATGCACTCCACGAATTTTCATTGGCATACATATATAAACTTAAAACACATGCATCATCGATATTTGCTCATTCTATTTTGCCCTCTACAAATCTTTTCATGATGGCCTCATCAAAGCAACATTCATATAACCTCAATGTCAGTCTATGATTATGTGCCTAATTTTCTTCCAATCAAAGCCTAAAAAAAAAGAGAGTTATTATGCGAATTAATATGCTAGTTTATGCAAGTCCATGCCACATTAAACAATTATTTATTGGATTGTTATTGCCCATACCCAAAACTTTTGGTCAATTACACTGTATTTATTTTTAACATTTTTAGTGTACCTCATTATTCAAAGGTGAATGATATTGATATACATAGACATAGGCTGCATATGATAACAATCCAAAAATATAGTTAGTTTCACAAAATGAATATAAAATTATAAACCACATTGTTAAATTCTTTACAACAATTAAGCAAAAAAATAATTACATCACCTTTAATCTATTCATTATCCACCACTATCCTTAACCAGTCAGGAGACATCGTAATTTCAATATCTCAAAAATTTTTATCTTTTATGTTGGTAGGGGAACTTTCAATCCACTTCCACATTGCTTCTTTAATATTTGTATTCATTAAACTATTTATATTATTTTCATCATCTAAGTCCATATGGTTCAATAATGACTCAAATGAGACAAGTTCATTTGTCTCAATCATTTTCTCTCCTACTAACTCAATATTCATATTTGCACAAAGCATTTAAACTTCTTTTAATATAACCCTTTTGAACCTTGTCAAAACATGAATATTCTCACAATTTGGGAAACTATTTTGGGGCATTTGGAAAACTTCTTCATTAACATCAACTTGTCAAACATCAATCTTAGAGTACCCAACAATCTACACATATGTATTAGAAATATGTCAATATCGTCACTATATTTATAGCACAAATTTAGATTAAGAACACCGTATGATAAATGTATATGAATTTTTCTGGAAAAAATTATAAATTCCATACTATTTCAAAGATACTATAAACTTTTTCACTAATCTCCAATTGGTTTGGTCCATCTTCATCTCCTTCAATATATTCTAACTTCACTTTCCTTGGCTTTCTTATCTCATCCATAGCTATCATATGGTGTAACTTTATATCTTCTCTCATCTTAGGCTTGATTTGATTCTTAAAGTTTTCTAACTCATTTTTTTACACTTTTGACTATCGTTTCAACAATATTAGTGTACAAGTTATTATCAAGGCCGACATTTGGCATAACCGCATTATTTTTCTATTATAAAAATAATGTGTACATTATCAAACCATGTATAACAACATAATTTATTGACAGTCAATATAAAATTTTAAAACTCTGTGCATAATCAATTAATCATTACTATTACAAAGTACATAAAGTCAGTAAGTAAAATGTTGTATATAAAATAGTATGAATTTTCTCACATTTTGGAATGC
Source organism: Citrus glauca (assembly GCA_029633175.1). Taxonomy (NCBI): domain Eukaryota; kingdom Viridiplantae; phylum Streptophyta; class Magnoliopsida; order Sapindales; family Rutaceae; genus Citrus; species Citrus glauca. The sequence goes on along the minus strand of JAQOOD010000004.1, from coordinate 6,204,254 downwards.
GGTGGTTTTATATTTGAAGTCTAAGTTTGAAATTCTTCTGTCTGACTTTATGGGTGCAACCTCGACAAATTGATAGAATTTTTTGTGGTAGTGATATTTCAACATGCTTCACCAACATGCAATCTCAACATCTCTGTCCTCATGGATTAACAACATTAAAGACTTGTCATTAAACAACAGAGATTGAAACAAATCGTTCACTTGTCTATTTGGAAGAGGCTCACATGTTTTCCATCTAAGTATATATAGAGAAGGCCCACATGTTCTTCCAGCCAATGAGATGCTCTCGAACATCCATGCCTACAAAAGTAACATATACAATGAGTATTTAACGATTAATGGTATGCTATGTATTTTACAAAATATAGATTTTTTTCAACCAATATCAGTACTTGTTCTTACCATAAGACTAAATACAAATCCTTTTAGACTGTACTTCTCTTTTGTATAGACTCAATTTGAAATCTTTCTATGGATCGAATTTTACACCCTCAAAGACATTGCCTTGATAATAGAGTTATAAACTTTAGTCCATACAACAGACCCCTAAAGGTACTCATCGAACTTATTAAGATTCTCCGCAAGCTTCAGCAAGATCTCGTCAATTACACGTGAATCTAACCTTCCAAAAAGGACTCTTTCCACGAATATTATAAGTGCAAATCTTAATGGTACCTCAACCTCAACTTTAGTGAAGTTGATAGAGGCAAAACACTCTTCAAGGTGCTTGGCAAGGTTTTTAAAAATACAAAATAGGTGCACGAATTTTATGCTGCATATGTTAAGAATCTTAACTTTTCTATTCGAAAATAAATTATACAAAGAAATAACAAGAGAGATAAAGCGAAGAGTGTGTTTGTTTAAAAGAAAGATTTTGTGCGAAGAAGCATCTTGACAACCAAAATTGAAAACGAAAATTAAGGTCCATGACAAGGACATAATGCAAAGCATATTTTTTTATAAATTTGGAACGTCAGAGTAACTGTTAAGTGTGTATTGCTTTCATTGATACTCATTATCATGACTTAGCATTAGTGAATCACACAATGCTCTTAAGGTGGAAAAGAAAAGTTGAAGATATAGAGTTGGGTACAACAATTTCCTTACATTGGGTCAGTGTTTGTTCATCGCAAATCCATAATTATCTGGTAAATATTTCGAGTAGACATGACTAAGTTAGACTCATGCAAACAAATCTGCATAATCGATTAGCTCGAAGTCAAACATGTAGCTACTTCAATTCAAATGTCGAGACGTGTTTGTGTTATCTTTAAGTAAAACTAGAATTGAACCCATGATCATTTTTTAAACACACTTTAGATTCCAACAACAGACTTGCAAACTTGTATTGGTGTGATGGAGGTTCAAGGGCTGACTATCTTTGTTTTGTTAATGTTATTGCATTTGATTCTACGTATAGAATAAATGCATACTATAAGCCTCTCGTGCTCACTATAGGACTAAACCATTATTAAAAAATGAATGTGTACAGATCTACACTTCTATCTGATGGAATTGAGTATCCTTACATGGGGTTGCTAAAATTTTTTTGAAGGTCATATATGGTAAATGTCCATAAACACTAATTACTGATGGGGATATAGCAATGAGAAATGCAATTCAAACGGTAATCCTGCATGCAACTCATAGATTGTGTTCATGGTACCTTGCCAGAAATGTACAAACAAATGTAAGAAAGGAAAACTTCACCAGAAATTCAATGAATTCATGTGCAGTCATATGATAGAGCAAGACTTTGAAGTTCGATGGATTGATTTAATTAATAGATACATCTTGCACAATCATGATTAGGTTAAAAAAATGTATGAAGACTGTCACATGTGGGCCGAGACATTTTTACAGGGTCATTTCTTTGGTGAAATGAGGAGCACCCAAAGATTAGAGAGCATAAATGCATACTTGAATAGGTTTGTACATAAGAAATTAAGAGTATTTGAATTTGTACTACAAATGGATAGAGTGCTTAAAAGAATGAGACATGATGAATCAAGGGATGCCTTCGATTCTTTTAATGTAATGCTGGTTTTAAGCACCCACTTACGTCAAGGATTGCTTGTAATTGAGGATTGCATAAATGGATTTGGGACAAAGCAGTATATATGAGGACCAAAAAGTTAGGACATTGAATAAAATGAGGCATCGAAGAAGGTTTTATGTACTTGCAAGCATTTACAAAGCAAAAGGATGCCGTGTGCTCATTCTTTTTCAATGATGAAAATTGAAAATCTAAGGGACATTCCAACACATATGATATTAAGAAGATGGACTAAGAATGCTAAAGTTGTAAAAGGACAAGGAAATATGTATAGAGCTCACACCAAAATCGAAGAAACGACCCGAATAGGTTATTTGGCAGTTCTCTATAAAAACTTACTGAATTATATTGTAAATAATTTCAATTCATATAACAAGGCAAATGATGTCATTCATAATTTGATACTACAATTACATAACTATAAATTAAAAGAGGATGATTAGAAAATTGATGGTGTGCTAACTGATATCGTAGCGGATCTTTAGATTGTGCTATTAAAAGGAAATAGAAAATATAAAGGCAATGGAAAAATAACAGTTAAGTGATGACTGCCTATAGAAAGGAAGGTCACACAAAGCGTATTGTCCTAGTTCAGAGCAAGGTAGAGGTCACATATAAGAAGAATCAGAACGACGATACAAATGCATGCGTCTCTCGAGTTAATGAGAGCATTATATTAACTGGTTTCAAACACATGATTTAAATGATCATGCACCTTCTCTTTAAGACAATAATTGTACAAAATTGGGCATGCAATATGTTTGCAATTACATTTTTAATTTCAAGTACTTCACGGATTATTGAATTCCACAATCAACCAGTTATAGTGGAAATTGTCTCTTCCACTATTTACTTTGATTTCTCATCCATTAATTTAATATTACTAATTGTAACACTGGAAATTCATATATGATGTTTTGTATGTAATATATTTTATGTGGACAGTTTCACGACTTAGCATTAACATTTTAGTACTTTAAACATGTAAGTTCCAGGTGACAATTGTAAGTTCTACTATGTATCTAAAAAATTACATAATCCATGTTACTTGCGACAACCATGACCCAAATAGCTTGGTTTGTACATGGCCTTTGTAGTTGTTATTCCATCTATGAGATGTGTAAATTCACAATACTTACTACTCTAATTGTTATGATAGTGCGACGAGCTCAATCCAATACTAAATCTCGAAGAATATTGCATCTCACAGATAGAAGTTGAAGGGCCAGTGTCTTCTTTGCGTCGTCTGATTTGTGCTATAAAATATTCACATCCATTTTGTCATAAATTATAATTTAATCATATCTGCACAAAGCATCCAACATTATTACAATTGGAATAAATGCATTCATAAATAATTATGATACCTTATACAAAGGGTCAAAAATTTGTGGAGAACCTTGCATATACATTATAATATACAATCCGCAGTCAAAATCATTTAGTTGCTTGGGAATGTCATTGCAATGAAAAATTTCAAATGTTAAAAATTTCTTCAATTCACGTCGTAAACTTTTCATGTCTTCATTCATAATGAGGTCTAAAGTTGCTAGCTACAACGAAAAAAATTATTAATTGTTTATGTATTCGACTTTACTTTCAAAGCAATTGAAACTACTCTTGATTTTAAAGAATACATGGTCTAACAATATTGTCGATGTATTCTGCATAAGATTGATTGCTTTTTGAACTATATAAAAGATTCTAAATCTCAACTTGTATTTCTAAATATTAACATCAATCAGGCACCAGTGACAATTCCCATATGTATCAGGATGTATATCTGTGATAATCCAATTAGGTAACCATTTAAATTTTTTTTAGGTCAAATTATATCACACCTTCAATGATGAATTTTTTTTCTTAAACTGATTTCTTAGTCATACAGTATATAGATCTTAGAACAACGAGAAAGTTCTAGCATGAATTTTTTCATGAAATTACTGCCCTCCATGAAACGACTCATATTACTACCTCTTGTCTTGCATATTGTCTAAGTCATGTATGAATATACTATTATTAACAAATAATTTAATATTATCAAATGAAAATTTCTATGTGCAATAGTCACCGAAAATTGCAAAGGCAAGTACCAATTCACTTTTGATTTTGGCAACTTGCATCTCTCTTGGTATGTTAAATTTCAGTAATAGTTGTAATAATCTGCAAAACCAACTTCATAAATTATACTTAGGATATCGTATGCAGAATAGAAGGATAACATATATAACGCACTTCACTGTGAATCCATCTCATTGGGTTCAAAGATAATATTCTAACTCAACAAACAAAATTTATCTCCAATTCAGCGAGCTTCTCCCTTCACAAACAAAATGGACCACGTTATTAACTCATCTTTTTAATAGTATTATTAATCTTGCACATTATTAATAAAATCAAACTTATTAATAAAAGATATAAGACAAAAAAAATGTTGGAGTTTTCAACCCTTTGTCCAGATTGTTGCTAAATGCATATGATAAAATACGCAAGGCCTCATCCAATATTAGTGTTGTCACCACAAATGATCCAGTTCTATAAAGTGTAGACGGTGGAAAATTCACTTCAGAACTCCTATCAATTCTATTTACGGGTGAGTCTAGAAAATTAATGATGTGCAGAAAATTATTTTCAACCTGATGATAAATTATAAAACAAATATTAACTTATATATCTTATATATAATAAATTAATGATGATATAATAACAAATGAGACACTAGCCATTTTTTACCTTAAGTCTCTTTTTTTTTTCTTTCGTTGGTGGATGAATGTGTAATTTTATGCTCTACTTTGAGGCCACAAATGGACTTGCTCTATAGGGTGAGTTGTAGTTTCTTTTACCTTGAAGCGATATTTCATCGGTCTCCTCAATGCTCTCCATGGACGAGTTCAACAAAGGAACTGATTTTGAAACATTATATTTAACCTGAAAAAAATATTTTTAATCACATATAAAATCACTAATTATATGTTACCATGTAACCAAAATTGACTAAATGGAACCTTAACGAACACGTTGTGCTTGCCATATACATTTTTATATTTTAATTTAGTTATTTTCTTGTCAATTCCAATCACATTCCAATTCAGATCATCTGGCTGAAATTTCTCTTCGGTCCCCTCTAAAGTTTGTCTACTTCATTGGTTCACCATACATTTCTCATCTTATTTCACAAATGTGTCTCAATCACAAGGACATTTAGACGGAACCCATGCCTTAACCATTGATATTATGTCATATAAAAACTTATTTTAAGATTCTACACGAGTGGTTAGTACCTCTATATTCGTAGACAACCCTTTAATATCATCTGCTTGTTAATCAAATTTCTTAATCATAAAATATGGATCTGACAAAATATGATTCACACTATTGTCTCAATCACTGTGGATATTCACTACATTGGTACAACTTATATATCATACTACTACCTACATATATCATTAAGTTTTAGACTATCTATCAATAAATATCCTACTAAACTCAAGCCTAATGTTCTTGCATAATTATTATATTTGTATTCAATTATGCATTACTTTATAGAGAACATACATATATCACTAAGTTTTAGACTGTTTATCAATAAATCTCCTAATAAACTTAAGCATAATTTTCTTTCGGCATAATTATTAAATTTGTATTCAATTATGAATTACTTTATAGAGAACATACCTCTTTACTGTCAAAACCACCATGTTTATCCAATCACTTAATAAACCGTCTTATCTCTTTCTTATTCCACAAGACAATGAGAACCTTTGAAACATCTCCTCCAATATTACCATAGACAATAGAGTTCAAATACAACACCTACATTTATAATTGATCAAAATTAACATACTTTTGTGACACCTTTGAAAAAAAAGTTAAAACTAAATACAAGACACGTTTATCTACTTAAAAGAATAGAGGCAAACTAAGGGGGAAAAAAATAACCTACATAAATAGTAGACAACTATTAATATATTTAAGATGCTCCAACTTATATTTAGTTATAGATTGCACTAACTTGTAAAAACTGAAAGAAGCCCACTTTCTATTTCTTATGTTTTTTACATCGACCAGGGAAAACAAATAGGAAACACTAATATATGAACCACTTGTGGGAGTAGAGTTGCAATAGTGAAAAGTATGAACGCAACCTTGAAATGTTCATCGCAAACTTCCTGATTTAATAAAATTTCTTCTACCTTTTTTTATATGAATACCCATATTTGTTAAATGAAATATTTCACACAACTCTTGTATGTCTGACCTCTTGCCTTTTAGCACTATATCCAAATCCACGTCTTTTAACCCTATAATGCAACTGAGAATTTGAGGATTTACTAAAATTTCTTTTCCACAGATTTCTATAGTATTTTTTTCTCACATTGAAACTTTCAACCAATCTACCACAAAATGTTCATTTTAACTGCCCACATCTTATTTTTGTAATGTTTCCAAATCCTATTTCTTGGATTATCTCATTCTGCTCTTCACTAAAAGTCGATACCACTTTTTCAAATCATTTCGGGGCACATCGTGTATCAAATTTCAGAATATCACTTGCTTCAGTCATCGTCTTTTCTATATAATAAACATTATTTTTGACATGGCGATATTTTTTTGTTGATGTTCCAATTTCCTTCTGTCACCAAATCATGAATTATTGCACAATACGATCAAATTTAGCATATGTTTTTTTTATGTCATTCAAAAAAAATTCCACTTTCTCACACCAATTTCCAGAAAAATTTAATATTAACCTCTTCACTGGAGAATCTTGCTTCCTCTCTTTGCTTATGTTCCCCTACATTATCATTATTGCATCACCATTTGCATTGAAGTTATAACATGACAAAAATTTTTAACTATATTTGATCATTTATTTTATATAAAAAAATACATATTTTTGGGATCCCTCAATTTCTTTATCATTTTTGGTTCATCATTGTTGAATTCCTTTCGCTTACACATTGTGTCCTACACATTCAATATATTTATAAATGACAAATATTTCATCTCTCAATATATAAGTATCTCCTTTAGTAAATAACTAAACTTGAAAAGAATAATGGAAGAACTCTTACCATTTCTAAGCTAAATCACAATTGAGTTTTTGATTCTTTCATTTCACTTCTAAAGTAAAAATTTAAAAACATTGTATCACACACCTTCATTCTATGATAATTTCCGTTCATGTCACTTCCACACTTTATTTTTGTTGCAATTTAGAATGTCGTTGGGTTAGATTTGCTACATTGTACATAACTATTGTATAAATGCAAGAACAACAAAGTTGATCGCTTATGTTTTTCCCTTTTTTTTCCCGATTTCACTTCTATTATTTTTTCACGTTTTTCCTAATTTCACTTAGACATCACAAGTGAAATCTCACATGCATTTTCTTCTTTGTTACCAGATCATCAAGTAGACCACCACTTCCTACTTCTCCCGGTTTCCCTTAATCTTCATGTTGAGTGTTAGAAAGTGCATATTTATAAAGGAGAAATCGTTATTTTATATATCAAGTATTGCTAACAATCGTTACTTTTATGTGTTTAAATTTCTTGTACTTTAATTATGTGTGTTTTATTTTAATTAAGTATTTGATGTATTTTAGGGGCATCATAGTCATTTCACAATAAACGAGAGATCAAATGGCAAAACGGACATCATTTTTGAACTCAGGACGGTCGAAAACCTTAGGAGGAGTATAAAAGGAAAAATGACATTGTTCACACGTACGGTACTGTTCACATGTACGGTACTATTTAGATATACGGGTACTGTTGGCGTTACTGTGTAAATAGTGGCTGTTGATTGTACTGTGCAAATAGTGGCGGTTGACTGTACTGTGCAAATAGTGGCGGTTGAATGTACTGTGCAAATAGTGGCTGATGATGTGGCGAAATCCTGAGCGTCCAAACTGTTTTTAATCCGATGGCCAAGATTTACTCGATGTAACTATAAAAAGGGGGTCTTCCCCCTCTAATTTAGCATCTCTGAATCCATTTTTGGGGTTCATTTTCTGTAATTCTCTCTCTATCTTGTATTTTCTTCGTATTTTAATAAATTTCCATTTTGCCCCTAGTTCAACTATGAGTGGCTAATTTTCTTTCAAGCTTGGGTTGAAGGTGAAGTCTTAACATGTGTCATGGGCTTGATTTGGTAAATTTATTTTCTCTTCCCCTCTAGTTTTTGTGGATGTTTTGACTTCTCGTCGACAAATAATACTAATCTTGTCTAGTACTGCCCTGGTTTCACCGGCTCCCTAGTATAAGGTTATTATTATTTGGCACGATAAGCCCTTAGCACCATATTTATTAGAGCGTGGTTCATGAAGCGTGGATTCCCCTCTCATGATTTAATTGGTATTAATATGGAATATTTAGCCCATGATGCATGTTGATACGGATCCAGATACCCAAGTACGTCATTTCAATAGATTTACACTTCAATTTATTCCTGCCATTTTATTTCCAATTCCAGAATTTAATCTTGCCATTTTAATTTAAGTTTTAACATAATTTAAATCATTTCCACCACAAATCCAACCACCAATTCACAAAATTAATTTTATATATAATTAAAATCCACCTCCTCGTGGGATCGACACTCGCACCATTAAAACTATACTACAATAGATTCGTGCGCTTGCGAGTTCAATAAAATTTGCACAACACTTCATACTCACCCACCAATCGTTGAATGTACCGCCCTTAAATATGCTATGGTTCTTTATTTTTCATATATTTAAATCCAAATGGTCTATTAATGGAACTGGTGTATAGTAGTGGCAGCCTAGAAGTAAAACATCATTATGAGTAATAATAATTGACTCCCTCAAATTATCTCATCCGTCCTCACTTTTCAATTTATCTTATTACTTTCTAAAATAATTCTTAAAAAAAAATACAGAATTATTAGTCTTTATTTTATTTTATTATCTCTCCCTCCACTCACTTCCTCTTTAGCATAACCATCACCTCCACCAAAGTTTCAATGTTGGGTTTTGTTAAATTTTATGAATAAGTGATGTGTTTCAATGGGGGTTAGTGAAATATATTAAGGGGATCAAAGATCACCACTTCATAGATTAAAAAAAGAAATGAGACAAGAAATTAAAAAATTATTTATAGTTTTATTTTCTAATATTTAAATTTAGAGTATAGTTTTGTATAATATTTTTAATAAGTTTTATAGCATCATATTTTTCTTATTACTATTGTTTATTTCAAATTCATCTTTGGCTCAAGTCTCATCATGAGAAACCTAAGTTTATACCAAGATTTCAAACTCAGTTGATATACTATACTATTATTATTGTTGTTTTTTATTATTGGTTATTATTATTTATATTTAAAGCATATATCAATTCTTTTTTTTGAAACTAGTAAATGCACTAAAAATATTTTAAAATGGGTAAGAATATATCACTACAGTGACAAAAGTACGAGATTACATCGACAAATGACAAAGTTCAACAATAAAACAATATGTTCACTACGAGATTCTTAAAGTTGAAAAAAAATATTCCATATATTAAAATTTAATGAGATATAAAGCATTCTACTAAATTAGCCTGGTCTATCTATCTTAATTTATGTTAATTTTAAGATTAGGTTTAAGAAACACAATAGAAATAGAAATGTATGATAATATTTAAACAAAAAGAGAGTATATAAGAATTAATTAAAAAAATTTGTCGTTAAAACCAAGAATTTTTCATTACGAGGACAAAATAAACGCATAAGCGGAGGTGAGAATATAGGAGTTTAAAACTTTGATTTAAACACAGAATCTTGAAGAAACAACATCGATGAATTAAAGTTTTGGCATTACATTCTCGGTTTCATTAATTAATTAAATGAATCGAGTTCACAAATAAGAGTTAAAAACTTAAAAACAAATTAATTATGTCGTGTCGGGTCCACCGTACGCCAATTTGCCAATGAGAGATCAACACGTGTGTAATAACAGAATGGAGGCCTGCTTTTGTCGTGTAAAATTGGCCCGGCGGAGCTCGTAAATTCTGAGTTCTGACAATAAAAAAAAAGTCAGAATATCTGATTTGGAAATATTTCATGTTGAGGCCCCAATTATTCTTTAGTCTTGTTTTCATCCTCATTTTGTTAAATATTTATCTTTCTTACACAATTATTCATATTTTATTCATTTAAGTCCAAACTTAATGATTAGCTAGCTCTCTCCCCTGAAATTCAACTCTCTCTCTTTCTCTTTTTCAAGGAAACTTCACCTTCATATAGTCATCTCCAACATAAACCGTGCAGTCACATTAGACTAATGTACTCTTAATTTAATGATTAAACTAGTTAATAGATGAATTAGTATTGAATTTATAATTACAAATAAGAAATTAAATCTATGACAAATTGAAAAAAATATGCGATTTTCAAAATCATCTCACACTATTTCAAGTCTAAAGAATTCATAAATGAAAAGAACAATAAATTGACCCTCTAAATTGAAGTCATGACTGATAAGTTGAAATTTCGCTTTGTTACTGTAACAAAATTATTCTCTACTTAAAATCTCAAAATTTTTGGTCATGAATTTAATGCTGTCATTAGTTGAAAACAAGAAGCTGTAAGAGGGAACCTTTCAAAAGAAATTATACTGAACTTTCAATCAAGGTTGTTGGGTACTATCACTTTACAGCACAGCCTGGAATTATGGCTTTCCTCTTCATTACTCAATGAACAACCATCCTTCAAAATTGACATCACAAGTTTTCACTCTTAATATCTTTGCACCAACCATCTAATTAACAGTGTCCACATTGACCCCCCCCCCCTCATTATCTTGTCTCATCATCTCATCTCCAAAAGGATTAAAAAGCCATAGGAATATTGGATCTTAAATTGGATAGTTGAAGATAAGTTACAAATTATTGCATACATTATTTAAATGTATGTTGGTTCTGTAACTTGTGTGAACCAATGAAATATACCTTATTTGACATTTTAATTTACACACACACACACACTATGGTTTCACTAGGACCAAACAAACCTAAAGAATACTAGGTCTAGTTTTTGTATGGGACAGGGTGGAAGTGTAAAACTCTTACCAGTTTCATTAGAATGACTCCAAAAGAGTCAACATATGATCATGTGCCATCTTTTGCATTCAAACATAGCTTTTCCCTTTTGTTTAACCACTCCATCTCAGTTGGAAAAGCCAAATTTTTGGTTGTTTGATTCATGATGATCAGCAAGTGCAATGAGATATGACATCAAAGGGCCAGAAAAACATGCATCATTTCTGGTAATGTAGATAAATTAATGCATCAACTTAAACTAGCCATGCTATAAAATAGATACTTTTTGCCTCATTAACCTCCAATTAAAGTAAGCAAATGAAATATCTCATTTAGTTGTCATGTAAGCCAATAATGCATCATATGTCCTCCAAAAAGATAAATCATCATTCCCTTTTACCTAATATTCCCGCATTTCTTTCTTCCTTTTAATTTTTTATTTTCTTAATGATACTCCCACTCCTTACCATAAAATAAGGATTTGATTGTTGGCTTGAGGTAAAGTAAAATTTATTGAAAATCTAGGATCAACTCCAACTTTAATTAATGGTAAATGCCGTTGGATTTTTCTACTATCTTTTTTCAACATAATTTTTTCTATATCAAAGTAGAAATTCAGTTATATTTTTTTTTAGAGATTCAGTGGTGAATTGAACTTTTTATAATATTATAATTAGTAGTTATTAGATAAGAAATAATATGTAAATAAATCTTAATTATACACTTTTATTACACATGTGACAAAAAATTATGAAAAGCTCAACACATTTCAACTTAGTAATGTATTTAATTTTACGTTTCTTACTTTTTTCCCCTAAAATAAAGCTTGATCTCAACAAAATTTTAGTATAATATTATCATATTGGAGATTCCTTAGGACAGGTTTCTAGCTTAAATCTTTCTTTTGCTAGGCCTATAGCCAAAAACTGATTTTTTTTTTTATGTTTATGCGATTCATTCGAATACGAAATACAATCCTAGAAGTACAATATCCCACTTTTCTTTTTTTTCACACTATCCTAGATTTTGATAAATTTTATAACTGAGAAATTTCTATCGGACCACTTGCGATCTGGGAACAATTAATCGATATAGAGCAAATTATTCTAGGAAGATCAAAAAAATTAGATGACGAAGGGATATTTTGGTTAGACACATCAAATTAAATAAGCGTTTTCTTGGAACAAACATAGAACATGAGTGGTGTTTTTATGCTTATTACCTATTCTTTTTCCCGAGTTGAGACCTGTTATTTAGATAGATAAAGGTAAGCTAATGAGTTTAGATATAAAAATTCTAATAGGAGAGCTATCTATCGGAGCAATACTCTTATTGATCTATGAACAACAAGTAGATCTATGTTGAGAAAATTAGTAATATGTTAAGAGAAATTGGTATGAGAAGTTGTGCATACGCTTCTTAATAATGAAATTTGTGGCAGCCAATAAGAGATTATCATAATAAAGCTTATTCAAATACAAGTGAAGGTAAAGATGGATGATTTCGTGAGACTATTCGAGCAAAATGGTCAATTATTTGGGACAGATTGTTTTTTGCCTTCACTTTTAGTACATCAATGTGGATTGCCTCAAAAAATTGCAGTAGAACTTTTTCAGACTTTTGTAATTTGTGGGATAATTAGACAACACTTGCTTTGAACTCAAGAGTTGCCAAAAGTAAAGTTTGAAAGAAAGGGTCGATTATTTGGGAAATATTGTAAGAAGTTATGTAGGAACATCCAATATTGCTGAATAGAACACATATAAAATTTTTTTTAATAAACTATTGAAAGTTGAAACTAAATCAGATTTAATATTAGTTAATTTAAAAATTTGTAGTAAAGTTCAATGATCTTGAATTAGAGCATAATCCAATCTTATTACATTAGATTCGATGATTGATTTTTTATGGGAACAAAATCAAATAATACAACTCATTTCACCAAGACAAGAGAAAAAGCAATAAAATACAAATTTTTTAGCAAATTCACATGTTATAAACCTAATCCACTAATCCATCAAATACCGAACCACAAAAACCAAACTTTTTTTTTTCTTTTCTTTGTAACGAAGAAATGTATAGCGTTGAGATATATATTTTCAAGTTTCGCAGTAACCAGAAAAATATAAAATGTTAGGGGGCCTTAGTAAAATAAACCATAAAATAAGGACAAAAAAACTGAAATAAAAAGAAAATGTTTTAAATTCGGACCCAATCCGATGGAAACAAAGAAACAGCTAACGCGCTCTCTTTCTCTCTCTCTTTCTCTCTCTCGATTAAGCATGTGAAAACTGCTGCTCTGTTTTATTGATGAAGAAATTTCGTTTCAACGAAATTGTGAAGCAACAAATCAGAGCCTAAAAAAAAAAAAACGAAACAATGTTCAGCAGGTTACACAAAAACAAGTCTGATAAATTTGGAGAGAAATTCGATTTCAAATTCTCTCACTTCCAAGCTCTTCAGGTTCTCATCACTTTCTACATATTCACATAACTCTTTTTTTTTTTTTACACTTAAATGCGTATTAATTTACTCGTTTATTGCTTTTTCTTCTTCATCAGCGTCTCCATTACTACTTGCTTTTTTTTAATATATATTTACATTTTTGCATATTTTTAGTTTACCATAGCAGGTCAAAATGGCGTGGATTAGAGGTGTTTTTACGTTCATTATTCTTGTTTATTCGTTGACTGCGGGTTGACTTAATGTCTGAGACAACAATGCTAATGGATTTCTTTTCTTTTTTGGTAATAATTTGTATGAATGTTTATTAGTACGAGAACATGTTATTTTTGTTTTATCAATATACTGGATTTATTTTTTAATAAGAGAGATTTTGCATCGATCTAATAGGAGCATATCGATGTCATATTTGTGATTTGTTTTGAGAATTTGACCTCTGATCTTGTAGAGGAATGCCTTTCGAGCAAATGCTGTCGTTTACAAAATATTCAATATTTGTTATCTTTTATAAAATGATTTTTTATTTATTTTAGCCAAATATTATGAGTTAGATTCAAAAGTGCTTTTACACCAAAAGCACTTCTGCTAATTTGTAAGTGATTGGAACTACCATTGACTGATAAACGGTAAAAGTAATAAGACTGTTTGTTATAACTTAATTTTAGATTTTTTTTTTCCCTGTCTATCATTCGTTAGGTGATGGTCTTTTAGCGATTATGTGTTCAGTTATATGGTAATTGCAGGTACCGAAAGGATGGGACAAGCTTGTTGTGTCTGTTGTCTTGGTCGAGACAGGTAAAACCATAGCTAAGTCAAGTAAAGCACCAGTACGGAATGGAAACTGCCGATGGATTGAGACATTTTCGGAGTCAATTTGGATCCCGCAAGACAATGCTTTGAAAGAGATTGAAGAATGCCTCATTAAGCTTGTTGTCACTATGGTCTGATTCCTACCTCGATTATTTGCTAAGCATTTATGTGATTTTATTATTTTGAATCGGTTTAAAATTAACTAATATAACAAATACGGCAATTGATGTAGGGATCATCTAGATCTGGCATTGTTGGAGAGGCTTTGGTTAACTTAGCAAGCTACATGAGTTCAAAAACTTCTGTTCCTCTTACATTGCCTTTGAAAAAATGTAACAGTGGAACAAGCTTACAAGTGAGACATCTTTAAGTAGTTTTGCTTCCCTATATATACTTATATATATTTGAAATGTTTTAATAAGGGATCCCTGACCATATTCAATTTAGGAATAAGCTAAAAGATAAAAATAACAAATTTCAATATATACGGGACAAAATACACTGCGTTGGAGTCGGTGGTTTTTTGTCTTTCAACTTATTCCAGACTTTAATAAAGTCAGGGATCCTGACTGGAAACTCATTGTATATATATGTATTTGATGACAACATGCTCTTTCATTTCGGTTGAATATATGACGAGATATTGCAAATTATCTGTCAGCAAAAAATATACTTGGTTTGGTCATGAAGTTATTAACTGTAAACAATCTATGACACAAGTATTTTTCTCTTGGTTGACAGCTTAAAATTCAGTGCCTGACACCAATAGCAAAAATCAGGTTTGCAGTTCAATGCAAAACTTCATAATTTTTTTATCATTCTGTTCTGTTGTTGTGAAAGAGTTGCTGCACCTTTTAAAGGGATGAGCAGTGGAAAGGCACAAATTCAGATATGGAGGATGTGAATGTTGACTACGATGAAGTGGAAAACAAATCAGATGCTTCGGATGGTACATTCAACCGAAGTATTGGATCTTCATCTAGCAACCAGTTGGACGGAACATATCATGCAGGAGAACCAAATAGCAGGGTATGTAACCTTGATCTCGTAGTGCTTGTTTTTGGTATTTGAACAGTTTGCCTTACCACATACCTGTCACATGTCCATATGCATATTACAATAAAGAAACTCCTTTAATAAAGTATAAAAAAGGATTTGATGTAGAATTCCTCCAAATTTATTTTGATATATTTTGCATCTAAAAATTATAACTTAATGACGGCTGCAAACTCATGCGGAACTGGCACTGTGCTCATGATACAACTGATGGAAGACCAGTTTATCATCCTCACCCTCTGCAAAAATGTTAGATGGTCTCAAACCCATATCTTCTGTCTATCCTGAAGGTATACAAACCATATGAAGCGTTGGGCACTAGCTCAGGATGCAAGTTGTAAGACGGAAGTCTTATTTTAGTCATTCAGAAAAATCATTTTGGTTGCATATGAATCATTAAGCATTCTACATGTCATGCTTGCTTAGCTTTGACAACTTTTCTGTCATTATTAATATATTAATTTTTTTTAACCAGCTAATTTAATACATTTTCTTGAAAACAACAGCAATTTGTACAACATAATGTTTCAACCTTTATATGACAATATCTTCACAGGCATTTCTTTGAATCAGATATGATTCTCAATTCTCTCTATTACCTACAACATATTTCACAAAAAGGCTAATTTATTGCCTATATGCACCAGATTGGTTGTTGCCTACATGAGAAATGAATTAGAAACGTACTATGGATAACAAATAGTACACTGTCCAAGATTTGAGCCCTGCTTTGTCAATTTATAATATTTGCATTTGAACATAGTCTCATCCTGTCCCTGCAGACCATGAGTTTCTCACCATCAGGCTCTCATAATAGCTTTGACTCTCTGGAGGGCTCCTCTGGCAGGGAAACTCATTCTCCTCTAAGTTACTTGAGTGGGCTCACTAACAATTTTGTTGGACGACAAGATCCGATTGGTTCTCCAAGTAGTTCTCCTCATGGCTCTTATTCTTTTAATGATGCATCTAGGTCAAATCATTCATCCTTTAATGCAAAGGCATCAAATCAAAGAGAAGACTTCAATCGAGTTCCTCGTGGTGTTTCCTCATCACCTTTACAGAATGCTGGTTCATCTAAAGACTTGCTAGAAGCTGCAGAAGTTAAAATTGAGGAGCTTCATGCTGAGGCCAGGATGTGGGAACAGAATGCTCGAAAGTTAATGACTGATTTGGAGAAAGTCCAGCAGAAGTCACTGGACCAATTAGTACGTCAGGCAAGTCTTGAAATGGAGCTTTCAAAATCACATGCTCAATGTGATGGTTTGAAGCAGGAGATTGAATGGCTGAAGAAATTGGCTAAAGAGTCAGAGGTACAATCAACAGCAACTGAGAATTTGAAGTTTCAGGCCAGAGATACAGACAAAAAAATAAACGAGTTGGAAGATGAGATCAAGTTTCAGAAAGAATCAAATGCTAATTTGGCAATACAGCTAAACAAGACACAAGAATCAAACATCGAACTTATTTCACTACTTCAGGAACTGGAAGAGACTCTAGCAAAACAGAAAATGGAAATCGAAGATCTTTCTAAAATGAAGTCAGAATTTGAAGAAGTAGTTGGTGACAGTAAGCAGATAAATACAGCCAAGCAGATTTTAGTTAAGAAGAGACGGGACACTTCTTGTGATTCTGATCAAGAAGGTAGTATTCTTGAACATCCAATAAGAGATTTAAATGCAAAGATTGAACAACAGGATGACAGAAACCTAGAGCTTGAGCTACAAAAATTGCAGGAAGCCAAAAAGAATCTGGAGAGCACCGTTCAGTTTCTGGAAAAATCTCTGGTCGAAAAAAGCCATGAGATAGAGATGGAGAGGCATTTGAAGACGCAGACTTTAATGCACTATGAGGCAGAATGGAGGAGTAGAATAGCTGAAAAGGAGGAAAACATTGTCAATTTGGAAGAAAAGTTATCCGAAGGTCTCTGTGCTCAAGCATTGAAGGAAAAAAGCTTTGGAAATGAGGACGATCACAATATAATTAAAGATGTTGATGTACTAAAACAGAAGGTGCTAGAACTTGAGAAGGACTGCAACGAACTTACCGAGGAAAACCTAGCACTTTTGTTCAAGCTTAAAGAATCAGGAAAGGATCTTCTGACAGGTGGTGCCTCTTCACATGAATGCCCGGACAACAAGTCTGTCTTTGAATCTGAATCTGAAGTGGTCCAGCTGAAATCTCAAATATGCAAGCTTGAAGAGGAGCTGCAGGAGAGGAATGAACTCATTGAAAGACTTTCTACTTATGAAAATAGATCTGATGACCTGGAGAACCAGTTGCAAGCTTTCAAGGATAAGGTTTGTTATCTTGATGGTGAACTCTGCAAAAGCCGTTTCAGAGCACAGGAGCAGGAAGTTCAGATTGCTGCATTGCAACAACAGCTGGAACTTTTCCAAGGAAAGGAAGCTGAGAGTAAAGACCATCCTGCAGCTGTCTGTCCACTGTGTAAGATTTATGAGTCAGATGATTTTCTTGAAATGCCTCGACTGCTTTCTGAGTTATATGAACAGATTCAACTCTCTTTAGCCAATCTAAAGAAGCAACAACTTCTTCAACAACCAAGTGCTTTTGGATCTGACAAATCCATAGTTCCTACAAGTACAGATTTGACTACTCAAAAAGAACAAGTTGAGGCTATATTGAACAATTTTATGGAGCTGAAGAGGTTGTTTGAAGAGAAAATTAATTTGTCTGAAGATGAAATTCAATCCAAAAAAGAAATCACAGCTGTGGAGGCAAACTCAGATGTAGACCAGAATGGATTACAGGATCCTGATTCAAATGAAATTGTTCTAAGCACTCACATTCACGGAGTTGACAGTCAGCACCTGGAATTTAAATCTGGTGTTACAGAGACAGCTAAGGAACTGTTAGAAAAGATAGCTGAAATAGACAAGCTCAAGTCTGACAATTTGCGGAAGGAAGAAGAGGTCGAGGCTCTTAGACATTGTCAAAATGAGTTGGAAAATCAGATTTCTGACCTTCAAAAGGAAAAAAGTCAATTGGAGGAAAGTATTGAAATAATGCTTAGAGAAGGTACCGTTGCTTCTAAATGCCTGAATGATTTACAAAGTGAAATTATGGTGCTTCATAGGGATATGGATTCTCAGGTTTCAGTCAACAGGAATCTTGAAAGTAAATCTTTAGAGTTGGAAAGCAGCAAACATGAGATGGAAGTTCACTTGCATGAACTAGAAGAAGAAAATTTACAGTTATCAGAACGGATATGTGGGTTGGAAGCACAGCTACGATATTTGACTAATGAGAGGGAATCATGTCGCTTGGAGCTAGAGAATTCAGCAACTCATGCTATGAGTCTCCAGGATCAGATAAGAAGACTGGAAGCTGAAATGGAGGCACAAAAGGTTGAAACGAAACAAAAGTTGCAAGACATGCAAAAGCGGTGGCTAGGAGTTCAAGAAGAGTGTGAATATTTGAAAGTAGCAAATCCAAAGCTGCAAGCTACAGCTGAAGGTCTCATTGAAGAATGCAGTTTGCTCCAGGAATCAAATGCAGAGCTGAGAAAGCAAAAAGTGAATTTACATGAGCATTGTGCAGTCTTGGAAGCGCAACTTGGGGAATCAGAGAAAGGTTTTTCCAGTTTGTCAATGAAAGTTGAAGCTCTTGAAGAAAAATATTTATCAATGCTGGAAGAGATTTCTTCGAAGGAGAAAGCCCTTAATTTAGAACTAGATGCACTGCTACATGAAAACAGAAAACATAAAGATAAAAGTGTTACGGAAGAGAGTCTGTTAAATCAGATGTACATGGAGAAGACGGTGGAAGCCCAGAACCTTCAAAGAGAGGTCACACACCTAACTGAACAGATATCCACCACTTATGATGAAAAGGATGGAACACATTCAGAAGCTGTACTTGAAGTGTCTCATCTACGTGCAGATAAAGCTGTGCTTGAAGCTGCACTTCAAGAAGTCCAAGGGAAACTAAAATTATCAGAGAGCAACCTTGGTACCCTCCAGATGGAATCTCAGACAAAGATACAACAACTTAAGAGTGAGCTTGCTGCTGCAAGGCAAAACCAGGAAGTTCTAATGGCTGACCATGAAAAGCTATTGAATTTGCTGGAGGATGTCAAACCCAATGAAGAAAAATTTAGAGGCACCATTCGAGGGCTTGAGTTGAAACTCAAAGCTTCTGACTATGAGAGGCTACAGCTTACAGAAGAAATATCCAGCCTTAAAGTTCAATTGGAGAGAACAGCGCAGTTTCAGGATGAAGTTCTGAGTCTTAAGAAATTGCTCAATGAGGCCAAATTTGAAAATGAAAGACTGGAAGCGTCATTTCAGATATTATCTGGAGATTATGAAGAACTTAAAGCTGAGAGAATCTCATTTATGCAGAAAATCTCTACTAGTCAGCAGGTTGTGTCTGAATTGGACGACTGCAAACGTAAGAAAGTTGCCCTTCAGGAAAAGGTTTTGCGGCTGGAGGGGGATTTAGCTGCAATAGAGGCATTGGGTTCGCAGGAAGCTGCACTGAAGAATGAGCTTGCCCAGATAAGGAGGGAAAATAGCCAATTCCAGAGGAGGATAAAATGCCTAGAGAAGGAGAAGGAAGACTGCCTGAGCAGAGCTCAAGCAATTGAAGAGGAGTTGAAGCAGAACAAAGAAGTAAAACGGGATGGGTGCGAGTCTGCTGCTACTCTTCCTCATCCTGATTCTAATGTTACCACTACTTCCATCCATGACAAATCACATCCCCCAACGATGGTTAGTATCAGCACTTTTCACGTCTATATCAGTTGATGTCATCATAATCAACACAAACTTGTTTATGAATTTATAACTTTAGCTTCTGAAATAACAGGAGCAAGGGCAAAACAATCTGCATCTCAATGAGAAGCCGTCTATGGGAACCAGTCAAGAAATGTCATGCACACATCAAAACCAAAGACAGGTTAGTTTCACTTCAATACTTAAATATTTAGTTTCATACTTTCATTTTGGGTCTATTCTGTCTTTATACAGTAATCTCTCATGGTTCCATCTGTGTATAAATACCTTCCCCTTCTCTTTGTTTTAGGTTGATGAAAAACATTGTAATCTTGGAAGATCTCCAGATATGGAAACGGATCTTTTGTCAAAGGTCCAATCCCTTGAGAATGAACTAGCTGATGCGTTGGAGGCAAATGACATGTATAAATCACAGCTTAAGAGGTGGGTATTTGTGACTTATACCAGGCTTTAACATTCCAATTACTGGTGCCCTCTTAAACCTTATACCTGAACTCTTAGTTGCAAAATACCCGTACTTTTTTTTCTCATATACTTTATATGCTCACAATGGGTGGAATATTGCGGCACTTAAAACTCATAGAGACAGTGGTTCCTTCTTGTTATGAGTGTGAACATGTTCTCAAACCCATTGGTCTTTGTGCTTTGCTTGTCTGTCACAACTTTCTCCAGAAATCAAGCATGCAGAATTCAAATTTTGAAGGCAGAAAACAATGAACCTGCATTCTACTCAATATACTCACCAAACACTAACTACTTTTGCAAACTTCTGCTTGTGTCCAGCTTACTGTCGAAGGAATTAACCAGTCCTTTAGATACTCCAATGGAGAACGATGGATATGATCGGAAAGTATCATCACTTGAAGCAGAGTTGAAAGATTTACAAGAACGTTACCTTCAAATGAGCCTGAAGTGCGCTGAGGTAGAAGCTCAAAGAGAGCAACTTGTGATGAAACTCAAGTCTGTCAATAGTGGACGGAAATGGTTTTCTTGAATCCAACGGTACTCGGAAACTTGTAATGAGCTATTTTTTTGGGTTCTCTCATTCATTCTTTTCACTAAATTGTAGTCATCCTCAATAAAGAAAAAGAAAGTCATGTATATTTTTCGGGGAGGGGCATGGTGCTGAACAGTCAGCCTCTTCTAAATTTTCTACGGTGGATCAAGTCAGAAGTACAAAGTTTTTGCAACAGCGTAGATTCGGTATAGAAATAATCTTCCTGTAACACTCAATGATGTAACACTAAACTGCTAAATAGTTAACTTGTATCATGGAAGAGGATCTGTAAAATTAACTAATTAGTAATTACGATTCATTGACTGACTGCAGGTGTTACGAGTCGTATTGACATGAAATACGTCTTGAGTATCATGAAACTTGCCAAATGGATGGTTTTTGACATTGTTCGCGCCTTAATTGTTGGTCATGGTTGGAATTTTGGTCGTCGATTTCAATTTTTATTCTAAGAGTTTTTACATTAATGATGAATACGACTCATTTTCCAGGAATGCAAATGCTTTCGATACTTGCTCAAGGTTGAGAAGGCAAAGGGATACAAATATTAATTCAACTACGGCGTCAGGTTTCTCAGCACCCCTGTTTAGAATTTATGCTAATTTCATCTCCAGTAAGAGGCAGACAATACAAGTTAATTGAAAGTATTTCAAGAGATTTTATTTTAAATTATGTGTTTTCCATCTATTAGATAATGACATGAATAAATATATAATTTTACAAATTTATTTATTTTATCATTGAATATCATTTGAGATATGTGGAATTATTGAGTACGAGGTGAAGTTTATTTGAATTCATTAAAATACTCAACAAACTCAATTTCTCACAACACTCATCAATGAAATTTTTAATTTTACTTTAAACGCCCATTTTAATCCAAAAAAGATTCCTCTCATACTCTTATGTCTATTTTCTTCATAAAAAATAGTGGAAATATCAAAGATCTCTATCATAAAGGGTATATTTTCCAGGACAATTTAAGACCCACAAATTCATCAAGTGATTTATGCAAAATTATTACTTTTGGAATTAATATATCAGTATAATTTTTTCACTATAAAAATTTCGTATGAGAGGAAGCTTCTTGATTATGATTTGGCATTATGAAAGGAGATTTTGGGAGTTTATGGAAAAATGAATTCAATTCTACTATGCAATCAAATTGCCAGTTACCATTTGATAATTTTCTCCTGCATTTCTTTTTCTTCCTTTTCGCATAAATCTGTGAAGGATTTTTTTTTTAAAAAAAATTAGGTTGCATTATCAAACTTGGAAATAGAATTATTATTTTTTTAACACAAATTGAGATTTCATTCTCCATACATTTTAGATAACATCTACTTTTTAAATTGAATTGGAAATCATGAGGAGTTAGAATCTCGAGATTAAGAGTGTACAACAAGAGTAAGTTAAAACAACTTACAACAGAATAAGAGTGTAAGTTAAAACAACTTCCAACAGAATAAGAGTGTGAAGTAAAAATTAAAATTTCATTTATGTACTTATTTTATCTTAGATTAGAAGTGAATTGTTTCAAATTACAATTTTACTCTTATTGAAAAATTATAATTTTTAATTATAAAGTGAACAAAAATATATATCTTTAAAATATACTATGTCTGTTATTATTAATTTAAATCATATAAGTTAATAATTATTATTCATACTCTTAATTATGTAAATCATAAAAATTTTTATTAACTTTAATTTTAGTTATGTACATTAAAAATTATTGATAAGAGCAACACCAATAAAATGTTATTATTAATAATATAATACAGAATTAATATTTTCTTAGAATAAACTATTTATTATTATTAATTAATAATATTTTCAAATAAATATAATACCACTATATTTTCCAATAAACATATTAAATTAATATTATTAAATCTATGTGAATATAATATTATTATTTTTAAGTAACTTTAACTTAAGATCAATGTAAACTACTATTTTTAAATTGTAATGTTATTTTATTTTAATAAATATAATTATATTATATTTAATATTTTATTTTAATAAACATAATCGTATTATATTTGAAGGAAAGGATATAAAAAGAAGAGGTGAGGGCTCACTCCTAAAGAAAAGTGAAAGTAAATGCACCCTCAGTCACAAGAGATGTGACTAAATGAAAACTTAATTATCCAGTAGTTTGACAAAGGGCACTATAAAATGGATGAAAAAGAGAATAAAAAATGTACGGACAAATGGGTGCACTGTCTTGGGTTCAGGTACCTCCATCTTTTCAAGTACGGGGTTTGATACTGATTTCTCATAATCCCTGGCAAACAAAATTCACGCTAATTTCTAGCATCTGTGCTTTGTGGTACTCCTTTGAGAATCATCTCTCTAGGTTGGTGATTCATTGCAAGGTTATGCCTCGATTCGCTATTTTTTGTAAATGAATTACCATACAAACATTATAAGAAATATAAATCGAAGCTCATTTCTGTCACTGATCTTACTCGTTAAGTGAATTCATTGGTAAGATACTAGCCTTGTCAAGCTAATGCACAAAAGTTTACAGAAAACTGCACATCAAAACAGTACCAAAAACTCCACAATATCCACATTTTGAAGCTGCTTCGCCGAGTTTGAGCCCTACACAGAAAACTGTAAAGGGCGCGGCGATTCATTACTCCCAAAATGGCCTTTGTTTGCTGAACAGGCATGTCGATGGATCATAATTACATCACACTACTAAAATTTCACTTCACGACCAAATTTTTTGGACTTCTCATGCAAATCCCCCCCCCCCCCCCCCCCCCCGAGCAATTCCTAAGTTATGGAAAGCAATTAAAAGAATCTTTGAGCTTTTATTTACGCACGAATCACGAATCAAAGGTGCCATTTGTTATTCCAATTATACACTGTTATGTTTCACATATAATCAGAAAAACAAGGGCAAAAACGGAACAATAATGAACACTCTACACAAAAGGGCCCATGGAGCTTCTCATTCATGTACAGGAACTGTCATGGGCTCCCTTCACCTTACCACTCATTCTATTATATTTTTTATTTTTCCTTTCTTATTTTCGTTCTTCACCTGTCTTTACAGTATTGAGTATGCTCGGATTACCTCAACAATTGGTGCTCGACACAATGGGCACTTGCCTCCACCACGAACCAACTCATTTGCACATTTTGAGCAGGTGCACATGTGCCCACATCTGCAGAGAGTTATTCAATTTTTGTTCCCAGAAAAGGGGAAAAGGAGAATAACAATAACAGATCAGAACGTACAAGCAGTATGATAAAAGAAAAATCATCACAAATACAAGCAGGCATACCTGTACAACAGAGAATCAATATGGCTATCACAACAAACACAGCAAGTCCCTTTCCTCACATGAGCCCATTTAGATCCATCTTCTGATGTCATTGCAACCATTCCTGTAACAAGAAAGTAAATGAATGTGAATCAAAAATTGCAGACAGCCATAAAGCTCAATCAAAATGTAAATCCAAGTTTAAGGAATCATCAACAGGTTCAGTTATGAAACTATCCTCTGCAAGGTAGAGACGATATAGAGAAGGGTTACACCAACCTTGTTCGCCAGCTGACCGGTTCAGAGCAGCAGACACTTCCTGTCTAACGGAGCGCTGCAACTCCAGCTGCATATCCATGCAGGCTTCCAGCATCCTCTGCATGTGGCTCATACCTTGATGAAGCCTTGCCATGTCTGCTCTCAGATCATTAATCATCTCCCATTCCTGCACATTTCCACTTCCAAAATTCAGTTTCCAGGTTAAAATGCAGAAATTAGCAGAAGCATGCCAGAAATGGGTACCAGCACCCAAAAATTGAGGACAATTTTAGAAACAAACATAATTACCAAAAAAAAGACTCATGAAAAAGAATTGGAATATCTCAGCCATCTTCCTGTTCATTTTTTTCATTAACTGACTGCCTATAGCAATACAAGTACACAAGGATAGATGGGTTTCTCTCAGCAGCAGTCATCCACAGAAAAATGTCATGAAATCCTAATTTCATCCAATTGCTCCAATTTTATTCAGTGATAAGTTTTGGGGAAAGTTTTGTAAATCCTAATCCAAACTAAATTATTTGGTTTAATAGAAAGTCCCACTGGTTCCTCTATATTTTACAATGTTATTCAGAATGTCAGGACAGACATTAAAATATGAGAATTGGGGTGGAGGAAGAATTGGCAGCTCCAATAAAGAGGCTCCAGATCTGTAGAAGAAAAGACTCACAATTTCTGATCGGTGCATGCTGTGACGAGACCAGCTAGTATGATGTAAATCTTGATGCCAAATTGGTTGTGGAGGAGGCACTGGTGGAGATGGTAGCACCAGAGAAGGTCTGTTGTCGGCGTCATGCTGATCCTCATTCTGCTCATCCCTCTGCTGCTCCTGATCCCTCTCTGGTGAAGTGGGAGTTGGAGTTGGCAAATTTCTATGCAGATCCCAGTCAATGGGAGCACGACCTTGCCTTTCCACATATGACTGTATTAACTGATCTAGACTTTCGCGGAAACCACTACGAAGAAGATTAGAAACACTTCTCCTACAAGATGGGAAAAGAAAATGTTATATAAATTGTGAAAACAAGTTTTTTGTGACATGAAAAAATGGGCAAGCTGTAAAAGCTCAACTTACCTACTCAGAAGTTCTCTGAGTTCCATGCTGTACACATTATCGTCATCAGGCGGATGAAATCTACTGAATCTTCTAACAGGAAAGGCACGACGAGTTCTTGCAGGACCAGAAGGCCCTTCTGACCACCTTTGAACAGCTTCTCTAGACCCATCATCACGCCAAACACCCTGGGCTTCTTGTGGATGATGTTGTTCTCTGTCCACATTGCCAGGAGTTTCCTGTGGCCAGTCATTAACTGGACCTTCTTGCCAGTTTGTATCCATCTCGGCTTCATCACCATTTCTTGACTCATCAAACTGACTGTACTGCTGCTGCCAATTTCCTCTATTATCTTCACTAATTTCTTCTTCCCAATTCCCTCCTTGATTAGCAATCCCAAAAGCTGTATTGCTTCCCAAGCCACTGGCTTGATCAGGTAACCGATGGATGTCACTTTCCTCACTTCTAGGTTGCAAAATCTCATTGGTTTCATTCTGAGCATCCTGTGAAAGACTTGTTTGAATCCGCTCATTTCTAGATTCAGAAATATTATTGTTAGACGTGCTATCAGAACTGCTGCTTGCTTGACCACGGACAATATTTTCCAATCTGGAGCGGAAACCTTCCCTGTGTAAGAAATGGAACTTGTTATAATAAAAGTGTAACAAAGCCATCAGTGTGTTTGCAGCACTATATGTATGTTCATCTTTATAAAATCAACAATATGTCAGAAAACAAATAAGCTCAACTATGGTTGTTGGCTTACTATCCCACAGTAGAATCACCCTAAATAAAAAATGCACCTATTATCTGGGCTGAAAGGCACCGTGCAAAATGTTATTCCGATGAAAAGGAGAAAAAAAAAACATCGTGAAAAGAGAAATTAAGAACATCCTTCAGGCTTGCTAGCAAGACATGTGCATACCTTAAACCAGATACAGTGTGCCGTTGTCTTAATTGAAGCAGTTCACCAGCCGCTATTGAAGGTGGCCTCTCCTCTTCAACTGGTCTTTCATTATTTCGCAAGAATCTACCTCTGAGTAAAGACTGGGAAAATGTAAGAAGTATTAGCGGTTAAGTAACTAATAAAAGAAAACATATTATCTTAAAAGTATACAAAGTAGCTCTAAAAGGTCTTGAATAAAGAAGTTTTAACCACAAATTCATGATATGCTAGGGTCATTGATCAGAACTGGTTTGAATATTAATTAATTGTAAGATCCAACATGCAGAAGCAGTAAATAATACCTGAATTCACTAAAATTCAGTTTTGGCTCAAATATGGAAAGTTGTAGCCAACAGGGATATATAGAAGTGACTGTATACATATTGAGTGTCCAACAAAGCTTAACAGAATTAATACCTCTATCATTTATATTCATAGCACCTAAAGAAAGAAAGAAAATTTAGTGCAATTCAGGAACATAACAAATAAGTGAATTTATCCATAATGCAACGTTGATATCTTCTTAAGCCAGCATAGGCCATAAGCAAGCTCAATATGATATGTTCAGAACTACTTATTGAACTACCATTTCAATAAACATAATCTACTACTATCTGTGGGCCTTTCAAATGGTACTAGGACAGACTTGAGATGATCGAGTTTCTCAAGGAATTATACAAGTCAAACTACTATCCACCCAGAATGTTCAACTGAACAAAATATTTTCATCAAAGAAGGAAACTGAAAAAACCTAGCAGTTGTGGAGGAAACTCACAAGTATTTTGCTAACAGATGTAACAAACTATTTATGGAACAAAATTATATAGAAACTCCAGTCATAAATGAAACATTAAGACGGGCTTATACTAGCCCAATTTTCCACAGAAGGCGGCATTGTTCATTTTAAAGTGGGAGAATTCAGTATCACACTATCATGTATAAATTGAAGGAAAAAATATTGTGAATACTGCTTACTGTGATTCAGCAACTAGGCCAACTACTGTGACAACAACAAATCCAGAAAAGTAAAAATAAAAAAGCATGAAGGCTGTATTAAATCTAAAGCTAAAAATCAAACTCAATTTTAAATAAATTATAGCATGCACTTTACTTTAGTAAATAACCATATTATACACCATATACTTAATCCAGAAAACATATCTAAACCACTTTCAAGTTCAAACTCCAATTTGAAGTACTATGCCAATTCCCATGAGCTGACTGATGGAAACACTGAAAATATATAACACTTACACATGAAATAAAATGGTACACCAAGATACTTATAAAATGAACAAAAAAAATTCATGAGAATCAACCAACCTGAATGCGGTTGCGATGAGCAAAATCAGAGACAGCCCGATGCTCCAACAAACCCTGAAGTTCCCTTTGCCTTTCCCTCTCGATCCTCACAAGCAAGTCAAGTATAGCTTGCCTTCCACGCAGCCTACGCATGTCCTGACGAACATGTTCTGGTTGCCCTTCATCATGGTCAGCAACTGACCCTTCACGAACTTGTTCTCCTTGTGCACCAAGTCCAGCTGCCTGATCTTCTCTCCGCCCTGCACGGGCTCCACGCTGCTGACTTGTCATCTGCACCCACTCCCTGACAATTCTAACCCTTTCGCGCTCAGTTTCACCAAGCCATTCAGCTCTTGGACTACCATTCCTTTGGGTGGCATTAGAAGAATGGTCACTAAGACCACTCTCCATCCATCCCCGAACAATCTGTCTCACCCTCTCCCTCTCAACATCGCCGAGATCAGGAGACTGCTCCCTACTAGACCGATTATTATCCCCATGTTCATTTTGTGACTCCATCTGATCATGTGACCAGGTCCCATACTCATTCTCACTCTCACTTGCATCCTCCAAACTACCCTGATTTTCACTCCCTCGACTCTCTGACATATTGGTAGTCGAGACATTAGTATTAGACTCAACACTCCTCCGCTGCCTCAACCTTTCCCTCACCCTCTCACGTGCCCTGTTCAACACATGCTCATCCTCCAGCTCCCTCCACATTTGCAAAATCGCAGAGGCTTGAGTACTCGGCCTCTCCACAGCACCCTGCCGCCTGGAAGTGGGGGATTGTGACTCCCTCAAAAATGAGGAGTCAAGCATTGAAACGGTGTGCAAACCTGCAAGTGCCATCAACTCGGACTCACGATTCCTCCTCTCAATCGTGGTTATCATCTCCTGTGCCTGTCTTGCAGCCCACCGGCTTAAAATGCGTGAGTGTCGCCTTCGGGCAGCAGAAGACTCTGCCAAGTCATCGCCCTCAAGGTCCGACCTTCTTCTCCTCCTAACCAACTGATCCCCTTCATCATCGTCGTCCTCGGGGTTGCGAGTAGAGCTACAGGATGCGAATGACATACAATCATCCAAGTGTCCACGCATCAATTCCTCCAAGCCACATTCAAAATCCACACAAGCATCATCTGCAGACTCGGGTTTTTGTTGCAATTGTTGAAAATCAGTCATTCTCACCTACTTTCCACTCTAACACCACAACACCCAAAACCAACCACCTAAATAATCCCTCTTTCAATCCGCAACAACACACATTCTAATCCCTAAAGCCTATATAACACAGGGATCATGTTTACAAGCCCCTAATCAATCCTAATTACACACGAACAGAATAAAAAAGGAAAAAGAAAAACCTAATTTAACTCTCAAACTCATTCAAAAAGTCCAAAAAAAAAGGGATAAAATTCCCTACTAATATTCCCGCGCATAAAGTTCCCATAATTCCAACCTGATAATAAAATTATAAACACGAAATTAAAAAAAAATCTACAAAATGCTTGAAAATTTTTCTAAATTGGATGAAAGTTAAATAAGAGAAGTATGAATGCCAAAACAAAAAAAAAAGAAGAAAGATTGAATTTCGGTTAAAGGGAAAAAGAGAAATGCGAATGAGATTTTAAAAAAAGGGGAAAAAAACGTACCGTTGAAGCCGCTGTCTTGGTGGTGGTGTTTGTTTCTCGTCTAAGTGAGAGAGAAAACGAAAGAAAATGAAAGAAAAAAGAAATCCAAAACCCTAACCACGAACAAAATGTGTTTAAAATAAACGAAACGGAAAACTTTGATTCAACAAAACAAACGAGCGAGAGAAAGAGAGGGAGGGAGATCAATCAAAAGCAAATTTTGTCAGAATTTATAAATTTTATTTCCGAGAGTTTGTATGCGTGTATATATATATATATATATATTATATATATAAATTATTATAGATTTTTTTATTAATTAATTATTATTATTTTTAATTTTGGTTTTTGTTATTGTGGAAGGAAGGAAAGGCCGCGGATCTGAAGGGAGAGAGAGGGAGAGGGAGAGGGAGAGAGAGAGAGAGAGAGAGAAAAGCACCGATCCACGATGCATTGACACGTCAGCACTTGGCTTTTCATTTTCATGTTTACTGTTGGATCAATCATTTTGCGCCACGTCATTAATTTTTAAAAATTATCTTTTTAAACTTGAATTTGTGTGATAATGAGGTACTTGTTACGTTTTTCACGCTAAAATAATTTCCCTAAAATCCATATTATGTAATATGGGAAATTAATTATCAAGACTTATAAAAGACATTATTTTTCTAGTATTATACCATTTAGTAGAATATGTTTATCGAGACTCATCATAACTCAAGTTGAAGTGAAGTTTGAAAATCTAAGAATAATAAGTTAATAAAATCGCACAGCCAAAATGAGACTAATTAATCCCTATAACAATCTCAATAACAAGGCGAGAGAAGTGTCCTTTAAATATTTAGAAATATTAAGAAGATAAGGTAGCCCAAAGAATTTAAAAAAATTAGCTAATGATTAACAATTGGATTTAAATGGACAAATAAAATCATATATGGATTAGCTTCATATGGGAGCATAATCTAACGGTGATATGTTGCTGTGATGATTTTGGCTCTCTGTTCAAAGAACAAAATTTAATAAGAAAAATATTTGGTCGAAGTTTTTCTTTCATTATGTAATAGAATTTCATGTCAAATGATTTTAATTAAATATTTATCTTAATATTTCACTTCCAAGCAGCTGCAGCATAGCGCCATATTTTCTTTTCTTTTCTTATTTTATTAATTATATAAGAATATTACATTTCTAACTTTATGAAATTCCAATCTATGAGCTAATATTAAAATATCAAAAAAAATTTTGATAATATTATTTTTTAAAATGGATCGTAAGTTTAATTTCTCATGAAGATAAGAACTTAAAAATTAATTTTGAGCTTTGCCCAAAAAACAAAGTTTCGAGGGGAGAAAATAATTGGATTAAAGCATTTGATTTATTGATAAGGTCAACTCAGATATTAAGGGATAAATAAAAAGTAATTAAAAAAAGAAAATAAAGAAAATCATCCTTCTAGCTAATATATATTAAGTTAAGATGTCTTCAATTAGTTGAGAACATTTCAACCAATTTCAATGGGGTTCAATTTCAATATATTCAAGTGAAAATTATTACCAAGAAAATACTAACTAATCTACTACTATTTACCAAATAAAAAATCAAAGATTTTGGCAATTTGTCACTGTCATTATTACTATTAGAGAAAATACTTTTACAAGTAACTATAAACATGACATAAATTTCATCTACGAATGGGAATATATTTACATTAATCTCATTTTCTTTTTTTTTCCATAATTTTTATCTCATTTTTCATGATGGAACTATAAATATGTGTCATTGAATGAATAAAATAAATTAAGTATTGTGTTGGCAAATTTATTTTTGGTGTAACACACATTAATCATTTGTATAAGTTCACTTAAAGAAAATATTGTTACGTGTACATTTACACTTGATGTTCAACGTTTATGGGATAAATTATAAGCATAAAATATGACTGGAAAATAAATAATTTCAAATAATGATTAGAGTCACAAAATTTGGTTAAAAGTAGAGATGGCGTGTCATTATGATTGATCCGTTGTGTATAAAAAAAAAATCACCAAATATCTAGGGATTATGACTTTGCCTTTGCAATGTCAAACTACGATCAAAGAAAATAAAATTAAAAAATGTAGTTCAGCCTCAACAAGCTATATTTTGGTATTGACAATAAGCAAAGAAGGAATGTAAAGACTAAAGATATTAAATATCATATTCAAATTAAGAAGCTCTGATCTCATCATTAATAATAGTATATTGAGTGAATAACAATAAGATTATATTGTAAAATATTTATACGTATTTATCATTACATTGTGTTTATTGATGTGCTCGTGTCGATATGTGTCGGTGTTGAATAAGAACTCGTTAAAAATACACTTTTAAAAATTACACTTTGTTATTTAACATATCAATTCTGAATTTTATAACGTGAAGAACGCTCACAGTTAAGAATTGTTGCTTATTTGAAACTTGTAATCCAAATAAAATCCTAGAAATAGAAAACTACTTAATAGCCAAAAAGTACTTACGTGGACAGCA
The DNA here is from genome assembly GCA_029633175.1 of Citrus glauca. Classification (NCBI taxonomy): domain Eukaryota; kingdom Viridiplantae; phylum Streptophyta; class Magnoliopsida; order Sapindales; family Rutaceae; genus Citrus; species Citrus glauca. The sequence goes on along the minus strand of JAQOOD010000004.1, from coordinate 6,172,032 downwards.
GTAGAAGGGAATGAAATGAGAATCACTTTTGGAGAGTACCAACTGTTAAAGCAGGGGAGAGGAAAAAAGAAAAAGAAAAAGAGTAGAGAAGCACTTTGTTTAGGTGAAGGAATTAGCTAGAGATTAAGGATTTCGAATTGCCACGAGGGAAATCAGGTCCTTGTCTTACTCTTTGAATATCTGAATCCGTTCATGCATGTTAATGTTAGCTAGGTTGCCATTTTCATTGATGTCGATGTTTACTAAATATTTTTAATTTTGTGGATTTTATGGGGTGTTACTATAAGAATCAAATTACAATTCTCCTTTGAGAATGTAAGCACGATAAAAGTACGAATTTTATTGAGTGAAGCACCCCGTATCGACTGAGAATTAGATCTTATGGACTAGAATGCTTGAGGTGAGTGCTCATTAATATGACTTGGCTCTAGTTATAAATGTCTATATGGTATTAGAGTCACACTAATTATCTACAAGAGGTCTCAATGACTAGTTAAAAAGAGGAGTAATGATAGACATTTCAAAATTTTAATTCTAAATTCCATCCCAAATGATACGTTATTTACAAATTAGTTCGTAATTTTATACGAGATTCAAGTAAATTAATTGTGTTATCCTTAACAATCAATTAATGAATGTCACATCATTTGAGATAATTTTTTAGAATTAAAAAAATTCAAATATGTAGCACTACTTTAAAAAGTTCAATGACCTGTAACGTATTTATATTCAACAATTATATAAAATATATAAAAAAGTTTTTTTATTCTACAAAATAGTTATTTTTATGGTGCTTAATCGGGATTTAGAATGTGCAAATGTCCATACATAATTATTCGTTATAAAACTACCCTATATACATTTTTAAAATTTTTTGAATTCTAGAGGAAGGTGGTGGCTTGGGGCTCATTCACCAAACAGTTCCAGCGAATAAGCTTCCTTTTCGCTGATTACCAATATTTTGAACTTACAGAAAGCAAAAGTTTATCTACTGTTGACTCGGCACAAGCGAAAATGAGGTATGGATTTTAAAAAAAATGACTTTCAGATAGGAAATTTGGTGTAGCTAGAGATATTTTTATGACATCAACATATAAATTATTGATTGATTGGAGTCATTAGACATTAAATTTTACTATCATGAAGATGAATATTATAAGATATCTAAAGAGTTGTTATGATATAAAAATGAAGCAGGTGGTCCCAAGATTGTCCACATGATTGGGCAAATTAGAATTTGGGGATCATTTTAGTGTCCCAAAAATTTTGGACTTCCTAACTTACACAAGTTCATTTTCCAATTTCTCACTTTATAAGATGACAATTAATAGTAAATTAGCAATATAGACACCGAAGATTATTGTTATTATTATTATTTTTGGAGTCCTTTTGAATGGCTTCTAGGGTTCACACTCTTTAGTTTTTGTCTATTTTTAATGTGTCACTAATTTTCTTCTAAAAGAATTCAAGTGAAAATTAAAAAAATATATTTGAGTAGCCGCTCACTAGGGATAAATGACTTAAAATAAACTTTGGGATAATATATATATAGCCTTACTTTTATAATATAACGTGACATTAAACTATCATTAAAACTCCTCTACTGATTAGAAAACAAGATTCATTTAGGACTTGCTTTCTTTTGAAGCAAGAAAGTTATAAAATTGTTAAAAACACTGTTAATTCCAATTTAAAGTTGAGCTCACAAGCTATCTTTCTTTTGTTTAAGTTTAGAAATTATTTTTATTAGAATTCAATTGAAAGGTACTTGAGATCACGAGCATGCCAATAATAATCTTGAAGTGAAAACAAAATTATTTGGCTGATGGACCCATTGATGGAAAGGTTTGAACTTGCCTTGCTGCTTATGGCTTGTTAGAATCATGACCACTACTTTTATGGTTAGAAAATTTTGGTCACCTTTTTCCCATTTCCATGCCCCAAGACAAAAATATATAAGGTAAAATATCAATTACTAAGTTGCCAAGTATATAATTGAGAAATTTGACTGTCAATGTCAATTTAATGGGTATAAAAAAAATCATGCAGGATACATGAATTAACATTTTCAAATTTGACAGTGAAACTACATGTACAAATTAACTCCAACTCCAAGGAGGCAAGCTGCTATTATTATTATTATTATTATTATTATTATGTCCAAGTTCAAAAAAAAAATTGAAAGTTCTAGCTAATTTTTTTTTTTACATATATATCCACGTACATAAAAACATATACATACATATATGTATTGCCTGCTCATCGTATATTTGGTGGGATACTCTGCTCACATGTCTTTATTCGTAAATAATATTTACATGAGAATTTATTTAGGATGTTTCCAAATATCGGTTTACTTGACTGATTAGTAGTTTTTTTTTAAAATAAATTTTCACATCATTCATTAAAAAAGAAAAGAAAAAAATATGTACTCCAAATCTTAAGCTAGATTCCATATGTTGTAGGGCAGAAGACCTTTTCATTTGTTTTTTTCTTCTTGTTTTCTCAATAACTTTTTTGAGGCAGAGACACCATGCAATTACTGAGAGTAAGCGCGAGCTTGTCTTCTTCCAAATTGGAAGCAGGCATCTGCCACTGCCATGCACACAGAGCCTCACGTAAAGTGAAAAAAAGAGGGGAATGTCGTCCATTGGAGCCCACAAATGAGCTTGCACTTTCGCATGGCGACGCACCGCTTTGCTTCCTCTCCGTTGCATTTTACATATGCTTGTTACCTTTTTTTTTTTGCTTTTTTAAATCACTTTTCCCTACAGAGAATGTTGAAGCGTTTTAGCTTCATTCACTTGACTCTTTGCATTTTAAAGTTTTATATATTGGAATTTAGGATAAGGCTAAAAAATATACAATTAAAACTTCATCGCCTCACTGATAGAAATGGTATTGTCCACGTTATTATATAGATAAGGATGGGCAAATGATGAAGATTCGTTGCCTTCGGATTTCTGCATATGCCGGTCTGTCCCCTCTTATTTAATAATGCGCAAAGTGGGAAATTTTTTATGTTTCATGCTTAAACTCAATTTCATGTTGTTAGTTTTTTTTTAATTATAATAAAAAATTTTCAATATTAATGTACGTGTCAGTCAATTCAGTTGGTATTAGTATTTATTAAATCGGTACAAGAGATTTATGGTTTGAATTTCACTCACATAGATAAAAAGAAAATTTAATTCTAAAATTACTAACTTATAATATCAAAACATAAATTTCATAGATTGAATTTAAATATAAATCATTAAACTTATATTTAAAAACATTGTTGTACAAGTTGTGTTTGTTTCAAGTTCACTCATTTATACCCTTTTTTTCACTCATAGTTTGAGAACAAGAACCCAAACCCGTTCTTTAATTTAACCAAAAAGAAAGCTAGTCGTTAGCTTTTAAAAAAATAAAAATAAATACAGCTCAACAACACTCAATGTGATGAACCCTAAAACGATATGTGTGCATGTGGAGTTAGGTAAGGATAAGAAAACGAAGCCGCAAACAAAGGTGCAATAATTTATAAGCTTCCATTACTACAAAGACAAAGGCACAGGGATACCCAAAACTGTGTAGTTTTGTTAGGTTAAATGTCATTAAAAAATTTTCTATCCCCATGCAATTTGTCTCCTCTCTTCTCTTCATGTCTCCCGAATAATTCTCTAGGGTTCCAGCAAAACTCCATGCCCAAGAAGCCAGAAAATCATGAGTTCCATCAGCCAATATTGGAGTTTTTGCATGTGGAGTTTTTCGATTTCTTCACATAAATTGGTGAGAAATTATGGGCTCTTTGGGAAGCAAAATGACATTTGCTTTAACAAGATTAGAATCCTAAGTTCTTGATAGAGTTTTATAGATATTCTTTAAGAGTGTTGAAAATGAGAGAATAGTGTCAAAAAGGTTTTTGGGTTTTGCTAATGTCTAGTTCCTATCAGAGGAATATTGTGTCAATTATTCAATCAGTGAAAGGAAAATAATATTTTTGAAACATGATTTTATGTTTCTAATGATTTTGGAGAAATTTGAGGAATAATAATAATAAGATAAAAATAAATGTGTTATCCACCACTAAAATTCAATGAAAGGAAATAAAGAAATTAAGGATGAAAAAAGATGTGAATGTTATCCGTGTATATGTTGAAATGACACCCACTTTTTGGCTGTTTGGAGACCTCTAATTGTCTCATTCTATTTTGTACTGTCATTTTCTTATTAAAAATGAAAAGCTTTCATAGATTTTTCTTGGATACTCATGGCCTACATTATTGAGCTTATCACTAGCACTATCATTAGTATCATTCTAGTGGAAATCTCATGAAAAGCTTTTGCACTTTTTTTTTTCCTTTTGATCAGTTATTTCTTTTTCTTTTTTATTTTATTTCTTTACAATTAAAACAATAAAATTATAACATATTAAAAAAATTTCAGAAAAATACTATTAGGATTATTATAAGAAGAGGAAAATTACTTAATTAAATTCATCACTTATGTTTCCAATGAAGAATTCTCCCTCAAATTTCAATGGAAAAAAAAAATTTCTTTTAATCCATCTTCTTTTTAATTCAGAGAATTTCCCCTATTTAGTAAAAAGGAATTTATTTTAATTAAATTGAAATTTCTTTTCAGTGGGGAGTTTGTAATTTTGTATTCCTTTCAATGGAAAGTCCTCTTCTGTTATTTCTTCATTATAAAAAGAAAATTTTCTCTCGTATTCTGAAATGGAGAAAGTAACCTCTCTTGAACATTTATTTTTAATTTTCATAAAAAAATAAATTTCCTTGCTGGCAATGTAAGCAAGCTTTTGGAAACTTTTGTGAACTTTGTTCAATGTTCATTGGGCCAAATGGCATCCATAGGTTTCTGCTAAATGGGCCATGGTTTGGGCCCATCGGGGGGTGGGGGTGGGGGTGGGGCTGGATTGGGATTGATTTGTTTCTCTGCCAGTATCTGCTTCCCAGAAGCATGTCGGGTGATACCGACAGTCTCACACTTGCGCGCCCATGTGTCAACTGGCACGGCGCCTCTCATGCTTGTTCAAAACACTTACGAAATCCCATTATTTTATATTTATAGCTCTTTTCTTATGAAAATTATATATAAAAAAGATAAAAATTACAAGTTTGAATTAAATTTTACTATTATCTGAAAAAATAATTAATTAAATCACGAACATACTATTTCAAATAAAATTCTTATTATTAGGTAATTTATTTCTTCATCGATTCTTTTGATTTTATAAAAAAAATAATTATATCAAATATTAGAATTTAATCATTTAAATATAGTTACGATACATGATTTGTAAATATATTTTTGTTACATTAAATTCACTTTTGTCCTTTAATACAATTTCTTCTACCAATAAAACTATACTCCTAGATAAGGGGTGTATAAGAATATTAAATGGGTGTGAGGAGCATTACTCAGAAATCAATCCCCATTGAGCCCAATGTTTAGGATGGCTCATTTGAGTTTGTGGATACCAGTTGGCCCAATAAATATTGAACAATGTTAAAGCCGCAAAGCAATGTAAGTCGTGTTCTTTCGCGATATCAAATCTCTCTCGGCTCCAACGGGCTGCTTGAAAATCACGAAACAAATTATGGTAGTGATCATCCTGCAAAGGTATTCTTATTTTTTTTTGAATAAACGATTAATATACATCGTAAATAATGAAATACAAAATCGAATAAATTCAAATTTTTGTGGCGTTTTTTAGGACAAGGTTATCTTTTGGTGAATCGCCGATAACTTGCCCAAAAATAAATAGAATTTCTTTCTCATATTATTAAAGTGAAACCCAAGTTTACTTTTCTAGCTTAATAATTACAAGGATTATGTCTCAAACATTGTCATGGGACTAAAATTTATATCAAGTTATAGCAATTTTGCCCATGATATGGCTCATTGCAATGTAATGACAATATCCAATGTGCAAATACGAAGACTTGCCCATCACACTGCACATTGGATTGCTCATTACATTTGCCTGCACATTGAATGACTCAATAAGAACACCAAATACTTGCTCATTATACTTGCAAGTCGGATTTTTCATTTCACGAAGAAATTCACATTGATTACACCTACGGGATATAATTGCTAAAAATTCATTTATACATGCATATCATGTTCAAAGTTACCACCTTGAAATTTAGAAATATAAGACGGATTGCGAAGCAGCTGAGCCTGCAGTGCTATCAACAAAATGGAACGGCTAACAGTCTGGAGCAACTAAATGGGCGTGAATCATTTCTTCCAGAGTAACTGATTCTCCCTGTGAATAAACTGATATGAACAAAGTGGTGTACTTTAGAGCATACAGGATTGAAATAGCCTATATTACAACATGAATCTGCAGTGGCGCAGTTGAAGGAGCTCACAGATTTGAAACAATGGCGTAAGTCGTGTTCTTTGCAACATCAAATCTCTCCGGTTCCAAGGGGCTGCCTGGAGGTATCACCTGTCGCCCATGCTTGATAGTCTTTTACAAGCTAAAACAACAATGGAAAAAAATATATATATCAGGACTCAACAATGAAAAACAAATATTCATTTTAAATTGTAACATTTCACTTTAATATCAAAGAGTGTACCCAATTGTTGCTGAGCAATAATTATTCCAGCAATTGGCATCAACATTCAGCAAAACTATGAAAACGGGGCATATTTTGCACAAGTTAAGGTACCGATACCTCCCTTTTTTAATGTTCCGTTTAAAAGATTGATTTTTTTCACTTTCACACACAATGAAGCACAACACAACCATTTGCTTCCATAAGACACCCAATCATACTACATGAAAGCACTTGTATAGCATATGTTCAATAGCTGCAGATTGGATCGGCAAGGACCATATTTAAATCCTGGTCAAAGCTTATGCTCTTGCTGTCTTGCATTGCGGTAGGACTTGTGACAGACATTAAAACAATCCACTTGTTAGCACTGACTAGATAATTTTTTTCAGCATCGCTTCCTAAGTCTCTCCAATTGCCCCTAGTTTCTGGTGACCATTCGTGAATGAAATTCTGACTTCTAAGATAAGGGGAGAAGAAGAGACAAACAGTTGTTTTTTCTTCTTGCTTCTTAGTCAGTTAGCTAGCATAAATGTCTCTCCACACTCTCAATAGACAAACAATTTTACAATCAATAAAAATAGCATAGTTTAAAGCTGGAAACAAGTCCTTTGTCTACCTGTGAGGAGTGGCAAAAGCTTCAATGCTTAAGGTGCTTAGTTTTATATTAAATCGACTTCATAAGGAATTAAATTTGTAAATTACCATACCAATGATAAACACAAAAAACTTATTTAACGGCCTATATTTTTTACTTCATTTTATCTGCTCTAATTCTGACAAATACTTGACCTGAAGCATTAAGTATAAACAACTAAGAGGACCTAGTGAATGGTCCATTCGCAAGCCAGCCATCGACTTTCATTATTTAGCTCTCAATTTCACAATTGAACTTGGTGCTATATCTGATTGGAATAAGATCATCCTCTTTCATTGAAGGTTATGGTCAGTCATCCATTAAATCATAATTTCTTTCACTATGTTATGATACCTGAAGCAGTCATTACAAACCGAAGTTGTTGTGAATACTTATTTGTCCAACAATCCATGTAAACTGACAGTCTTGCCAACAACCAAATACCAGTGAGTTGTTTTCTTTCTTTCTTTGTGTGTTTTCCCCCTAAAATCTTTTTGAACAACTCCAACTTTAAAAACACACAATTTTATATGATCTAAGTTGATTCTTTGCCATCATTTGTATTATAGCCATCAGTTTTTCTACACCCCAGCATCACATCCTCTATAGTCTACACTGTGATTTTCATCTATTTTGAGATTTAAAGAACAGAAAAATAATGTTAACACAACCAATTGACAACGTATAACAGAATAAACTAAAAATGCAGTGCTTGGATTAGCAACTAAACTGCACTCTACTTAATTCACTTCAATGAAACTATAACAGATGCTTCTACTGACCTGCGACATGAAGCGTGGAAGCATGAGCTTAAGTATCTGGTCTAGGACTTGTGTCCCACTTGATTCAATAGCTTCCACCGGAAAAGCTCTAAATGCAAAAGGGACCCCAATGCTAACCTAGAGTACCAATGGGAAACACAAAAAACAAATTGAGAAATAAATGGTCATTTGTTTATTTTTATGCTGCAATTGAAGTGATCAATATGCAAGCCCTACCTCGATGAATGCATCTGAAGTTAATTGTTGTACTTCTGAGTTGCTACTGTTGCTGTCACATGATATTCGGTTTATCATAGAAGCTGCATAGCACAAGAAATGCGAGCCAAATCACTCCTGAGAAGAGCATTGCTTGAACTTGAACTCAGAATTAAAATTCAATCCAACATGGAATTGTTCCAAAAGAGAAACTCTCCGATTCTTATTTGCATCGTTTACAAAGAATATTGATGATGGTACAAATCCTCTACCATCTTCCATAAAAAGATACAAAGACCAAGGTAGCAGGATCCAACGACTGAAAACTGCTCATTGGAGGAAATTTGAGAGGCATAAATAGATTAACATGTATTTAAAGGAACAGAATTTCATCATGTCAAAGGCAAAAAAAAAATTCATCAAACTTTCTTTGCCATGGATTTATGCAAGACAAAGCCAATTCCATTAGACTGTACTCCATCAATGAATTTCTTCTACTCTTCTTTGTTCCAATTAAAAATACTTATCAAACCAGACAACATATAGTCCACTAGTTTCAATCTGAGATTGAATAAGCAATTTGGTGGACTGCAAGTACACTATGAAAATCTGGGATCACCAAATTAAAAATATAAGTCCAATTTGCATAACAATTTCAATCTACTTAACATTATCAAGTTACTCTTGTGAAATTGACCAACTAACAAATAATTCAAATGCTTCACGTAAAATTTTTCTCATTAAACAATAGTCACTTGCTTAGTTCTGATAGCTTACATGACAACATATGTCATTTATCCTAACAAATACAATGAAAAGAAAAACAAATCCATTTAGTTCTTCTAAGATGTTAAAGCCCGTTATTTTGCTTACCATCAAACTTGTCATTCTGTGCAACCACAATCGGTGAGCCCTCAAGCTGACACCAATCAACAGATACATGTCACAACATAATCATACAAGCATATCCCAATAACTCCACAAAACATCCTACAGTTAGCATATTAAGCCAATTTAACTTTTATTTCATAAAAGGTTTACGGATAGTTCAGCACACAAAAACAGTTGGAGTAAGTAAAATTATATTTGCTTCAGTTTCAGGTCATCTTAACCAGTTACACGACGACACCCAACATTTTGAATCTCAAATATTTCTTCTCATTTCAAATTTTTTCAGCAAGCAAAGATAAATGGAATAAACTAAAGAAGATGATTGAAAACAAGTTCATTCAAGACAAACAAACCTTACAGGACAAGAGCTTAATGCAACAACCATTGGGCTGCTCTTCAACTCTAACAAGCAAAACAGGACAGATCTCGAATGCAAAGAACTTGAATCTATATACATAACACCTGAATGTGTTGTCATCCACCCTCTCTATCCTCTCTGCATCCAACACCGAGTACTGACTCGCTGGCAAGCTCATATATTCAACTGCAACACATTACATGTACATATTCACAAATTCAAATTTTCAAGCATAAATATTAAAGAGTGTAATCGGAAGTGCTTTTGACACCACCAAAGTAATTTCTCCAAAGCTGCATATTGTGTGTAATTTGTAGAGTTTAGCTGAATTAGATAAAGAATAATAATATACGTTGAAACTCTCTATATGAAATATTGACAATTGAGTTTGTGATTGCCGTATGTGGGATCTTTTTGTAGATACTTTTCTGCAGAACACTCAAACCGTTACTCTATTACTAAAGGTGCATTATCCGCAAAAAATGCCTTGCATTAAGGCACTTGAAAATGTTTTTAGAAAAAGTACCTAACAAGTGCTTTTAGAAACCACTTCAAATGCTTTTGTTTGTAGAAAAAGCATTTAGCAAAAGCACTAAAGCAGTTGCACTTGCAGACATTTCAGTTAAACACTACAAAACCCATACGCAAAATGCAATTTGGACTCACTTTTTGACCAAGAAAGCGATTTCGCAATGCGAAAACAATTAAAACGCACCATATAACACGCTTCCAGCTGCTAAAGAAATGACCTTCTTCACTTACAAAATACTTAATACTCAGAATCACTTTTATTTCTAAACACACGCTTGTTTTATATTTAAATGAAATTGAAAAAAAGAAAAAAGAAAAAAAAGGTTCCTAACATTACTTAGAGGCCGCTGGAGCTGGCGAACCCGAACGGACTCTTTGCGGCTGGCCACGAAACGCGCTTTTGCGGGAGAGGTTGCTGCCGAAACTCGAAACCGGGACTTTTGAGCCAAGTGAAAAAAACCCGTTTTCAGAGTAAGAGAGCTTGTGTTCGTGGGGTTTCTAATTTTATTATATGGAAATGTAATACAGGTTGATGAAGAACAGTTCAGCGCCATTTTCATTTTGCTGTTATTTTTTTTAAGATTTAATAATTCTCTTATCTCATTTCGAGTTTCAACTTTCGACCAAAGACTTTGGAAGCCGGACTCGGCAGAGCAGGGAGAGATAAGAGCACGTGTTATGCACGTGATCGAATTCACGTGAGAGACACGTGGTTTCCTTTTTTATTTATTTATCTCATAATGAAGATTTTGAATTTTTTTAAGGGTTTTTTAAATATAATTTGTTTTTTCATATTACAAATTCAATTAAAATAAAATGCAAATGAATTAATGGAACAATCGGACATACAAGGGTATACCACAAAGACGATCAGCAGAGCACTTCAGAGTTTAGAACACAAAAATACGTGGAAACTATCGGAAGAATTTTAAAGTGAGTTCGATTTGAGATTATTTATTTAGAAATTTTAAGACAAGATTTTAAACTTCACTCTTTTTAACTGACTTTGATTTGAATATTATTTTACTATCATTTTTTTTACTAAGGCAAGATTTTAGATGATTTAATAAATGTCTGGTCTAAAATCTAAAAATAAATAACTAGGATGACATTATATTAAATGGCCGTTTGAATTATTAAGCTACTAAGTGCTAATGTTTATGTTTTAGTATTTTAATTTTTTTACTTTAGTATTTTTTCAATTTAGCTGTTAATTTTAATTTTTAAAATATTTTAAAAAATAAATAATTAATTATCAAATGGGTTTAATGAGAGATATATGTACTAGTATTTTATACTCGTAGTCAACCCGCGCAATCAACGACTATAAAAAATTATATTCTTACCCGATCTTTTTTTATAAAATAAAAATAAAATAAAATCTAATACTTGATCTTAACATAACATGCCTTCAAATTTTTTGTAATCCCTACCATTAGTGGGCTTACCTTAATAATTAGTAGATTTATTGATAGGGAGATTGTCATTTTGGCTCCTACAGTAATCAATATATATCATTTCTCCTCCTACTATTTTTATAATTGTAAAAAATCCTCTTGATAGTATAAGTTTATAATATTACCCTTATTTTTAACTAATCTTTTATTTATATTTATTATAAATTAAATAAATCACATGAATAAAAATTAAATAAAAAATTAAGCATTAAAAACAAGAAATATATATTTTGATATGAGCAAAAATAATAATAATAAATTTTTTTCTTATACTTATTTATTTTGTGAAAATTTTCTAATAATAAATATATAAGAAAATTATTATAAAATGATAAAAAAATTATTATAAGAAAATTTGAATAACAACTAAAAATTTATTATAAGATAAATATTAAAATATTTTGCCTATATTTTTTACATTTAATTTTAAAATATTACAAAATGTTTATTATAAGAAAATATTCACAAAATAAATAATTAAAAGAAAAATTATTATTAATTTTTTACTCACATCAAAACATATATTTCTTATTTTTAATACTTAATTTTTTTATTTAGTTTCTATTCATGCGATTTATTTAATTTATAATAAATGTAAATTAAAGAGTAGTTGAAAATAATGATATTATTGTAAACTTATGCTGTCAGGGGGGTTTTTGGTCATTATAAAAATAATAGGGAGAGAAATAATATATGTTGATTACTGTAGGGAGAAAGTAGCAATCTCCCTTTTTTTTATTTAATTTCTATTCATGTGATTTATTTAATTTATAATAAATATAAATAAAAGAGTAGTTGAAAATAAGGGTACTATTGTAAACTTATGTTGTCAATGAGATTTTTGACCATTATAAAAATAATAGAGAGATAAGTAGTATATATTGATTAATATGGGAGAAAAGTGACAATCTACATGGAAACCACAACTTTAGTAGCATGTTGATATTGTTGTAAATGTGTAATTATTTCCTTTATGACTATCAACTATTCTGTGATATAATTTCTACCGATATAATTATGGTTAATTATTTTTACCTTATCATTTGTTTTTTATCACTAAAATAGTGCGTAATCACGAATGCTGTCATCAAAATCAAATTATCACTAGGGTTAGATTCTCATAATAACATCATCAGCATCGTCATCATTTTCACTGGCCCCTATTCTCTTCAATAAACTTTTAAATCACTCAATATATACATATAGAGTCTCATCATTGCTAATAGTAAATCATAACCTTCAATGAGACATCAATAGTTCATTACTATCACTTACTTAACTTCAAGATTATTTGTTGTGAAAATTGTTAATTTGTAAATGAAGAATCCATATATTAATTTTTAAAAAGTAATTTCATCCTCTCAAATTTTTTAAAAAATAAAAGACCAATTTAAACGTACAAAACTATGATATTATTCAATTTTAATTTAATTTAAAGTACAAAAATTCGTTTGTTTCATGATATATTATAAAAAAATTAAAAGCATACTAAAAATATTCTAAACCAAGGTTCGAACGTCTAAGAGGTATTATATCCCACAACTTTAGCATCATGGATTAAAAGAAAATAAAAAAATCTAATAATTAAAAGTGTCAAGTTGTGAGGTATGATTGTTAAGTTGTCGTCCTAAAATTAATGGTTTTAATTTATAAAAGAATAAAAATTTACTATTGAATTGAATTTTTAAGTAAATGTTGAATTAATGATGGTAAATAAAATAAATAATGATCATCCAAAAAATAAGCTTGGATCCTAATACTTTATAAAAAAATTATTTAAATTCTCTAAAAAAAATTTTTAGTATCCATTAATATATTTTTTTACCTTAAATAAAAAAAAATTGTGCGCATGCGGTGGACTGGAGAGAAATGAGCTACGGTCTACGGGAAATAGTCCATGATATAAATATGTGATCACAAATAAATTTATTTATATTTAAAAAAAAAAAATCTGTGTACAGCTTATATTACGTGTATAAGAAAAGAAGAAATATTAGAAAATAAAAAATAAAAATTCAGAAAAGATGCGATTTTCACGCCTAAATCAAACAACAAACAATGAAAGAGAAGCCAAAAAACGTAAACATGGATGGATAGCAGCAGCAGCGCAGCACAACACAACGCAACACAAAATCTGTGCAATCCCTAGCTTCATTTTCTCCAAACAAAAAAAGAAATATATAAATATTAAAATAAATATAATCAAATTTGTTCTTCTATCACAATCAAATTTCATAGCTTTCGATTAAATATTAATTTACAAGTAAAAATTCTCTCTCTCTCTTTCTCTGTCTGTTGCTTCTATTTTTTGTGTGTTTGCTTTATTAAAGTAATTAATTTATATTTGTTTTTGATAATGTGAGTGTGTGCGTAAGTTTATCTTCTGTGGTTTCTTTAGTTTGAAGGAGAAGAGGAGCAGCAAAATGGAGACGAATGAGTCGTCTTACGTCCCGTCGCCGGATGTGCATGGAAAGCGATCTACGGCGCCGGTTAAGTCGCTGTCTTCAGGTCTCTGATCCGATCTTTTCTGTTTCTCTCTCTTTCTCTTTCGCGCGCGCTTTTTTTATTTAATTTAATTTAAATCTTTTTTTTTTCTTTCGGTCGAGTTTTGTGAATCGTTTTGGTTTTGAATTATGTATTTGTTGTTTCAATTGGAATCCTAACTCTTGGCATTTTTTGAAGGGGAGGCTATGTTTGGATGCTGAGATTAACAGTTTCTATTATTGTTCTGTTGAAATGCATCTGAGTGTATGTTTTGTTTGTGAGTGAAATGTGACAACGTAATGGCTATTGTTATTATTTGTGCTGTTGGATAAAAAGAATTGGTTCTTATTTTGATATTTTCGTTCGTGAGTGCTTTTTGCAGCATTTTAGATGTGGCTGTTCCAGATGATATAGGATTGCCATCACCTGCTGTTGTCTATTTTTACAAAATTCTTTAGGTTTCCCGACATTCCAATTCCAACATTTTATTTTTTTGAGAAATGAATAAATATGAAAACAAAATTCCTTTGCGTACATTGTGCCCAATGCTTGACCAGACACCTCCCTTTCCCCATCCTGTTGTTTTATTTTTATATTTTATTTTTTGTTGTTTGGCCCCATGCTGTTGGTATTTGATATAAGGAAACCATAGAGATTATAATTCATTTTAGTTGTATAGAGAAGGAGAGAGATTCAAGGAATAATAGAGGAAGATGTAGCCAGGTTAATGTTGGACTTGTAAGGAATGTCTTGATGCCTGCCCAACCTTGCCTCCTTCTGCCTATGTGCCAATTGCCCAAGGTTCGGTGTCAGTCCTAGTAATTGGCTTGGTTCAGATGTATTACTATAAAATGAGTTATGTCATGCAGTTAAATGGCCTTTGTGGTTGAGTGATAACTTGGGCTTTCTGAGATGTAAGAGTTTTGTTTAACATATTTATATATACGTGTGTGTCTTGCTTCATCTGCGAAATTTACTTTTCTCAAGTTGATTTTCCATTCCGTCACCTATTTTCAGTTCTTTTTCTGGTCTGGATGTGCTTAGGCTTGAATTGATGTAGCTATCTCTGCAACAGTTTCAATTATGGTGAATAGAGAGAAGTATCCTCTGTTCTAGCATTTGGGAACTGCTGGCTTTTTAGATTCTAGTTAGGACCTGTGAGAAGTGAAGAACTTATTGACTGAGCTTTGGTTCATTTGGTTGCAGAGTTTTGATTTTAGGGGATAAACTGTAGAATTGTTTTTTATTATTATACAGAATTTCCATTTAACAGAAAATATACCTTTTTTTTTTAAGCATAGCATGACTAGAAGTTATGTCCCGTCATCACCTATGTGAGTCTCTACCCTAGAGGTTTTTCTAGTTGGGCTGAATGGCACCCAGAAAAAAATATTCCTAGCACATTAAACTAGCATTTTAATTGGCTCTATACAATGTCTTATGTGTAGTTAAGTGCTGTGCAGTTGATTATAATTTATGAACATGCATATGATGCTAGGTTTCCTTGAAGATTAAGTTCTGTGCTGTTCCACTTCATTCTAAATGGACAATAAAGTCTTGCGCTGCCTCCCTGAATTACAGTTTATTTTTCTTATTCTATAAAGCTATCAAATTGTTTACAGTTCACAAATATTTAGTTTATATCATAGATGATTACACTTCCTAAGATCTTTGAGGTGTTCTTGTTAATGCATTATAGTTGCATTTGAAGTGACATGTAGATGCCTTTAAATCAGCCTCATCTGTACTGTCTGTTATTGTTCTGTAGTTTTTTCCCCTCACTTTTGTTTGGTTTTTAGTCTGCATTTGATCTATGGAAAGACTGTTCATATTAACCTTACTACTTTTGCTAAGTGCTCTTATCTTACTTGATTCTGCCAGATCCTACTGAGAAGCCCACATACATTAGGTTTCTTGTCTCGAATCCCTTAGCTGGTGCTGTCATTGGAAAGGGTGGCTCCACAATTAATGATTTTCAGTCACAGTCGGGAGCAAGAATCCAGTTGTCTCGCAGTCATGAATTTTTTCCAGGAACAACTGATAGGATCATTATGATTTCTGGAACAATTGATGAAATTCTCAGGGCCGTGGATCTCGTTATTGATAAGTTGCTGACTGAGGTATTCTTTATGATGCTGGAATTGCACTTAATAAGGCTATTCCTTTCTATTAGTAATAATAGTTTCTATTTTTGGTCAGCTTCATGCTGAAGATCAGGCTGATGATGTTGGGACAAAGACAAAGCTGAGACTAATTGTTCCTAATAGCTCCTGTGGAAGCATAATTGGGAAGGCAGGGGCCACTATAAAGTATGAAGACTGCTTCTTGTTTTTCTGCTTTAAATTGTTCAGTTGCCATGCCTTTGAAACTTAACTGACGAAAGCATTTTTGTGTTCTGTTATACGTTGAAACTTTTGGATGAGCTTGAAAAATAACTGGGTTATGAGTACAATTTTATTCATAATTTTCATACAAATGTGGTGTTTGTTTACGGGAAATTATTTTTTGAAGTATTATGGAATCAACAAATAGTATTTGAACCTGGAAGATCTGAGAAATGCTTTTGTAATGAACAAGTCTCATCCCACATGCAGCTCTATATAGTTTTTTTGGTCCATTTAGGGTGTTCTATAAAATTCTTGAGAGATGTATATTGGCTGACAATTGTTTGCTATTAACTTTAAACTCTATTTTTTCCAAGCTAGTACCTTAATGTAAAATCTTAAACATCTTGGGGTTTGTGGGAATAGTATTGATTGCTTCTTCTTAAGTGTGAAATTGAATCGGCCTTTTGCTGTAATGCTTACTCATTGCTTCTAATTGAACCCTTTTTTGTTTATGGTTAGAGTTATGGGTCCTTTACAGTATTTAGTTACTTGTTAATGGATTATTTATTAATAAAATTATATAACCCTACAGAATGATTGGTTATATTGACCTTAATGCCTAGTAAAATTTTCTTCATATTTGGATTTCATGCTTTCATATATTTGTTTTGTCTTATGTGAATACCTTCTACCATTTGACACAAACAGACCCCTTATGGTAACTGTTCCAATGGAACCAAGAAGATTTTGCATAAAAAAAACCTCCTGTATTCTTACAGATGTTTAATTCTTTCATAATGGCTTAAGCTGCTAGCTCCATAGCCACCACGGTGCATTTCCCCCTTGGACGAGAAATTTTAATAGTTAGATTAATATATAAAACAAGATTACAAGTGTATGTTGTTGGTTGCTTTAGAGGAAGCACCTTTTGTACTTGTTTCTTTAAACACTCCCATCCCTTTCCCCCTCTTCCTGTTCTGAGTTTAAAAAAAAATGGGGGGGGGGTGAGGAAGAAGAAGATAACAATAAATCAAGCTTTTTAGATCTATAGTTGTGTGGCCCAAACCATAGTCCTGGCTGAGGTAAAAATTAGGGTTACTTTAAGGATCATTGCATTTAGTTTTCTACTTGTATTGGATTTCAAGTTTGACCATTTTTGCATTTCGTGGTTCCTTAACAGTTGCTCCTGAGAATATGGTAAAAAGCAAATGGTCATTTATATATTCCTATATCTGCTACCAAAGCCCTTAAAATGAAAAATAAGTCAACACTGACATCATTTTGACCTTGTGCAGGTCATTTATGGATGACTCCCAAGCTGTTATTAAAATATCTCGTCTGGATCATAGTTATTATGGGTTGAATGATAGGCTAGTGACCCTGACAGGAACTCTTGATGAGCAGATGAGGGCTCTTGAATTGATTCTGTTAAAGCTATCGGAAGATACTCTTTACTCACAGACTATGACAGTTCCCTATACATATGCTGGTATGTCTTTTATGATTAGTGTATTCAATCCCGCTGTTGTCACACCATCCTTGTAGTTTCTTGTATGCCACTTTCAAGTTTTAAATGCTTTGCTTTGCTTTAAACTTCTTTTTGACACCTTTATTTAACCTTTTATATCTGGTGATTGTGTTTTGGCTCTGGTATGAAATGTGAAAGTCAGATTTCCTCAATCTGGAGTTTCTAGTTATTATTTTGAGTAAAAGAAGTGGCTCAAAAGCACTCTCTCTTGCAAGTTTAAAATTTCCTGATGTATTTATTTTGGGGTGTACCATGAGCTAGAGCTGGAATTTGACACCTATCCATTCTTCTGTTTCTCAGTCCGCCCTTCTTTTTCTAAATCCTGCTTCCTAGTGTTTCTATATTGCTGCTGGCACAATGTTCAAGAGCAAACAAGTACAGCAGCTATGTTGTTGGAAAAATGACTGGAATTGGATTAGTGGAACCTGACCCTGGAAAAAAAGCATTCAGGAAGATTACCATATATCTAATTCTGAATCAGTATATGAGAGAAAAGAGTTGATTCATTTGTGATATTTGGGGATTTTTTTTTTTGAAAAACATTTTAAAAGAATTTGGTCGTTAGTCAGTTGTATGGTTTGTACTAATTTTAATGTTCATTTGTCTGTTGTAACTTCTAAAAATTGCATGTTGTGATCAATGTACATGGTTCCTAGTGAGTACTGAAATTATGCTATGTCTGTAGCTTTTTTTTTTTTTTTTAATTTCCAAAAGTATTTTGGTTAGTAATTAGTTCTATGGCTTTGTTCCCTAATTGTTAATGATTCTTCCTCTTTTGTTCTCTATAGTCTATTAGTTGATTAATGTAGTATGATCCTCGTCGTTGCTGGAACTACGT
Source organism: Citrus glauca (assembly GCA_029633175.1). NCBI lineage: Eukaryota > Viridiplantae > Streptophyta > Magnoliopsida > Sapindales > Rutaceae > Citrus > Citrus glauca. The sequence goes on along the minus strand of JAQOOD010000004.1, from coordinate 6,153,426 downwards.
TGTCTCAATTATTATGTTGGAATTTTAATTTGTTTTTAACTTGAATTTTAGGTGTTTTCTTCTCTGGTTTTCACGGCATGCCATATGGGGCTGTGCCGCCTCCTGTTCCAGCAGTGCCACACAATACAGCAGCACACTATGGACCCAATATGGGTGGAAGAAAGTTTCAGAATAACAAGGTTCTCCTTCCATGGCACTTGAATCCTGTTGGAATGTGATTAATTATTTTAATTGCTCAGCCAAGCTATTATCTGTCATTTTAGTTTGTCAATATATGAAGAGATAAGACTTAATGAATGCTGATTTGCCGAGAATGTCTACTTGCCCAGATTGAGGCTTAATGAATGTGTGCAATTCAGAAGTTCAAACATGCTTGGTTGGGCTCATTGGAATTAGGCCAGGCCCCACCTCTTTGAGACACTGTGTCTTATGCTACTTGTTTCTGGAATAACTTCACTTTTACACTGGGTTGAAATTAGCATGATTAATTTATCAGCTGCCTGATCTTCTTCCAGGTTATGATGAAATTGTGTAATAGAAACTCCCCCCCCCCCCTCTTCAAGAACTTGACCTTTTACCTGGATGATACTAAGTTGACTAGGTAGTTTAACCAATTATTATTTTGTATAGCATCTTCATGCTGATATCTGCACTGCTGAAAACTTTAAAAGTTCAAGTTTTTTCCAGAAACAGATTATAGAATCATGTTAGTCACAATGCTTAAAGGGAAATTCCTTGTTTCTAAGGTCCTGGAAACATAGTTGCTTGACAATTTGTTCAAGCATATGAATTTACATCTTCTCTTTGTGGACTCCTCTCCATGTGAACATGTAGAGTGGGATCCTGGTTATACTTATTAGATCGAATATTTGCTGCCTTAATGGAAAAAGTGGTTTATTCTCTGGCAAATTCTTGTATCACATGAATGCATTGAACCTGTTCAAATAAGAAATCTCTGTTTTAATATTTCATGTTAATGTGCTTTTCTGATAACTGATTCTCGGAGTAAAAAATGCTTTTGAGTATGTTGATTTTGAATGACCAACAGCTTTCTTTTGATTTTTAGGATGATCGTACGAACTCACTGACAATTGGTGTGGCGGATGAGCATATTGGGTTTGTTGTTGGTCGTGGTGGAAGGAACATAATGGAAATTAGTCAGGTTAGTGAATGGCGATTTATTTTAGTTAGTTTATAGAAGATTACGTATGCACTGAAGTGGAGCAACTCATATATTGCAGATCAGTGGGGCTAGGATAAAGGTATCAGATAGGGGTGATTTCTTCTCTGGAACATCTGAGAGGTACAAAAGTGAACAAAGAGTCCATCAATCTGTTGTTTTGGAAAATTATAGTTCAAAGCTTTTCTAATCTTTTGCTTTCTGGTACATGGCTTGCAGGAAAGTCACAATCTCTGGGCCCCAGCGATCAATCCGTACAGCTGAGTCCATGATAATGCAGAAGGTAGCATATGCTTCCGACCGGTTGATGGATTAGTTCTCAAGTATTGCAACTAATTGTCATTGACAATCTTTTGGTGGACCTGCTTATGATTTGATGATCTAAAATACATGTATGTGTGTGTCCTCGCAAAATCAGTTGGTGAGAAATCTGATAACAATAATGGGAGTAGAAGGAAGAACGGTATTTACTTTTGTTGAGGCAGAGCATCACACAGGGATTCTTAATATACAGCTTTACATGGAGCTCCATATAAAGAAGTTCGTCGGAATAGGCCATCATTGCTTTGCTGAATACTAGAGTTAGCTTCATTCGTTTCTCATTCAGTTGTAGCCTTCTCTAAATTAACCAGCATTAAATTTATGTTTTTTGTTAGGAAACTAAGCTTTAGATTAAGTTATGAGGTTTTTGTTCTGAAACAATGTTTCTCCTAACGGATGATTGTTGCTTAAACACACTGTCATTTGCTTCCTTATTGAATGTTATATGCTGTCGTCATTTCTTCCTAGTGTTGCCATTTAATATGATAACAGGCCGATTGTCTCGAAAGGTCTTGTATTAGTCACTGGTCATCTTACATGAACTCTTTTCACTCTAGTCAATTTTTTTGACACTGTTAGAAAGGAAGTTGCCTGTTGCGGCCTCTTGGTTGTTGCTTTTAATTTTAGCAGTTCCTTATTTAAGTTGTTGAAACGCTCTTGGAAGAAAGCCTAATGTACAGCAATGTTTTTGTTCAACAAACCGTTTCACTTGAATACAAGGATGTAGACAAAACGTTCATGGTTTCGAAACTTCCATAGATATGGGTGTGAAATGTATACAAGGGCTGGTTGAATAATGCTATAACTAGCACACGGGTAAATTTTTTTTTTTTGCATTGATGTGTCAATAAACCTTGGTAATAACAAAGCATGTGTATAGCAGTATCGTAGAGACACATGGAGGAAGAAATGCAACTTTCCCCACCATGCATGCACAAACCGCATGCAAGGAGTGAATCCGCTACAATTTTATTTGAGAATTACAAATGCCAAAAGTGAAATGCATGCATGAAGTGAATCCGCTACAATTTTATTTGAGAATTACTAATGCCAAAAGTGAAAAGTGGGATTGAAGAGTGCATTACTAATTGCTACGTAATGAAACAGGAACCTTCATGTGTTCATGTTTATGGGGATTCATCACCTCCTCCACCACCGTATCCGGAGCCCTGGCCCGACCCATATCCAGACCCGCCACCATGGCCTCCTCCTCCGCCTCTTCCTCCTCCTCCTCCTCCACCGCCTCCTCCTCCTCTACCTCCACCACTTCCATATCCACTTCCGTATCCAGACCCGCTTCCATATCCAGACCCACCTCCAATTCCGGAGCCTCCACCACCGCCACCTCCTCTACCGCCTCCGCCTCCACCACCTCCACCGTTTCCTCCACCACTTCCATACCCAGACCCATATCCACTACCAGACCCATACCCACTCCCCGACCCAAAACTTCCTCCTCCACCACCTCCTCTGCCTCCACCTCCTCCTCCGCCACCTCCTCCATGTAAAGCCTTTGATTGTCTAGCGGCAAAGGAGAAGTCCACAAGGACCATAATCAAGAGCGCTACACCAACAATCACCCTAAACCTTGCCATATTTTCCGAACTCTCAAAAACTCAAACGTAGGGTTTTACAAGAAGTACAACAATGTACAAAGCTCACGCAGTGTTTACTTAAACACACACTCAGTACATACAAAACTACTTAATCTCTGTAGTTTCTTGTTGATAAGTGAATTATATGGCAAGGTAGGGTCCCTATATATAGGACTGAAAAGGGTTACCTTTATCCAACGTTTGCCGAAATTCTAGCTTCTTTGAAAGAGCATTTAAGTAATTTTAAAGATTATAAGTAGAGAACGTACGTGTCTCTGTGGGTTAGAGTTAGTGGTGTTGGTGGTGACGGTGATATTGTGGGTGTGTACTCTATTATCTTGTTTCCTTGTCTTCGCCTCACCGCCACATCTCTCTCTCTCTCTCTCTCTCTCTCTCTCTACTTTTGACTTTAAAGGGGTCCTATACTAAAACATACGATTTACATAGCATTTTTGAATTGAAGGGGACCATTGTAATGCATGTGCATGCTTAATGCTTAATGCTTCTGCACCAGTTTGTTAATATGTTCACATTTGAAGTACACCGCTTCAGTGCATGCATGCCAATGCTAGTTTCTCATGTGGTGATGGTATGCAACATTTGTCTTCTTAAGAATGTAGGAATTGCCTCCATTTTGTAAATTATTTTAGTTTATTTGTGGAAATTGACCCCAAAAAATCCTAAGGCCTAAACACTTCCACTAACACGCCTATCAAAATTCCTTATCAAAATCATCTTGATGAATTTTAGTGGGATATTGTCATATTGATATCCTTATTTCTTCAAATGCAAGGTTGACAACTGGCATGCACGACAAATATATCATCACTAATTTCAATTCTTATTTTGCATTTGCCATTTTTCATATTTGCATAGCATGCTTTCAATCATGGCGTCTTGCATTCAAGAACATGATAGGTGTTGAAAAAATAGCATGTCTATATGCTATTTTAAGGGTACATTTTGAGTGGGTCGCACTCAGCAAAAGTGAGAAATCTTGTGAGGTTCGGATTCTATTCTGTTAAGACTTCAAAAGTGTAATTTTATTTTCTCAAAATGGTGTTTGGGTGAATGAGAAATTGTCTCCCAAAGTTCACCTTTGAAGTTGGAAATTTGAAAGGAAATGAAGCTTATCCCACATGGGAAAAATAAGGCAAGGGATTAGTGTTTATATATAAACACTTAACCATGAATGAGTAAGAATTATAAGAATAGAGGCTCTCTCCACATACGCGTGTGCAGGGGTGCACATTCAAGACCGATTTAGGTTAAACTCATATACGCGTACGCGAATGTCAATCCAATTGGCTGTTATAACTATTTAATGGCTGTTACATCCTCACATGAGTATAAAAGGGCACCTCCTCTTTTGTTTTTGCACACACAAAGCACTTGCAATTTCTCTTTTCTCCTTCTTTCGTTTGTTTTTCTGATCGAGTTTGCCACTGTTGTGGTTCGCTAAAATTATCTGTCTGTGGTTGACCGAAAATTCGTGCCCGTTGTATCCTGAGAAACAGTTACCAGCAGACCTAAAACACTTCAATAGGTGGTAAATTTGTTTTAAGGCAATTGTCCTGTACAGGCCTCAGGTTTCATTTTCTGTTTCAATTTTTCTGTTCCTTGCTGCTTTTCCAGTTGTGATTTCCAGTTGCTGTTTACATTGCTGTAGTTAATTTACCTATTGGTTTTATTTGATTAACTCACTGTGTTTGTTTTTTTTCTTACAATAGGTCTATTTCTTCTTTTCTTTTTTTTCATCATTTGCTGGAGAAATTGGATTATTCGAGAATAAATTACATATATCATGGCAATCATACAACAAGTAAATAATTTTATGACATGTGTGAATTTATTTTTAGAAAATACCATGCATGTAATGGTTATATTAAATTCAATGAAACATCTCGTATATGCATTAGTTGATTCTATCACATTTGATATATTATAGATTTCCTCCGGTTAATAACTTTGTCGTGAATTGAACCACCCAGCTCTCTATGCGCACTTTCATTTCTAATAATTATGCACAATTTCGTTCACTAATCAAATACATTTTTTTAATAAACATCCTTGATCATGCATATCAAGTGATCAAAAATTGCTTACTAGTGGTTTCGTACGTTATCATCTGATTATTAATGATGATCAGCACGTAATATAAAGTAAATATAGCCTACAAAGAACGAATATCCGTCCTTGTTTTGAAGCCATAGCTACATTTGATACTAGTCACGTTTTAGCTGTATAAAATTGATGGTGAAGAAAATCTTTTACATCAAATTTTTATTAACTAACTAATATGTTTTAGTAAATTCATAATTAATGAATAAAACAAATTAAGTAAATTATTAATTATTAAACAACTAAAAGTTTTTTTTTTGTGGGGGGGTGTGGGGACGTCCCATTGAACGGCGGCGTTTGGCTGTACACAGCCACCTGATCAATTTTGCATAGGAACGTAAGCAGCTCTACACATTGGTGGTGGCAAAGCTCCTAACCGTTTATCATTGCAGAAAGAAATGATTTGTAATTTTAATTCGAATTATTTTTGTCAATTTTTATTAATATTCAGTAGTAAAGCTATGGAAAATAAAAACAAAGGCCAGGTTTCATTAGAATTTCAAAAATGTTCAAAGACGTGTGATATATATATATATATTTCAATCGGAGAGTTCGGACTTTAATTATAAAGATCAGGACACTGTTTATAATATTGTAAATAAATAATTAGACTTTTACTACAATATTGTAAATCATAAGACAAGTAGTTTACCACATTAATAAAAGATTATTATAACATTTTAACTGGCTGACAGTGGAAATATATACAGTTTATAATATTGTAATAACCTCAGATATTTAGTATTTAGCTGTGTTGTGTTGTGGTATCGGACATTTCATTATGTTCCTATTTTGTTTTTCGAGTGATGATTCGTGAATTTGATCGTAACTGATTCTTTGTTTTTTCATCTTTAAGCTTTAATGAGATGTTATTAAGGTCAAGTAGATCATTTCCTGAGCTTTTCTCATTCTTCAAAATCAGTTGCCGGCGTTCTTTCTTTTCGAGAGGAACTGTATGAGCTAGCCTTCCTTGATGATACCAAGGTACTTTAATTTTCCAAATCTTTGTTTCATTTTCTCGGTCATAATCTCATTGCATCTAGTGTTGCTGAAAATGTCGAGCAACAGAATTTCTGTAATTTCAAGGACATACATAAATGACATTTGCTAAGTTACATGTAATATGTAACTTACAATAACCCAAAAGTCGTCACTTAATATAAGAGAATGACAACCTGTGAAATTACTAGAAATTTATGAACAACTACATTTGAGTTTTGTTGTAGGATATATTATATGTAATTTAGTAAGAGTGTAAGATCCTACATAAATATTATAAAACATACTAAAGAAACTGACGGCTGACAAAAGGTTAACAGAAATAGTAACGCTAAAGAACAAACTCAGGTTAGAACTGTAGCTTAGATACCCAATTTGTGCAGCCTCCATATCAATCAGCCTATGCCTACTAAAGATGTCGGAAGGGTAAACCCATTTAAAATTGTGAAAAAAATGGAAAGAAGATAGGTGTAATTTCGTTACGTTTTGCTACTGGGGATTCCTATCACAAACTGCGAAGATGTTCGTTCGCCTTTTTAATCGAAAAGGGGATGTTATTATAGAACAAAATTGCCTGAGTCACTAGCGATACGAATATTGACGGCAAATATGAATAGGGCATGTAAAAAGTTGCTAATTACCACGTGTATTAAACAAATCGCCAAGTAATTAAATTTTTATTTGTATAATATTTTAGCAATAACATTTGATTATAACAATGACAAATATATATATATATATATATTCAAAAAGAGAATAAAATTAAATAACAATGACACTGACATATATAGTAGATTGAGTAAGCATGCAGAAAGAAGTGCAACGTTCCCTCCGTGCATGCATGCATGCATGCATAAGCAATATGCACGAGATGAATCCGCTACAATTTTATTTGAGAATGTTACGAATGCCAGTAGGCAGTAGGTGGGATTGAAGAATTATGCAATTGCTATCTAGTGAAACAGAAATCTTCATGTTCATCCCGTTCATGGCCATTCATCATCTCCCTCTCCACCACCGTATCCGGATCCGTAGCCCGATCCGTATCCGGATCCGCTACCATAGCCTGAACCGTTTCCTCCACCGCCACCGCCTCCACCTCCTCCTCCTCCTCCTCCGCCACCGCCTCCTCCTCTACCTCCACCACTTCCGTACCCACTTCCATACCCGGATCCGCTTCCGTACCCGGACCCGCCACCTATTCCGGAGCCTCCACCACCACCACCTCCTCTACCGCCTCCGCCACCTCCACCATTTCCTCCTCCACTTCCATACCCAGACCCGTACCCGCTACCCGATCCATCTTCAGATTGTCTTCTTCGCTTGTCTTCATCTTCAGATCGTTGCAATAAAGAATAAAGTAAAAATTTCTCCACTTTTGACTTGAAGTTTAATTAATCATATAATTTATATATTATATGTTATAGTTAATTGTAAAGCTTTGGAAAGGGGACCAGTGCGATGCATGCATAATAATTAGCTTAGCTAGTTAGCTTCCCCACTTTGTCATCTCTGTTCATACTTGAACTCTACTTTGAGTGCATGCCAATATCATTCTTGTGGTGATCATATGTTACATTTGTCTTCTTAAGAATAAGAAGCATCTCTTTTCTCCCATCCTTTTCACAGTTTGCTATTACGTCAAATAGGATTCATGTTTAGTGATCATTACATTGTCAATTATTAGAAAAATGAATTAATTAATTAAATGTAAATGGATATGAATGTGTGTGTGTGAGAGGGAGATCGAGTTCAAGTTAAATACAAACACACACTAGAGGAATTGAATAATGTTTAATCTGCAAGCGTTATCATCATCTTTCTTATAGCACGATCACAAGTTAGTAGCATGTTTAAGTGAGGTTGTAAATTATTTTAGTTAATTTGTTTGTGGAAACCCTAAAAATCCCAGGGCCACGAAGACTTCCACTAGCTAAAACACCTACCAAATTTTCTCTGTCAAAATCCTGAAGAATTTTAGTGGGATATTGATACCTTTACTTCAAATGTAAGCTTAGGTTGACAACTGGCATGCCTATGTCTAGCTACTTTCTGTCTCTAACTTTGCCTTTGACATTTTGCATATATTGCATAGCATGCTTTCAATCATGGCGCGGTATCGTCATTATCGACATATTCTTGTTCAAGAACATGATAGGCTTCTCATTTTGTCATCAATTGCTGACTTTGTTGTGAAATTGAACCGCCAGCTTGTAAGCACTTTCCTTGTCTAAATAAAGTAATTTCGTTCTTAATCAATTTCATTGTTGATAACGATCCAATATACTGATCATGATTATCGATACTAATTAAAAGTATATTAATTGTTTCGTATGTTATCCTCCAATTTGATTTATGATGAAAACATGCTCAACATTGACTTAATTATAGAATGATTAAGATGAAATTAGGAAACTAAGGCCTTGTTTGGATTAAGGTTGAAATACAATAAACCGGTTATTTCATAAGTTTTGACAAAAATGGTGTTTGATAATTTTTTAAAAGTAACTTAATTCATCAGCTTCTTCATTTTGACAACAATTTTGAAAAGTAAATAAGGGGTTGTTTTTAATTAGTAACTTATTAAATAATCCACTACACCTTTTTAAAGCTTCTAATATAACCTTCATTTTAACAAAAGACAATTATGTATTATTTTTACATAAACTCTAACATATAAATAAAACATAATTTAAATGTATGTCTATTTTTATTATTAAATAACAAAATAGAAGTTTTGTAATAATATTTTCTAAACGTATATATTATGCCTTTCTAACTCATAGAGACTGTGACAATACAATTTATCAAACACTAAGTTATTTTTTCAATTAGCAGCTTATTTCATCTACACAACAGAAGTAGCTAATATAATTTAATCAGGAATTCCAAATTGACCTTAAACCTGTCTAAAGCAATGTGATTGAGATCAATGAATGATCATATATATATTATTTTGGACAAGTTTTCGAACTAGATAGGTAATCAATTTATCTTTATATTTTTAAGCAACATGATGATAACATAATCTTCAAATGAAACGAAAACGTAAAGATTGATAAAAATAAGAATTTTTTTGAATAACTAAAATATTATTGAATTAAATTAGTGTGGTTTTAAGGCCATTTTGTACTAACCTTAAATAACGCAAATTTATCAAAACAGGCAAACCTAAATTATTATGTAATTATTATTACATACTAAAATTCGACTAACTAAAATAGGAAAACAAACAAATGATATTCAAATCTGATGTCCAAACAAAGGTAAAAATTCTAAAATCAATAGGAATAATAAGAAAATAACTAAAACTTGTAAAGTGTCCGTGAAAGAAACAAAAATTTAAATTGAAGCATCGGGCTAGTATGGCGTAGTGATATTGGGTTAAATATATCTCATTGCACGTTTTGAAGCATTAGATTATATGTCCTAAACGGGCACACATAGCTTAAATTATCACTTTGAAAAATTATCTTAGTCATCCTGCACAACCACCCTTCATCATCTTCTCTCCACCCATGTAATTGAGTTTGATCGATAAACTCATCAAGAATATATTAAAAGAAGATATTCGGTAATCATGAAGAAAGTATAAGGGGAAAACCACACGGAACCCCATCTTTATTTGGTCTAATCGTGTCATTTTGTTTTCCCTAGAAATTGAATAAAGAGTTTTCAAGTAATTTTTTTCTAGTTAAATGCCTAAATTTAAATTTCAGACAGGTAAAAGGTTAAAAATTGATTTAAAATTTACCCATTCCTTGTTTTCTAAAAGATATAATATTTATAAAAAAAAAGTATGTTGTTTCTTATCTAGATATTAACTGCATTATATTTTATTTGACTAATTTGATTTTTACACGTGCTTAAAGTTGCTGTGGATGCCATTGATGGAAGACCATGGATTAGTGGACCGCACTACGTGCACATGCGAAATAGATCCTTTAAATCAATTAGTTGATTGTTTTGTTACCAACTAAATTCTTTTTGCCCATCTTAATAAAATTCTATTGGTTAGATATATTAATTAATTTCACATTTGTTATATATTGTATCATGGCCTTTTGGTTGAGATAATGGATAGATCAATCGATGCCCTAAAGACTAAAATAAAGTATATCTGTATTGTGGATCATTTTTACTCCACGAAATATTGTTTAAGGTATATATGAATGTATGATTTGACCTTAGTGTTTATCAGCTATATATCACTTACAATTTCTTTTTAAGTCAGCAATCCACGTGAAAGAATGCATCCACCTTTTTACTCTAGGGTTTGTGGACCATTTAACACACGAATCATTAAGATAGGGAGAGAAAAACTTTGAGATATTATTCTCAGTTGGATGCAATGACGCAAAGGAAACTGGAAAGTTAAATAATGCATTTTTAGTTCTTAGTTTAAAGATTCTAAAAACCCTGTTTATATATAAATACAAGCTGATACGATAGTTGAATCAGCCAAACTGGAAAGTTAGTATTTAAATCAGTAATAGTGTCAATAATTGTAGATTAAAATATTATTATTTGTAGGTTGGAATATTAATTGGCAACTCTAAGTTGTACTGGGAAGTATTTGATCCTTTGAAAAATTAAAAACATGTTTATGATGAAACAATAAGTTTCCTCAAATTAATTCATTTATCATTTTTTTCCTATTTTGTTTACTTTCCTGTTGCACAGACAATTTGTGTCTATAAAACAATAAATTGTTTATGGGCTTAAACAAGAACCTCGGTGTGACAAGCTGATTGTTTAACAGAATGGAACTTCATTAATTCAAATGTAGACATTTCTTAATTTATTAAGCATGATACTGACAGTGTCATCCTTGTTTTAACCTATGTGGATGATATCCTTATCACTGATCCTGGTTCAGCTCTTCTTAGCATTCAATAATTAATAAGCCAAGCTCAATATTTGCCTTAGAAGATCTAGGGTTTAAAAGAAAAAAAATGAATTGCAGTTCCCAGATTGATAAAATTATTAATACAAACATGATACCGAGTCTTGGTTGATATGAATTATAAAAGAATCCCTATGATTATGTCTTTTAATACTATATTTTCAATATTTTTTGGTATGTGTTTTACAAAGATTTGGTAAAACACGTGACTATGAAAGCTTTATGGAAGGTTGACAATTATATTTTCAAAAGCTTTCCCTAGTGTGATTGTATCCATTTGTTCCTTGTGACCGTTGCTCTTGTTTCCGCAATTACTGATTTGCTTGCTGTAATTTATTTGATCCCTGTGACCACCGCTCTTGATTCTGCAATTGCTGCACGTGATTTACTTGCTGTAATTTAGGCTAAAGTTTTATCAAGGTTGCTTGCCTATTTGCTTCGTGTAGATGTTTGCTATACCAATAATGAAATGCATTTGCCTTAGAATTAATACGTTAAGGATCTTTTAGCCAATGCATCTATGAGCGATGAGTGAATGCGTGGAATCTGATGTTCTTTCAGTACAAGACTTACGATGTCTGGATCATCATTTTCTTGTGATCTAGTCTTGTACTAAACAAAAATTTAAGAGTAATGATACGGTCACAAATTCTTATACAAACTTATTTTGTACAAACTGATGTGACATTAATTTATTGTTTGAATGAAAATATAAAATAATATAAATAAATTATATAGGTCAAGAAATATTTAATTCAACCAATGAATTAATGACATATTAATTTGTACAAGAGTTTGTGGCTATATCATTACTCAAAATTTAAGCAGTGACGAGTGATTAATAAATAAATAAGATAAATAAGTTAAAATTTACCCATATATTACATTTAAAAGAAAATGAACCCATGACAGGTAAAATCCCGTATGTATAGATATTGTCAAAAGGTCAAATAGAAAAAACTCATGAGACGTGTTTAGGCCTTGATTAGTTATGCGTTAGTTGGCTTGTTTGTTGTTTTTTTTAAAGGAATACTAATTTTCATTCAAACAAAAGAGTTGAATATATTCATAATTTCGATAGGAAAAGAATCCAACCAAACAACAGCTTCTAAGTGATCAAAGGCTAATCTAGCCAATGAGTGGGCAATCGCGTTACAAGATCTTGGTGTGTAATGACATTTAACCTTGCGGAGATCCTTAAACTTGTTTTGAATCTCTAAAATGACCCAGTAAATCTCATTCTTGCTGCCTTTTATGTTGTTAATTAAATCAGCCACCATTTGAGAATCAATTTCGATAATTAAAGAGGTTAATCTTGCATCCACAGCTACTTACAAACCCCATCTTACTGTTTAAGCTTCCGCATACGATACATTCCCATGAAACCTTGAAGTCTTAACTGCAGCAACTATGATATTCCCCGTTGCATCTCTACTCACTACTCCCAACCCTGATAAATTTTTTTCCTTACTTATGGCTGCATTAATGTTCACCTTGAACCAGCTTTGCGGTGGAAGAAGCCAAGCTTTGGTTGTTTTCTTCTCTTTGTCAACTCCACAAGTCAGTCCTGAAGGCTTTACTCTTTGATAAGCTTCTAACAATGCTTTTGCCTTTGCTACTGACATTTGATAACCAGGCTTCTTTGCTCCAAATAAAAGTTTATTTCTTGTTATCCAAATAGTCCAGCAAGTGGCAGCAAGCAACTCGAAATCTGCTTTGCTCATTTTCTTTGCTAGGTTTTGGAAAACCGTAAGCATATTTGAGCCTACCATATCCTTAAAGCTTTTTGCAAATTTGGTGTGTTCCCAAGTTTTTCGGGCTGCCTTGCATTCCACCAAAGCATGAAAAATGTTCTCAGACCAGTTACCACAAATTTGACAGAAAGGCTCATGCATAATTTTTTTCCTCCATAAGTTCACTAGTGTTGGAAGCAAATTTTGAATAGCTCTCCATAGAAAGAAATTTTTTCTGGGATGTTGAGAGTCCAAATGACTTTCCACTAGTTGATGTTGTTCATTGAGCTGCTTGGTGTATCCGAAACCTTCAGCTTGAGGGCTATTTAGTATCTGCTTTTGACAGAGTATTCTCTTTTCCTGTTATAATGCCATATTACTTGGTCTCTGTTGTGATTTCTAGGCAGGGGAATATTCATGATTACATCTACATATTCCTGCATAAATTGTTCATAAAAGCAAGGCTTCTTTCTATTGGTTATCATTTGTTATTAGCTCAGAGACACTTGGAAGTGTTGGTACTGAGATTGGTTTGAAAGTAAGTGGTCAAGGAATCCAATTGTCTTTGTAAACCATCACTTGATCACCCTACCAATCCTCCATCTGTAGCCTTTGAGGATAACTTCTCTACCCCATAAAATACTCCTTTAGATATAAAAAGGTTTTGAGCCTATGGTTGCTTCCAAAAATTTCCCATGCTTGAAGTATTTGGCTTGTAAAACTTTGGCCACCAATGAATTAGAATTCTGAATAATCCGCCACCCTTGCTTCGCTACCAATACTTGATTAAAGTTGGAAAAGTCCTTGAAACCCAAGCCACCACGACTTTTAGCTTGACTTAACTTATACTAGCTAGCCCAGTGTATGACTCGCTTGTCTTCTTTACTTCCCCACCAGTACCTAGCAATTGCTTTCTAGATGTCGTTACAAGTGCCCACTGGTAATTTGAAAACACTCATGGCATAGGCTGGCACCGCTTATGCTACTGCTTTGATTAGCACTTCTTTACCTTCACTCGAAAAATACTTATGCTCCGAACTTGATATTTTGCTCAAGATCTTGAGCTTTATCTCATTAAAGAAGGATTTCTTTTTTCGCCCAATCATAAAAGGCAGCCCTAAGTACCTCTCATGCTTTGAAACCACCTTAAGCTTGAATAAGGTCTTAATGGTCGAAATTTGATCCTCTTTCACATTGTGGCTGAAAAAAATTGATGACTTGTCGAAATTAAAAATCTGCCCTGATGCCGTAGCATAGTAATAAAAAATTCCTTTGAGATGCATACAATCCTCCTTCGAAGCTCTTGCAAAAATGAGTCTGCCATCGGCGAATATCATATGAGAAATTGTGATATTGTTGCCGAATTTCAGCCCATGTATCAGCCTCTGACTTTTAGCTTGCATCAGGAGATTTGAAAAAACCTCTGCACACAAAATGAACAAATACGAAGAGAGATGACACCCTTGTCTTAGCCCTCTTTGAGGCTGAATCAAACCCCTCGGCACACCATTAATAAGAACTGAGAAGGATGTTGTGGTTATGCAGCCCATTATCAGCTCTATCCACTTATTAGAAAAGCTTAGCATCCGCATTGTTTTTTTCTAAAAAATGCCACTCCACCCAATCATAGGCTTTGCTTATATCAAGCTTTATTGCCATTAACCCATTCTTTTTTTTTCCTTACTATGTCTGATTTTATGCAAGTATTCATACCCAATAATGATATTATTAGTGATTAATCTATTGGGAATAAAAGCACTTTGTGCTGGGGAAATAACATACTGAAGAATATGTTTCAACCGATTAGCTATGGCTTTTGTAATAATCCTAGATATGATATTGCATCGACTAATGGGTCTGAAATCAGTAACTTTGCTAGGCTTTCCGATATTTGGAATTAAAGCAATGTAGGTGTGATTTTACCTTTCTCGTTAAGGATGTGCAAACAGGTACTAACGATTCCCGTTTTGACTAACTGCCAATGCCTTTGGAAGAAAACAGCATGTAATCCGTCCGGTCTTGGAGCTTTGGTGGGGCATATCTGAGCTAAAGCCTGTGTTACCTCTTCCTCTGTAAATGCTTGATCAAGCTCATCATTCATTGCGGCACTGACTTTTGGATTTAACCCTTTTAAAGCAGCTTCTAATTGATCTTGAGTTAGATTTAAGGTAGAAAATAAATTTGCAAAGTATCTGCAAATTTGTTTTTCTACTTCTTCATCATCTGCAGTCCAACTTCCTTCATCATTTTCGATGCCTTATATCTTGTTCTTTCGTTTCCTTGACGATGTTTTTGAATGAAAGAACTTGGTATTTTTATCTATTTGTTTAAGCCAATCTGCTCTCGAACGGTGCTTCTAATAAATTTCTTTCTCAACCAAGAATCTGTGAATTTGCCTTTCAGTCATTTTGATTTCCTCTCCATTGTCTTCCAGCTTCTGATCCTCCGTTAGCTTTCCAAGCTTATCAATTAGCATTTGAAGCTTCTTTTCCTTACTACTAAATTCTTCTCTGCTCTAATTTTTTAGCTGAGCTAAAGAGTCCCTTGCAATTTTTGCAAACGTTTGCACCACCGTATCCCCAGACCAGTTGCCATTATAAGACTGTTCTGCTTTGATAATTTCCTTGCATGCTTTGTAAGAACTCCACATATCTTCGTAATAGGCTTTTGAAAAATTTCTTCTTTTATAGTTCACCTTATTACTTTTTTCTTGAACTTCTATTAAAATGGGATTATGGTTGAAGATCCAGTTTACAAGGTTTGTTGCCATTGCATCGTGGAAGTGATTTATCCAGTTTTTACTACAAAAGAATCTATTTAATTTTTCCTCAATGAAACTTGACCCGAATTTCCTATTGGACCAAGTGTAAGAACAACCATTACTCCCCATATCAATTAGTTTGCTATCCTAAATAGCCTTCCTAAACTTGTTGAAAGCATTTGAGTCTCTGTCATTGCCTCCATCTTTTCATGCAAGTGAAGAATTTCATTAAAGTCGCCAAAGCAAAGCCAAGTAGTGGAACATAATCCTGCGAGCTTCCTGAGTAAAGTTCAAGTATGCCTTTTTTTATCTGCCTTCGGATGTCCATAAATTCCCGTACACTTCACCTATTTCCCTTGTTCGGTTTGCACTTTAGCATCTACATGGTGGCTGCTGAAAAAGGTAATGTTGACTGAGATTTCTGAGTTCCACATCATGGCTATTCCTTCGCTTCTCCCTTTACCGCTAACTGTAAAACATCCATCAAACTTCAGTAATTTGCCAACTTTTCTCATTTGCACAGACATAAATTTGGTTTCACACAAGAAAACAACTTGAGGTTTGTGCAATTGGAGAATGGTTTTGAGTGCTAAGAACGGCCGGTCATTCCCCATTCCCCAAACATTCCAGCTGAGGATTCTCATGGTTCTCGGCGGGGCTGGTCACCAGCCTCCACCGATAAGTCCTTTGTTAAAGTTGTAACATCTTGCTTTTCTGGGTTTGCATTTTCCCAACTTAATTTGATACTTGCCGAGGGAGAGCTGCAATGCAAGTGTATGGTTGTTGCTGCCATTGGGCTATTTAATCTTTTTTTTCTTACGGTTTGGGCTTTTTCAAGAAATTATTTCTCCATTCCATTTAGTAGCTTCCAACCCCTTTTTTGCTTTATTGCTACTGCTTATTTCCCTAGCCTGTAGTTTCCACTTCCTGCATTTGGGCTTAATTTGGCTCGTTACTGGCCCATTATCCACTTCCTCTTCCGCGCTTATTTGGCATGTGTTGTGTTCTTTAGATGAGTTTTCGACTTCTTTTTCCTGCTCTTTTTCTTTTCCTTCTTTTGTGATTAATTTCCCGCTTTACTCTGCTGTGTCAACTTCTATAACTTTTACAGTTAGTAGCTTGAGCTGTCTCCTCGAATTTCCAGCTTTTTGCATTAAATGTTCTCCATCTACTTTGTCATTCTTTCCATGGATCGTTGGGTCTAAAGGTTCACCCGTTTTGAAAAGGTTAGATTCAGATCCATATTCAGTTTTCGGGTCCTGTTGACTGTTTTGCATTTTCTGTTGACTTTGGGTATCCGAAGCACCATCTCCTTTCTTGAATTGATTCTATTCTCGATGCCATTTATCTCGGCAGTTCTGCTTTATTTTTCCAACTCGTGTTGTAGCTTTCATCCAATAGCCGTAAAAGATGTCTTCCTTGGGTTGCCCTTTATATTCTATGCATTCCTTATATTGATGCCCTATAAGCCCATAACAAAAACAGAAATCAGGTAGTCTTTCATATAGAATTGGGATTGGGATGTTGCCTTCATCTTCTGTTTCCACTTCCAGGATTTTCTGAAGGGGTTTAGTGATATCTACCGAGATTCGGAGTCTTACAATCTCCCCAATACAGTTCCCCTCTTCATTTATGTCTACATCTTCCACTGAACAAATGTACTCTCCCAACTCTTGGACCATATTGAAATACTAACTATGCAACCCAAGAGGGGGGTGAATTAGAATTTTAAGACTTATGCAACACAATTCGCACAATAATTTAATCTATTGCCTTAATCAAATAAAAAAACAATAAATTCAATCAAGCAAATTATTTAAAGAGTAAGGGAAGAGAAAAACGAACACAAAGATTTTTACGTGGTTCGGCTATCCCCGCCTATGTCCACGCCTCCAAGCTCACCCGCTTGAGGATTTCACTATCCAAGCCTCTCAAGGCTTCAAGATTTTACAATTGACTTCCAAGGTGTCAATGAACCTTTACAACAAGAGATTATATCCCCAATCTCTTCACTCCAAGTGTTTTCCACACTTGTACACTCACAATTTGATGAGAAATGATAATTACAACAATGATCTCTCTTTGAGAGTGGATATACAAATTGAAGAACAATGATGATTTAACAAATGATGATTTGCGAAAATGAAGCTCAATGTATGTTGTGTGCACTTGTTTATGCTTGCTTGGATTTCCAAAAATGAATTGGTTTTGAGTTTATATAGTTTGAACTCAAAAACTAGCCGTTATACACATTTTTTGTCGTAACCGGATTGCCGGTTATGGTCTTCTGGTTAACTGCTTGATGTTACTGTTACAGTACAAATTTAAAATTCTGAACATTCGGTATGCTGGTTTATCACTTTCGGATTGCCGCTTATGGTCAGAGGCTTTGCTGCACTACAACCGGATTGCCGTTTGTCATGATCCGGTTAGCCGCTTGTGTTTGGTTACATTCTGCCCTAATCCGGCTTGCCGGATTTACACATCCGGTTAGCCGCTTGCTACAGTGACGGCTAAAGTGAACTATTTTTTAAAATTATAATTTGACCTCAAAACTTTATAAAACTATATTATAACCCAAAGCGTTATGAAACTTTACAAATAGATCCAATTTCAGAATTACTTGAAAATAGTTTTCTTTCCAAAACTTTCTGAAATTATGATATGACCCCAAAGATTTTATTGTTTCGCACAAAGGTCATTTTCAACATAATACTCATATTTTCAAAGTTCTCAAAACCTTTCACTTTAGTTCAAAATATTCATAAATTATAGTATGACCCAAAACATGTAAATAGTTTCAAATAGGTCCAAATTCGAAATTTAAAACAATATCAAAGGTTTTTAAAATACATTCATTTTAGTCCAAAACACTTTGATTTCATAGCCTCATTTTCTTATTATAAAACATAATTCATAAACCTTTGTTTAATGAATACATGTAGTTTGTTATCATCAAAATCAATATTTATAGCTATATAAGCTAACAATCCCTCCCTTTTTGATGATGACAAAATATATTGCAAAGATTTAATCTAATTATAAAAAGGCTCCCCTTAATCAATGCAAGGTTAAAGAAAAATTTATTTGAAACAAACTCCCCCTGCATACATGCATACTCCCCCTGGATACATGCATATTTTCATAACATCATTTTTCATTAAATATGAAACCTTTATAATTTGAAAATAATGATTTATTTAAAAAGAAAATAATTTGAGCTTAAAATATTAATCATTCTTAATATTGTTTGTTATCATCAAAATCAATATTATGGAAACATATATGTTAATAATCTCCTCATTTTTTATGATGACAAATATTTCATATATTTAAAGAATGATTCCACAAATTGCTCTCCCTAAATATAATTTCTCTTGCAATTTTCCAATTAATTAAATTAACAGATTTAAATGATTTAAATACATGGATTTTTCTCCCTCTTTATCATCAAAAAGAAAACTTAATTGGCAAGGAAAAAGAGTAGTAAAGTTTTATAAATTTTAAAAGCATGTATTCTTCTCCCCCGTCATCATCAAAAAGAAAACTTAAAGGAAAAGAATAAGAGTAACAAATTTATTACTCATGTTTGTCCAAGAAAAATTTCAACGCATTCTCCCCCTTTGGACAATAAAAAAATTCAAAATGCATATTATTCAAAATCATATTAGATGCTCCCCTTAAATATATGGCCAATTTAAAAAATTTAACCAAAATGAAACATATTACATGCTCCCCCTAAATATATGGTCAAATTAAGAAATGGTCAATAAAAAGATTTTTGCTCAAGTAAGTTTTTTTAAAAAATCTTCCCATTTGTAAAACATTTTCAAATTTATTCTTAAAACTCCCAAAAACTATCAAACTCTCAAATTATTTCCCCTTCATCATCAAAAAGAGAAAGAGAAAAGAAAGAAATGCAAGTTCGATTGTTTTTGGCGAGCAAAAATTTGGGCAGAGTTTCTCCTTAAAAATGAGTAAAATCATTTATACACATGAGAGAAAAACACTTCAAAAAAGGTTTGACAACAACTCCATCACTAACCCAACAACACCATTAGCAAATCAACACTTCAATATTCAATAATCCACAAGTTTTATCAAGCAACACACATATAATCATTAATCATGAAAATCAATATGAATTCCCCCAACACTTGTAACAATTAAATCCGAGGATTCCATAATCATATATCAACCATTAAAAGAATGCTCAAAATGCATGTTATTTCCCCCAATTTACATCATTAAAATGATTTATTACTTTGTCTCCCCCTTTTGGACAATAAAAATGTTCAAAAAAGCATATTATCCAAAATAGAACAACTAATAAGCTAAGTAAGGGAATACAAAAGTCATAAGAGCATAATGTCAACAATTCAAGCTCTATAATTACTAATCACATTTTAGAAATTAAGACAACTAAACTCATCAAAAATCTAATGTGACAAAATTAAAAATTCATATGCTTAAGAATCTCAAAGAAGATGTATTTCTCCCTTACATCTCATATCTCCCTCTTGTTCATCAAAAAGTCAAGATAAGCACTTTAGTTCCAAAATTATCCAAATCCATATGATTCAAAATAGACATATAATCCAAAATCATAGGAAACATCCATATAATCCAAAAAAATAGTAAATGTTGGTGTGTTCAAATACAAGTATAAAAGACTACTTGTGAGTTTTATGATGAAAATGGATTTTAAAGATGATTTTAGACACAAGAATGAATGGGGAATAATTTATATGAATCAATTTGGATTGAAAATGAATGAGAATGATGGATTTTAGAATGAAAAAGAATGAAGGAATAAACCATTTTTAGAGATAGAATGGGATCCAGATTGCCGAATGAGGAAAGAAAATGAACAATTTAAAAAACCCTCGAATCCGGCTTGTCGGATGTGTATAACCGGAAATCCAGTTTTGGTCCAGCAAGGTCTTCAAGCAAATTCGGTGTTCCGGATGACAAGAACCGACTTGCCGGCTGGATCCAGTGGGTAGCAAGTGACAATCGGGTTACCGGTTGTCCTGAATCGATTGGCTGAATGAGTCTAGAAAATTAAAATCGTGAATTCAGCTTTTCGGATTGTCTTGAACCAGAAATCCGGTTTTGTTCCAGTAACTATGCATGCAAATTTGGTTTGCCGAATTTGTCTAACCGGTAGACCGGTTTGAGGCAGAAAGAAGGCTTAGCAAATCCGGCTTTCGGGATGGAGAATCCGGTCATCCGAATGTTGTCCTGAGAGCAACCAAAGCTAATCTTGTTTTTCGATTGCCATAACTGGCTGGCCGGTTGTGCTCTAGTGAGCACCAAAATGAATTCGGCTTACCGGTTTTAAATGTCTGGTTATCCGGATTTGGTCCAAAAAGCTCCAAAATGAAAAACGGCTTTCCGGTTGGTTAAAAGTAGTATACTGGTTAAGCTTTGGAAAATATTTTTGAAATTTTGTAAGCTCTTAGACTTGTATTATACATACCATTTTATTTTTGGCTTAAAAATTGATCAATTTTAAATCATTTTGAGATTTAAAACTTTTCAATAAGCCTTTTAATGCATGAAATATAAATGTAAACATATAACTCATCTATTATGCATATACATCACACAATCATGAAATATGTAAGCATTCAAAGATTAATAATTCAAGCATATCACTCGTTTATCAAGCTTAGGCATTATATAATCATCAAAATCAAACAAAGGTATCATGATGAGTTGACAAGCTATCATCATATATTTCTAACCATGCATCATGATAAAGCACTCAATGTTAAACACAATGATAATCATGTAAACATACAAGCATACTTTCACAAATTCAAGCTATTATCCATTTATCATGATCCATTCAATAAAATTAATATGGCAAGAATTGTTACCAGAAAAATTAAATCATCTTACCTCATCATTTTTGCTTAGACCATGATCAAACGATTATCCTCACAAGCTTCATCAAGGAACTCTCCACCATTCCTTATTTGTGGTACCTACACAAAAATATTCAAGTTGTGTGCTTTGGTACCCAAATACTTTTGGGTCTTTGAGTGTTAGATTTAGTTCCTTTTGGAACCCAAATATACTTGACTCCATAATATACATTTCTCTTAACTGGACATCTAAAATTCATATGACCATTTTGATTACAATAATGATAAACAATTTTATGATCACATGTGGAGGTAGCCTTAACAAAATAATTTTTATAATATTTTTGTTTCAAGTTAGGCTTATATCCAAGTCCTCCTTTATCAAATACACATTTTTTAGAGTTGAGCAATTTTTCTAAGTTCTTTTGACCATTTGTGAATTTTAAGACAATCTCATTTAACTCATTGCTCTTCTTTCTAAGCACTTCATTTTTTTTTATTAATTCATCACCATATGACTTCTCATGCTCATATAAAGTACTTTGTTTACATGTGATTGATGCAACTTTATCATGTAACATTTCATTATCGAATTCCAATTTTTGATCTTTTCATTTAATGAAACATTAGATTTTTGCAAGGCATCTTTTTCATTTTTCAAGTTATCTACATATGATTCTAAATGCTCATATGAAGTGCTAAGTTTCTCATTTGATAATGCAACTCTATCATGCAATGTTTTATTCTCTAATTTTAGGCATATAATCTTTGCATTTAGAGTTTCATTTTCATTTGTGAGCTCTACCATTTTCTTTTTAAAACATGCTTTCTTTTTACTCATTTTCATCAACTCATCATGCATTTCTTTAAAAGCATCATACAATTCATCATAGGTTGGATCACTTACCTCATTGAGATCATCATCCGAGTCATCTCTAATTGTCATAAGAGCCAAATTCGACACTTCATGAAATTCTTCCTCATTTATAGTCTCCTCATACATAATTTCAAGTTTTCTCCAAATTTCATAAGCATTAGAACAATTTAAAACTCTATGAAATTCCTTTTTATCTAAAGCACAAAATAAAGCATTCATAGCCTTGAAACTTAAAGATATGTTTTTCTTATCCAACTCACTTAAAACATTCTTCCTAGGAATGAATGAACCATCACAAACTATTTCTCATATTTCATAGTCTAAGGCTTGTAAAAACACTCTCATCCTAGTTTTCCAATAAGGATAGTCATTACCATAAAGGAATGAAGGTCTAGTAGTGGATTGACCTTCCATGAAAGTTGAACTAATTTAGGTTGCTATTAATCTTTAACTCTAGATGGTTAAGTCTACACAAGAGCATCTCGCTCTGATACCAAATGAAATATTAACTAGGCAACCCAAGAGGGAAGGTGAATTAGAATTTTAAAACTTATGCAATACAATTCGCACAATAATTTAATCTATTGCTTTAATCAAATAAAAAACAATAAATTCAATCAAGCAAAATATTAAAAGAGTAAAGGAAGAGAAAAACGAACACAAGGATTTTTACGTGGTTCGGTTATCCCCGCCTACGTTCACGCCTCCAAGCTCACCCGCTTGAGGATTTTACTATCCAAGCCTCCCAAGGCTTCAAGATTTTACAATTGACTTCCAAGGTGTCAATGAACCTTTACAACAAGAGATTATATCTCCAATCTCTTCACTCCAAGTGTTTTCCACACTTGTACACTCACAATTTGATGAGAAATGATAAATACAACAATGATCTCTCTTTGAGAGTGGATATACAAATTGAAGAACAATGATGATTTAACAAATGATGATTTGCGAAAATGAAGCTCAATGTATGTTGTGTGCACTTGTTTATGCTTGCTTAGATTTCCAAAAATGAATTCGTTTTGAGTTTATATAGTTTGAACTCAAAAACTAGCCGTTATACACATTTTTTATCGTAACCGGATTGCCGGTTATGGTCTTCCGGTCAGCCGCTTGATCTTACTGTTACAGCACAAATTTGAAATTATGAACATCCGGTATGCCGGTTTGTCACTTCCGGATTGCCACTTATGTTTAGAGGCTTTACTGCACCACAACCGGATTTCCGTTTGTCATGATCCGGTTAGCCGCTTTCGATTTGGTTACATTCTGCCCAAAAACCGGCTTGCCGGATTTCCACATCCGGTTAGCCACTTGCGTTTTTGTTACATTCTGCCCGAATCTGGCTTGCCGGATTTACACATCCGGTTAGCCGCTTGCTATAGTAACGGCTATAGTGAACTATTTTTTAAAATTATAGTTTGACCTCAAAACTTTATAAAACTGTATTATGACCCAAAACGTTATTAAACTTTACAAATAAGTCCAATTTCAGAATTACTTGAGAATAATTATCTTTCCAAAATTTTTTAAAATGATGATATGATCCCAAAGATTTTATTGTTTCGCATAAAGGTCCTTTTCAACATAATACCTATATTTTCAAAGTTCTCAAAACCTTTCACTTTAGTTTAAAATATTCATAAATTATAGTATGGCCCAAAACATGTAAATAGTTTCAAATAGGTCCAAATTTGAAATTTAAAACAATATCAAAGGTTTTTAAAACACATTCATTTTAGTCCAAAACACTTTGATTTCATAGCCTCATTTTCTTATTATAAAACACAATTCATAAATCTTTGTTTAATGAATACATGTGGTTTGTTATCACCAAAATCAATATTTATAGCTATATAAGTTAACACATATCTCTGTGCATCCATGT
This sequence comes from Citrus glauca, assembly GCA_029633175.1. NCBI lineage: Eukaryota > Viridiplantae > Streptophyta > Magnoliopsida > Sapindales > Rutaceae > Citrus > Citrus glauca. Next base: position 6,129,172 of record JAQOOD010000004.1, on the reverse strand, counting down.
AATCGGCATATACGAAGATGTACCCAAAAATGTGTGTGAGTGAATGATTGGTTTGTTATGTCTCCAATGCTTTTTGGTTCCGTTAACACTATTAATGACCCATCAAAATGCCAGGGCCCTCCTCCTATTACTCTCTTTTTATCAGCCTCCACAACAAACTTAAACATGAATATGTTACTGCACAAACTCTCTATTCTCACTTCTTTATTTGTTCTCCATATATGTAACATAGTAGATCTGAGACTTTCTAGATTCACTCCTCTTTGGTGCATAATCTTGCCCACCAGCCAGCATACTGCTATTTGTTCCCCTCTAGCACTCTTTCTACCCATGAATGATATCTTATTCGACTGATCTCCTTTGATTGAAATAGCTTTGCATTTGCGAATTAACTCGTCTGTATCCATACCTTACTAGTTCTCAACTACTTCAATAAACAACTTCTAAAAGTTTTCCTGCAACAATCCCTGTGTTTAATGAACTTCACCCTTTTTAATGACTCTCACTATCAACCTTAGAAAGTTGAGGACAATATTACAAGAACTAAACCAGCCACCACAATCAAAGAGTGGCTATATGAGCCATAAAGACTTTTTTTTTTTTCCCTCTCATTCAAGGTTTTCTCATGGAGAGGAGAGCACTTGTGAAGAGAGACTGACTTCGTATATCAAAGAGTGGCTTGTTTGTTTGTTGGTTTTTATGAAAAAGGAATTTTATTTGAATTCTCATTAAGCTTCTCGGCTCCCTAACACCTTGTTATCACTTAATCATAATCTTTTAACTAAGAGAATTGGATATCGTCATATCTTCAAGTCAAATGTTTGGCTTAACGCAAGTGGCACCCATGTAAAGTGCACTTTTGCATAAGCAATCATTAACACAATGAGTCAATCACACTATAAATTTAAAGAGCTGCATCAATTACCCAATCCTCTTCACAACTTTATATATAGACATCCAAATTGCATATTCAACAGCTTTTAGAAAGTACCAAACTTTGGCCAGTTCATGCTGCTTGTCTTTAAAATAATCTCTCCTTTTAATTTATCTATTTATTTTATTTTTCGATTCTCATTTGCAAATTACAATTGAACAACATTGCTAACTTTAACATGATCATCCACGTAAACTAAGTTCGATTATTTTCTTATTTTGTGCAAATGAAACCAAGGTATCTCACAATTTAGAACACAATCCATTCATATTTTTTTGGTTCACTTTTTAGTCAGCTGTATTATTATTATATTTTGTCTCTCGTCATCGGAGTTATGTTATGGACCTGAATTATTATAATTTGAGTGAACATAATGATTTTTTTCTTTCAAAAAAATAAAGTATAATCAATTCTAATGTTACCATGTGATCGGCAAAATCTAATTTTCTTTTGCATTTTTAAAAGCATAACATACGATAATTAAATTAATCGTGAAAATCTCTACTTCTCTATTCACGCCCCAAATCATTTGTTTCAAAACAAGAGGCTACCTTTAGTACCGCACATGTCAAATTATCAACCATGAACGTTTTATTTCAGTTGATAACATTTTTTACTACAAACAAGCATAATTTAAGAGAATAAAAATAAAATACAGATTATTTACTCAACCCATAATTATCATTAAAAATAACGTCAAAAATATTCACACCATTTTCTGTGTCCCACGTGTCAATTCTACATATTTCTTTAAAAGAAAAAGAAAAAAACTATCTTTTTTTTTCAATTATTATGAATCTGTTTATTTGCAAATTCAAATCGCAGACATCAGAAAATAGAAAAATAAGTGGAGTCAGCAAAAGAAACGACGAGTTTTAGCTTTTACGAATTTGTCCATACGAAGAGGATCGCCTGAGATCTCAAAGGCAAAAGGCTGGTGTTACGGTTCTTCGTCTCACCGAAGAATCAGCACCGTCAGATCCAATCTCAATTTTAGGTAACATCACTTCGCTTTCTTCATTATTTTGTTTAATTGAAGAAAATTCAATTTTTAATTATAATTTTTTAAGAAATGTAGAATTTGGATCTCTCTGTGCACTATTGAGTGGTAATTTTTTTAAAGGCTCATTTTATGTGAGCTAGAAAGGATTGAATGAACACTGTGAAAATTTTGATTTATAAAATGCACTATCATAAAGGAAAATTTGAATTGCAATTGTAATTTTAATTTTTCTCTGTGTTTGAATCATGACTGGATTTAATTGCAGACTTTTGATAATTTTATTTAGTTAGTATAATATTGTTAATTTAGTTGGAGCAATTGACTGTGAAAATATCAGATTGAAGGATCATTTAAATCAAATATGAACGTTTTAGCTAAAGTATGTGACCAGTTTTATTTTACATGGTTAAATTCCATTAGACAAGTAGTGTGATTTCAATGCAATGAGCTTGACAACCCACTCAATTGTTTGATGTCTGATGATACCTGTAGGACAATCTCTTTGACAACAATGCCGGGATTCTAATCATTGTATTTGCTCCCTTTCATATTTTTCCTGTCATGGATACTTGTTTAAATGAATGCATGCATAAGCTTGATCTGTAATTCCAGATGCATAATTATACGTTGAAGTTGTTGTGGGACCTACTTTTAAAAGTGGACCAATCAGTTTACAAGCATAGTGGCTATTGCCTGAACACAACCACTTCTAACATGCCTCTCCAAATCAGTAGGGAAAATATAAGTAAAAGCAGGGAAAAGAAGGATGTAGATTGGCTTCAATGAATACTATTAAATTTATTGTTTGACTTTCTAAGATAAAGGAACTGAGTGACTTGCAAGCAGTTGGCACACAAACAGAGGAGATTAGGAAAGATATGGACAGCGGTAGTTGGCATTTGGAATTACCTTATGACCTATGGGTGACACTCCCTGTTTCTGGTGCACGACCATCTCCCCGATACAAGGTGATTTTTATACGTTGCAAATCAATTCAACTTCCTCAAAGGAAACCATAGTTAGTAATTGTTTTGGTGCATTCTTTCTTTTCTCTATTTGAATGCATTCCATTCATTAGTTATATTTTTTTAATCACCAATGAGGCCATATTGTTTAATTTTAACTCAATATTTATGATTCTGATGCTTAAATGCCATTTGTGTTCTTAATTTAGCATGCTGCTGTGGTGTTCGATCAGAAACTATACATTGTTGGAGGGAGTCGTAATGGTCGGTTCTTGTCTGATGTTCAGGTATTCAGCATGCCCATTTATATATTCATGCTGAAGTTCTTTGTTTTGAGTCATGTGCAATTTGCTATCGTTGCAGGTTTTTGATCTTAGAAGTTTGGCATGGTCCAATCTAAGACTCGAAACGGAACTAGATGCTGATAAGACCGAACACAGTGGACTACTCGAAGTTCTTCCACCCATGTCAGATCACTGTATGGTATGTAGTTATGTGCTCAAAATACATGTATGCGCACTCCCAAGGGCACTTTTATTCTTTTGTCTGATTTCCATGTGTTCATTGAGCAATTCATTGAAGCTTTCCAAAATAAGTTACATGTATTATTTTTGGCAGGTCAAGTGGGGAACCAAACTCTTAATCCTTGGTGGGAATTCCAAGAAATCTTCTGATAGCATGATAGGTTTGATTCTTTTAGAGCCATCTTGGTTCTGGTCAAACGAGCATCTGGTTTCCTTTGAACCTTTAGATGTTGTTCTGTATATGGTCCATAATCAAACTGATTCCGTGTCAACCACCAACTTTTTGCAGTGCGTTTCATTGATCTTGAAACAAACCTCTGTGGTGTCATGGAGGCCTTGGGAAAAGTTCCGGTAAGTAGCTGTTATTGATGCCTAATTCCCCACCCCCCCCCCCTCCCCACTCTCTTATTTTCTTTCTTAAAAGCTTTTTGTTTGCCATGTATTATTGACGAGGAAGTAGGATAAGTTGTCATTGAAGAAAATTTTGATTGTATCCATGTGGAGTCTATTGCAGGTAGCCCGTGGCGGGCATTCTGTTACTTTGGTTGGTTCTAGGTTGATCATTTTTGGTGGAGAAGACAGGAGCAGGAAATTGCTGAATGATGTCCATTTTCTTGATCTGGAGACTATGACTTGGGATGCAGTTGAGGTTACGTAAGTATCTTTTGTTCTTTCATAGATGGTCTCATGAATTCTTTCAGATGCATTCTGCATCAATTTTTTGTGTTTTGATAGGCAGACGCCCCCAGCTCCAAGATATGATCACTCTGCTGCACTCCATGCAAATCGATACCTTTTAGTATTTGGGGGTTGTTCTCATTCAATCTTCTTCAATGATCTTCATGTACTGGACTTGCAGACTGTAAGTATTTTATCATTGCTTTCTTTCTCTTTTTGTTATGCTTTTTGATTATGTTGAGGCCTAGTGCATGAGAATTACATCTCGATTATGTTTAAGCAAGAATTTTTTAAATTTGTATGTGCAGAACGAATGGTCTCAACCAGAAATAAAGGGAGATTTAGTGACTGGTAGAGCAGGGCATGCTGGTATAACTATTGATGGGAACTGGTACATAGTTGGTGGTGGCGATAATAATAATGGTATGTAGATATTTTGTTCATCTACTATTGTCTTGACATTTCATGATGGTACCTTTTCACGTACATATGGCTTAATCTTTGCTTGCAGGATGCCAAGAAACCATTGTGCTAAATATGACTAAGCTGGCATGGTCTATCTTGACAAGTGTAAAGGGAAGGAATCCACTTGCTAGTGAGGTCAGTCTATGCCCTTCCCAAATTCTTATATCCTTTTTAGCTGCATTTAAGCTCTCTCTTTCTCTTGCTTGTTTCTTTTCCTTGGTTAATACAAATAACCTCGAACAGTTTAAGGGCATATTGGGTGCGAGCTGTTAATATGGTACTCTTAAGTATTTTTGGATCAGTAAACCATTATGGGCTTAGATATTTCACAACTCTATCTTAGGGTCAGACTCTGAATGCAGAAACTTGTTTACATAACTTTGGTTTTGGTTCCTGCCCTCCAACAGAGGAGATGAACTAGTTTTCATTCCCATGACGTTGAAATTGTTGCATCCGGCTTTTTCACCTTCTTAAGAAATTGGGTTCATTGTGTCCATAATCTTGCAATTTTGATATTTCAAACATTTGTCTTCTTTTGAGCAGGATTCAGTTTCTGTTGCTTTCCGAGTAGTTGGCTTAATTGTTCTCGTGAGAAAGGGGAAAGTGTGACTGTTTGATCTTCTGTGGAATGTAGAATTCAATCATAGTTCTGATTTGTCTCGACCATCTTTAAACATTGGGCATGGTTTCGTACAGACCTTGTCACTGTCAGTCTTTAGAAACCATCACGAAAAATTTGAATATATCTTTTTGTGTTTTGACCAATGTAATGAATAATTGGATGCAGCAACTTATTTGTTCTATTATCTATTCTTAGGAATCTTATTTATTCGATTATCTATTCTTAGGAATCCTGTATATTTTGGTTTTAATTTTTTCTGCAGCATATCTCTCTGATTGTATGACTTATGCTACAAAAAAATTTGTTATATCTGAAGTTTTTGGTAGTGGATTTTGACATTTTGTATTGAAATTTCTAAATTCTGCACTGTTCATGATGTCTAAATTTTATATTAAAACAGGGGCTCAGTGTTTGCTCTGCAATAATTGAGGGAGAGCACCATTTGGTAGCCTTTGGTGGCTATAATGGAAAATATAATAATGAGGTATGACGATTTAATATTGCTAGCATTAAATTTAAATGGATAGCTCATCTTCATTTTAGGATTTACTCTGGCTGGCTTATCATTTTTCTTCATTTCTGTGGTTTTCATGCATGCCCTTTTATTTCTAGGTTTTTGTGATGCGACTCAAACCAAGAGACATACCACGCCCCAAGATTTTTCAGTCACCAGCAGCGGCGGCGGCTGCAGCTTCTGTTACTGCTGCATATGCCTTAGCCAAATCTGAAAAGTTGGATATCCCCAAAACATTAAGTTCAAAATTTGCTGGAATTGGAAACGATCTTTCTGAGAAAGATGTCAGAACTGATATTGATGCTATCAAAGAGGATAAAAGAGTGTTGGAATTGTCACTAGCGGAAGTCAGGACAGAGAATTCTAGGTTTAGAGAAAAGATTGATGAAGTTAACAGTACTCACAGCGAATTATCCAAGGTTTGCTTTTAATGAAACATTTTCTTCTATTTTTGGCCAAGTTTTTTGATGATTCCTAGAAAAATGATTTCACTTGTTTCTTCGGTTTGCTTGCAGGAACTAAGTTCAGTCCAAGGTCAGCTGGTAGCCGAGAGATCAAGATGCTTTAAACTGGAGGTTTCCCTTTTTCGCCTCTTCTCTGATATCTTTAATCCACCATTTTTCTTTTAGTCCTCACTTTTATTTGTTTTGTTAGTGATTCACTAAATGTCTAAGTTAATATTTGGACTCAAATGCGTCCTGGATTTATGGTAATTTTCACTTTTCAGGCACAAATAGCAGAGCTACAGAAGATGCTTGAATCATTGCAGACCATAGAAAATGAAGTGCAAATACTTAGGCGACAGAAGTCTGCCTTTGAGCAGGAAATGGAGCGTGCTACATCTGTCCAGACCCAAGGTTCTGGTGGTGTTTGGCGATGGATAGCTGGGGGGCAGTAGAAATAGCCTTGTTGAACCTCAAATCCACGCATCAAATGGTTAGCGGCCATGACTCTCTCAAGCTACAGCAAAGTTCATACAACTTTCTATGTTTTTTAGTGTATCTGGTCAAAATATGCATTTGGACTCAGCTATCAAAGTATTCACCGAATTTTGACCAAATTTAACCATACTCGGGATTCTTTGTGGAGATAAGGTTGTTTTGGATAGAAATATGATTGATTTGATCAAATCCTTTCTCTTTATTGGATGCATTGATAATTTTTGTAATTTCTTTCCCCTTTCTCCTTGTAATCGTCCCTCCTTTTCATTTTTGCGCATGATTTCTTGTTTTTGTACCATTCAAGTCCTTTATTTAAAAGATTAATTGGAATTCAGTATTAAGCTGGAATATGTACATATTGGGGCTCTGCTAATTCCTAATCTTATTATATTCATATGTCATTGTTAAAACATCAGTAACTTTTTTTTCATTTTTAAGCTTTGATGGATTTGAAAAGGTGAACGAAGGACACATACAGGCTCCTATATTGATGATTTCATAGTTCATTTGGTCTGATCTGTCAAACTGCATTGGCAGGAATTACTGATGCCTCACTTATCTATAACTGCGAGTCTTCAGTGATGAACAGCAAGCAAATTTATTTCGTATAAGATCTAGTTTTGTCCCCTATTAGACCCCTGCTAGTTCTAACAGTTGAAGAAAAGAAACTAGAGTTTGGAGATGACTAGATGTTGGCTTTGTGAGACCAACTCCTTCCTCAGTATTTTTCCAGCAGCTGACTTTGGGATATCGCTGATGAAAGCCACTCTTCTAACTTTCTTGTATGGAGCCACCTGAAATTTCCAAGTGAATTTTACAGATTGGGAGCAGGCTGTCAATAAGTTAAACAACAAAAGGAGAGCAATGTGTGTGTGTGTGTGTATAGAAGATCAACCTGGCTGGTCACAAATTGCATGACTTGGTCTTCCGTGAGATGAGAACCAGCTGCTCTCACCACATAAGCCATTGGAATTTGCCCTGCTTCTTCATCTTCAAGCCTGACAAAATAATATTATCAGTGTTTAAGACACATGCAGATGATCATGGAGTGTAAGAGAGCAAATGACTCACGGTATGACAGCTGCATCAAGAATATTGGGATGACTCAGAAGCACTGCTTCCAGTTCCGCTGGAGCAACCTGCATTTAGATTTTGAGAATGCTTTAGTGAAAAGTGCTTGTTGTATTGGTAGAATGAATCATTTGCAAGGGAATCCATGTCAATTACCTGATACCCATTATGTTTAATAAGCTCTTTTATCCTATCAACAATGTAAAGAAACCCTTCTCCATCAAAATAACAAAGATCACCAGTCTTCAACCACCCATCTTCATCAAACGCCGCTGCAGTCGCCTCCTCGTTCCGAAAATACCCTCTCATAATCGTCGGACTCTTTAGCCACAGCTCCCCCCTTTGATACGGCGGCAATGCCAGTCGGGTCTCCGTATCCACCACCTTAGCACAGAAAGTAGGAGACAACGCCCCACAAGACCCCGATCGAGCCCTCGCCTGCTCGGGCGACACCATAAAAGTCGTTGCACCGCAGCTCTCCGTTAACCCGTATCCCTGTCGGAGCTCCACCCAAGGAAACTTCGCCCTGAACTCATCAGCCAGCTCTTTGCTCAACGGTGCAGCCCCTGAACCAACCCTTCTCAATGAAGTTAAATAGCTGCTGTCCTTGCAATATTTCACCAACCCTAATATCACTGGGGGCACCAATGGGATATTATTCACCTCGTAAGTCTTAATAGCCTCAATCATTACTTGCAAATCAAATCTCTGCATCACAACAATCGTGACCCCACAACAGAACAGCCCCGTTGCAAAAAATGCAAGACCGTAAACGTGAAACATAGGTATCATGCACAAAAAGATGTCGTTTTGTGCGTGGGTTACGTCCACTGTCCACCTCAACAGCTGCATGATCGATATGAAATTTGCATGCGTTAATATCACACCTTTACTTGTCCCCGTCGTGCCTGACGAGTAAAGTATCGCTGCGGTGTCGTCCTGCGTCAGCTGACAGCCCGGCAACTCATCAGCTGCGTCACAACATTCGATCAGTTCTTCTACAGAAACCGACTTGTCGTTTGATTGATCCCGAGATGTGACGATTACTGGAACATTGACTTTTGTCAGCTTTTGTTGCTCCTCAGAGGCGGAGATAATGAGTTTGGCGCCTGAGTCACGAACCTGTTTAACGATTTCTGACTCGGTGTTTATGGGATTTGCGGGGGAAAGTATTGCTCCGAGTGAGAATATAGCCAAGCATATCGATGGATACAACAGTGAGTTTGGTGCCAGAACAAAAACGACGTCGCCTTTTCTGACGCCGAGAGCGTGGTAGAGCCCGGAAGCGAGCGAACGAATTGACCGGTGGAGTTGAGCGTAAGTAACTCGCTCGTGTGTTGCCGAGTCGATTAGTGCGACTCGTGACTCAGCAAGGCCCGGATGTGGGAACCGTGACTGCACAAATGTGGCCGTGTCAAGGTCTGTCCTGGTGGGTATTCTGTAATTTTCACCGAGTTGGATGAGCGAATGGTAAATTCTGGTCTCCGAATCGAAACCGCTGTTCGGGAATTTCGGCCCAGACGACTTGCCGGTTTGTTCTTCCGATATGTCGGCCGACATTTTCAACAAATAAAAACTTTTATACTCTAGAAACAGTAGATGTAGCAACAACGCTAATAAGCTATGTGAGGCGTGTAAACGTATATATATAATAACACACACATATATAACAAAAAAAGAATAATAATAGTATCTAATGTATTAAAATACGCATTTTTTTAAATTTTATTGACATCCTTACTTTAATAAAATAATAAATTCTCACAAAATATTTAATTAATTAAATAAAAATTATGTTTGTCTTAAGACAGAGATTAACATTGGTAATTACAGAGATTAAGGATAATAATTATTTGTAAGTATATGAGTAGTAGCCGGCAGGGGCAAGGGCGGGGTGACCAAGTCATGGAATATCCGAATATAGAATAATTTTAATTAGAATCGAAGATGTAACGTCGATAATAGGACATTGGGCAATGGGCATCATTATCTCAAATATACTTTATGCGACTAGTTTTCTATTGTTTTGTAATTGATATCTTTTTATTTATATGGGGTTTTTTTTTTGTCGTAAAAATAAGAAACTGACAAGAACTTTGTACAAGAATTTAATATAAAATCAAAATTGTTGCTTCGGTTTGAATAAGGGAGAAAAAAATAAAACTAATGATAAAAAAGAATAAAAACTCATTTAGTCCATGTATTTTAAAATTAATATTTATTTAGTCCCTATACTTTAAAAATATCTAAAAAGTAAAAACATTCATATTGTTAAAGTATTGATATCTATACCATTACTTTTTATTTATTTTGTCTTACTTTTACAACATTACCCTTTTATAAAAAAAAATTTGTTTGAACATTAATTAAAAAATTAAATTACCAATTTAAACCTAAAAATAAAAAATTATATTAATTTTAAAATTTTCAAAAATTGTATGCAAACTACCAAGTGTGAATATGGTGCTTGCAAAAGAATTGATATAATTTTTTATTTTTTAGGGTTAAATTGATAATTTATTTCTTTTTATTAATGCCAAAACAAAAAAAAATTATAAAAAGGTAATTTTGTAAAAGTAAATCAAAAGAAATAAAAAGTAACAGTATGGGTATCAATACTTTAACAGCAGGGATGTTTCAAGACATTTTTAAAAATATAGGGACTAAATGGATACTAATATTAAAATGCAAGAATTAAATGAGCTTTTACCTGATAAAAAATTAAATGTAATCAACAAAACTAATGTGGTTTCTGAGACAGTTTTGTACACATTTAAATTGGCTTACACATTTAGTTTAAATACTAAATTACTAATGCAAGTGCAACAATGGATATTGGAGCTCGGGTAAGGGAAGATCTTAATGGAAACTAGAGTGGATCAAGGCCCCTATAAAAATTTCAATTTTTTTTTAAATATACATGATATCTCCTAAATAATAATATAAATAAAAAAATATCTCTAAATAATATATACATTATTCACTCCTGCCCCGTAATCAAAGTTTTCAACTTTTACCCTTGAACTCGGGGATTAGCAGGATCTTGATCCTTTTCGCTTTTTATTTTGAATGGAAGGATGTGTTTAGTGGTCTTGAGGACGTTGATTATGATGAGGCAGTCGTGTAGAAGTTTGGTTTAAAAGTTGTGATTGTGGTGAAAATTCTAGAATATATTAAAGCTATCATATCAGTTATAAGAAAATGATGCTATGACATGCAGTGGTAATGCTAATATTAGAGTTCAACCCCTACTTGATTTTTCAAAAGTTACTCCCAAAGAAATATTATTATTTTAAAATCTATAAGATCCTAGCTCTCTTTGCACAAAAAATAGAAACTACTCATCCTATTGAATTTCATTGAATTGATTTTTTTTAATGGATATTATGGCAAATTTAAATTGATGTTTACATTACATATGTGGGTTTTGATAACAAATATTTAGGATAAAAAGGGATTGGTAAATTAGTAAGAAAAATAATTGTTACCAAGAATGATAAATTGTATTTATTAATTTACATATTGATGATATTAATATTGATTTACTAGTTGCCACAACTACAGTAGAAAGGGTAATTTCAGCTAACTATGGCCAATGAGCCGTGCCGTGCCTACCTTTTTTTTCAGTTGAGCCCAGAACGGTCCACGACACGAGTCCACTCATGCCGTGCCCAAAAAAAGTTCACCAACTTTTTTTTAGCGTGCTTAAAAAAGTCCACATGCCTAACGTGTTTTTTAAGCCCACTATCATCATCATCATCATCATCATCATCATCATCATCATCATCATCATCATCATCATCATCATCATCATCATCATATTAATTTTTATTAAGAGAACAATTAACATTTTATTATTAGTTTATCACAATTTTACAATTATATATTTTATTTCACAATAATCAATCATAATTCATAACACAACAATACATAAATTTAATTCCATAGATCATAATAATAATTAATTAAAATTAAAAATACAATCCTCGAATAATCATTACAATAAGTCATAACTACGAAATATTAATATAACAAATCATAGGTCACAACTTACAAGTTATGATTTAATATTAATATGAAAAATATTTTATTATTAATTTTGTGAAAAAATTATTTTTTATTTTTTATTTATAATTTATAAATTATAAATTTATTATATTTATAATTTTATTTATTAAAATCATGATATTTAGTTATTTAGTTATTCATTTAATAAATTATAAACATAAATAAATAATTAAATATCATAAATAACATTATTCATTTAATAAATATCATAAATAAAATTATGAAATTTATAATTTTATTTATTAAAATCATGATATTTACTTATTCATTTAATAAATTATAAACATAAAAATTAGAATATTTATTTAAACTAAGATTTAATGATTTCAATTAATTTTTAAAAGTCTATGCTAAAAAATATATTAAAACATTTAATTTCAAGATATTTTACTTTAATTTCATAATATTTTATATTTACTTCTTGTTAAAAAAATTTACTTAGATATATTTTGACCCATGTGCTATTAATGGCTCACGGGCCGCATACTAGCCCACCAATGAACCGTACTTATTACGTGCTTTTTCCCGTACCGTGTTTTGACCTATCTCTAATCATGTCATGCCTCGTGCCTCATTGAAAAGTACTCGTGTTGTGCCGTGCCGTACAAACACATGCCGCCCAGCCCATTGGCCATCTTTAATTTCAACCATGGATTTTTTTTTTGAAAAATCGTCAGTAAAATTGAATAGGAGGAACTAACTATATACATAGAAAAATATATATTTTAAAGCTTGATAACAAATTTATTCTTTAATTTTAAACATATGAAAACACATCTAAGACAAATATAAATGTATTAAATTGAATATATTAATGAACTTTTATTTTATTTGTTGACCATTTTTAATTTATATTATTTTTGAACTTAGCAACTACTAAATTGAATTCCCGACATCGCCACTAATGACGTGTGTATTTGTTTTGAAAAACTATCATGTAAATAGTGGTTACATTAAATTTAATTACACATATCATATATACATTGGTTGATTGTATTACATAGGTGATGCTCGGTTGGAAAGAGAGGAAGGGGGAAAAGAAAGTGATTTTAGTTCCTTTCTTATTTCCTGTATTTGGTGGACTATAATTGATAAAAATTTAATTTTCATTAGAATCTAATATACATCATAATGTGAAATTTAGATTCCACTCGAAAGAGTGATAAATTTGAACTTCTCTTCTATTAGAAGTTAAAACATTCAAAATTACCCCTTCAATCTCTTATTGGTTTGTTTAATGTCATCAAATAATTACTATTTTCAATTTTATTTTATCAATTTACTATTGTAGATAATTAATTTTATATTAATAAAAATTAAAGTAATGATTTAAACAATTTAATAAAAATCACTTTATTTTTTAATTAATTTACAAAAATAGAAATAAAAATTTGACAGTCGCTTCTGTCACTGCTACCGCGTGGGATGTCATTGTCAATACTGTTGGACTCGCCAGCCAACGAGCAATGTCATTCTATTGTCATAGAGGTGAAAAAAATGAATTTATTTTCTTCAAATCTGATTAAAAAACTTGAAAGCTTTCTAACTTTTCTAAATCGGGACAAACATAAAGTATTTCGGTCTAATAAGTTGCTTCAATCCATAGATCCTCAATTTCTAATAATTTTCATATAATTCTTTTGTTGAAATGACATGGTAAGTGGTGGTCAGTGGTGATATGCGACGGCTCCAATGGCGGCGGTGACAGCTCTACTTTTCTTTTTTGTGGGGCTTTCAAATAAAATTTTAATGTTTTAATTAAGAAATTATTTGTATCATATCATAATTTATTTCGAAACAAATAATGTCGAGTTTTTATAACTCGAGTGAATTCATCTTGTTTTCTAACAAAAGCTAAGAAAAGTTAAAAACAATATTTTCCGTTTTTTAACCAGTCAATGTATTGTATCTTAATTGACCCAACAATATTATTATTATTATTATTATTATTATTATTTGTTTAAACTAACCCAACGGAGATAAATCTTGTGGCTCTGCAGATAATTAAAATTGGCAATTGGATTATCAAAACGGCACCTCTTAGCCCTAAAAACGACAGTGCCTATTTCACATTTGGCTTGATACATTTGTTTCTATGCAAATAATCCAAAGGCTCAAATTCCCACAGAAAATCTAGCAGCTTTTTTCACCCATTCAATTCTTATCATATTTATTCTCCTCCATGTAATAGAATCAATCAATTTATATATATGATATATGTAATTAAATTTAATATAATTATTACTTGTATGGTGTTTTTTTCAAAATAAATACAAACATGTCATAAGTGGTGATACCAGGAATTCAATTAAGCAGGGGCTAAATTCAAACAATAATATAATTTTAAAATGTCAACAAAATAGAATAAAAATTTATTAATATATTCAATTTAATGCATTTATAACTATTGTAGATGTGTTTTCATATGATTAAAATAGAGTAATTTATACCCTACCTCCGAATGAATTGACATTTTACACCGCACCCCCAAAAGATTTGACTCGTTGTATCGCACCCCTAATTCTGTTATTTTCTTAGTTAAGTTTAATGATGGAGGAGTAAAATTAGAAATCCATTCCTTAAATTAATTTTAATAGAAATTCTCTATATTGCATTGAAATTAAAATCTTTAAAAAATTAGATGAAAAATAATAGTGGGGACAATGTATATGTAACAAGAAGTTTTTTTTATTGCAATTGAAATAAAAAATTTTTAAAAAATTAACTGACCTTAAAATTTTGTTTTTTTTTAAAAGGGGCATGTGCTCTATAATGAACCTTTTATTGGAGGGTATTAACGTAAATATAAAATGTTGGATTAGGTTTTGTGTAATGAAACTTATTTGAATTCATATAGAGAGGTATTTTTTTCATTCAATCAAAAGTCAGATGGAGCCGTTAGAAATAAGTGAAAAATTAACGGAATTGGAGGTGCAGTGCAATGAGTAAAATCTTTTGGGGGCACAGTGCAAAATATCAATTCATTTGGGGGTAGAGTATAAATTACTCTTTAAAGTATTAAAGAATAAATTTATCATCAAGCTACAAAATATATATTTTTTAATGTATGTAATTAATTTCTCCTATTCGATTTCAATGAAGATTTTTCATAAAATCCATAGCTGAAATTGCCCTTTCTACTATAGTTGTGGCAACTAGTAAATTTTTTTTAATAACACCAATAAATAAATAAATTCAATTTATCATTCTTAGCATCAATTATTTTTCTTACTGGTTTACCAATCCCTTTCAATCCTAAATATTTGTTGCCAAAACCCACATATATAATATAAACATTAATTTGAATTTCGAGTGCCACAAAATCCATTGAAGAAAAATCAATTAGATAACTCAGTAGGATGATTAGTTTTTGTTTTTGTTTTTGTGGAGGAGAGTTAAGGCCCTGTGGATTTCAAAATAATAATATCTTTTTTGGAGTAACTTTTGAAAAATCAAGCAATGGTTGAACTCTAACGCAACATCATTTACTTATTATATAACAAACATGATACCTATTATGTATATTAGAATTTCGCCTCAATCGCAACTTATACACAAATTCCTCATCATAGTCAACGTCCTCAAGATCATTAAACACATCACCTACTACCAACATATCACTTTCCCTCATAATCACAGACAACCAGCACCAAAATCCCACCAATCCCCCAGCTCCGATATCCATTGTTGTAGTTGCATTAGTATTTGAACTAAATGTGCAAACCAATTTAAATATGGTTTTTCGCAAAAAGAATATTAATTTTGTTGATCACATTTAATTTTTTATCATTAGTTTTTTTCCTCCCGCATTCAAACCATTATTAAAGAAATGAATATCTCAATGGACCTAGAACCATTTGAAAATTACAGATGGAATCTCAGTTTTCAGGAGAGTTTGCTTTGAGCTATGTAATTATGGTGTATAATGTGGAATCATAATTTCCCCTATTTTTAATTTTTTATTATATGTTAGCGAATATATTTACATTGCATAGTATAGAGTCAATGACCCAAAAAAATAATAACAATATCGATAAAAAGTAATATAAATAAGGGATAATATAAATCTTGAATTGTGATTGCCTCAATTATTTGGACAAATAGCACCTTTATTTTATGAATAAACCACAAATGGAAGTGCCTTGACAAGAAAGGTTCCAGACATTACATAAAGAAATTCAAGTCCTCATGAATATGATAGTTCAGGCTACGGGGAAATAGATCCAAGGAAGATCTGGTGGCTGCTGCAAACGAAAACCCATAATGTCCCTAAGTAGTGGGAGCTCAGCTCGACGGTTCGATGCGTCCATTTCTCGCTAGACTGAGATCACTATTGGGCACCTCGCAGGGGAATCAGGGAGTCCGCGGGGGTCATACTGATCGGGCTATATCCACAAGTGCACCTATCTTACGAGGAATCCCTGGAGGCACGGTAGGTACTGGTTAGGATCCCGGCCCGAAAGACCCAGTTTCAGTTTCTCCCCTCTTCTCCCCTCCGTTATCACTCCGGCCCCGCTTCGCTCTTCCTGTTCTTTTTGTTCCCCCTCCGTGGGACCCTTTCCGGATCGGGTCCCACTCCGGGCTCGCTCAGCTCAGTGAAACTCTTGCGCTAGATGACTATAATGCATTTATTTCATTATTTATATAAAACAACTTGCTTTTTCTTTTATCAAACGATTTCGAAGACTAATAAATATGATTTTGTTGATGATTTATAAAGTATGACTTTTAGATACTTTCATAGATTATGCTCTAATATTTTAACACTAACTTTTTTTAATAAACTTTTGTGCCAATAATATGATTTTATATTTTTATTGTGATATGATTATAACAAATTTAAAAAATAAAATTATCAATTAATCAAATCAGATATTTCTTTTTATTATCTTACAATCGCCAGAGTCTCTTCGCAAGTAATTATGACAATGATGGATTATAAATGGAAATCGGGATATTGATCCCCTACCCTTACCTTCCCTCACTTTTGCCATTTAGGAAACAAAAGCATCATTAATTAGTTATAAATTGAGATAATTATTTAATGTCTATTGGCAATCTAAATTAATCAACATATGGGCAAAGAACAATTTTATTTATTAATAAAGATCAAGTATACATAGACGTAAATAAGAAAATCTCTTGTATATTTCAAGAGATTTTGATAACTGAATTCAAACAAATTAATTTACACAAATATTGAAAATACATGTCCTTTATTTTATTTATTAAACAGAATATAAAAGAGTAACATTACACTTAACCACTGTAGTCAGGATTTCTCCCATATTGAGGGACAATGAGAAGATCAAGATTGTCACATATGGTTTCATCATCAGAAATAGCAAAGTGAGTGAAGAAACCCTCTGACCATATATTCCCGCTTGAAAATTTTATATCAAAAAATATTTGTAAATGCAAACATTAAAATAATAATCATAAATGGTATTCAACTGAAATTAGCCTAAAACCTGCGAAAGATGTTTCCATATTCTTCAAATCAGAAAAGATATCTGCTTGTGGTGATTCGTAATCAAAACTCAAAAGCAAGTGAGTTGCTCTTGCGAGTTCTTGTTTCTAGTTTTGATATAACATACATGCATAGGGTATATATAGAATGAAGTAGCCGATGGTGGGTGTGATTGGGCATTGTCAACGCTTGCAACTAATTAATCGCACACAATTTGCATGGGCTCCACAGCTCACTGATTAACTAAGAATATTTGTAGATAATAATTGAACATAGTTTTCTAACATAGTTTTTGACTACATGTGCATGTATAGTTTCCCCGCAGTCGTTTATATATTGAACATAGTTTTGACACCTTATTTTATGTATAGTTTGTCCGCACTCATTTATACACATATATTGAACATACTTTTGACATTTTATACTAATTGAACATACTTTTGCTTTTGTAAAAAGATCAATTATCTAAAATACTCATTTATTTTACATTCTTATTTTTTTATAACATAATTTTTAAATTTTGTTCATTAAAATAACTTTATAAATTGTAATAAGAACTCTACTTACAACTTTTTTTTAAAATAAAACCACTATTTATAGAAACTCTTTTTTAATTAATTCTATTTAAAAAATTATACCAAATAAGACGTAAGTATTAAGTTATTGGCTTTAAAAAAATTTAAAAAAAATGAAAACTAATGCTTTTACAATGGCAACGTTCGTAGAATTACACATATTTTTTGTGTGAATCCTCAAATAACTTCGCAAGTGATGTGTCATATTGATTTTCAGCAAGAAAGAAAGCAAAGCTAGTGTTTTCTTCCCAACTATGTGTATCCTCATATTCATTTTGGGTAGAATAAAAAATTAATTGATTTTGATGTCTTAATTTTTATTTTTATTTACATGAAAACATACTTAATTAGAAGGACGTTGGTCCTCTACAAGTTGCAACAATTAACTAACTAATATCCAAGAAGTGCAAGAAAATGATCACACCGAAATAACCTAATCAGCATATTTACAAAGAAAAGTTTAATTTGTTAATTTCAATTTCTACGCAAGATGTTGGGATTTATAAATCAATTTCACCACGTCACGAAAAGATTTTACTCCAGTGAACAAAATGTTGATGCCGAAATCCGGATGAGTTGATCAAATCTCAGATCCCTACATCATCATTAAATTTATTTGGTGGGAAGCTGATAATTAGTTAGCACCATGAGCGGATTTTCTAAGAGCAGATGGAGCAGAGAACCCACGAGCAGACGATCCATGAGCAGATAACCCGTGAGCAGATGATCCATGAGCAGACAACTCATGAGCAAACGATCCATGAGCAGAGAACCCATGAGCATAGAACCTGTAAGCCTGTGAACACAACCAACAGTCAGGAGGTGAATCCATTTTCCCCTATTCGATCGGACATAAAATTAATAGATGAAAGGAGTTACATTTTTTTTAATCTTCCAAATTTATCCTTTGCAGCCACCATGTTAATATTTCATTCTCCATTGATTTATATATTTTTAATATCAAAAGTGTTTTAACAGAAAACTAATTGTTTATAAACTCAAATGCATAACCGAATGAAATCCGTAAATCAATAAAAAAGTAATCTTCAAAACTCGGCCGAGTCAACTCAGGGAATCTCATGCAGCGTTTCTTAGTTGGAGGTGGAGTTATTGGCGGCGGCGGGTGAGCAAAGTTGAGCTTGGCCTTGTTGCAGTGGATACGCTCGGCGACTTCAGCATAAGCTCCTGGGGCTTCTTCGACTATGTTGAAAGTGCCGAGACAAATGCGAACGCCCTTCCCTCATCTTGAGCAGCTCTATCGCTAGAATGTCCAGCCATCGCCGGTGTAAGTTGCCGGAAGTTCAGAATGAATCAATAACAATTTTAAGAGATTAAGTCATAAAATCGAGGGAAATATAATCTATATATATATTTATGAAAACTAAGATTTTTACAATGGCAACCTTCGTAGAATTACACATATTTTGGTGTGTTTCCTCAAATTACTTTGCAAATTATGTGTCATATTTGATTTTCAGGCATGAAGGAAAGCGGAGACTAGTGTTTTCTTCTCAACTGTGTGGATCCTCAAATTGATTTTGGATAGAATGAGCAAATTAATTTATTTTGACGTCATAATTTTTATTTTTATTTATATGAAAATATTCGTAATATAAAGACCTTGGTCCTGTATAAGTTGCAAAAATTAGCTAACTAATCTTCAGGAAGTGTGAGAAAATGATTACACCGAAATAACCTGATCAGCAGATTTACAAAGAAAAAGCTTAATTTATTAAGGCACATACAATCCCACTTCATGAACGTCTTTGCTTCTATTTTTTTTTTCAATTTCTGTGGAAGATGTTGGGATTTATAAATCAATTTCAGTACGTCACAAAAAGATTTTGATCAAGTGAAAAAAAAAAATTATGGAGCAGTAGTTTATATTATCATTTCTCGTTGTTCATACCACATTATAGGACAGAAATATCTTGCCCCCGTTGTACCAAACACTCAATTTTGACATTTTTCTTCAACAATCCCCATTGTTTTGCGTAAATAATAAAAACTATAAATTTTATATATTTTACACAATCAGCCCTAATTAAAATATAATAGTTTTAGAATTATAAAAAAAATTATTTGGCAATTTCTTCAGCAGTCTCTACTATTGTCTGTATTATTAAAAACTATAAATTTCATTAATTTTACATAATAAATCCTAATTAAAATATGAAAATTTAAAATTCTAAAAAAATTATTCTCTCTCGGTCTTTGTCTCAATCAACATATAATTCTTCTAAAATATCAAAAAATAGAGAGTCTTCTAACCACAAAATCTCATAAAAATAATGCTTGCATTCTTTTAAAAGAAATCTATTGTGTTTATTTTTATTTTTTTTACTACTATAACAAGAAAATAACTATATCTTGCTCTCTATAACAAGATCTAAACCATTAGGGTTTGTTGAATGCGGTTAAAGATGGTGACATAGTCTTATTTTTTCTAAAATTTAATTCCAATATAGTGTTTGACATGAATAAGTAAATTAAGAATAACCTAGTTTGTGCCAACCAAATTATCATACGATAATTAATTTTTTGCCCTAAGGGGCACCCTATGAATAAATTTTTTTAGACTAAATTTTATATCTTATGCTGACAATTATAAGGTTATTTGATGTTGAGTAAAATTTATAGAAATAAATGTTAAGTTTCATTTATTTAAGTAGAATAATTATTTATCCTTATAAGTAACACTATCTTAAATGGTAAAACATTAAATAGGTATTTTATTTTAAAAAATTATACTAAAAAATGGGATTTTTGGTAATTGATATTTTAAAGAAATAGCTGTGTGGATATTTTAAAGAAATGTGGTGTGTGGAATTTTAGCAAGTTAAGATAATCCATCCATATTTTTGTATATCTAAATATATTAATTTATTAAATTACTCTTGACCTATATAAAAAATCATAAAATATTTTAATGGACTTATGTGTCAAAATCTTGAAATTTAATCTTTTCTTTTTTTTTA